>OY747101.1:7895186-8417686 GCA_963556455.1 Epiblema foenella | reverse complement strand
CGGGCGCGCGGTGTGCGCTCGGCGCAGACAGGCGGCGCACACCGTGCACTGGAGCACGTACCTTGTGGTGCGGGCGCGCGGTGTGCGCTCGGCGCAGACAGGCGGCGCACACCGTGCACTGGAGCACGTACCTTGTGGTGCGGGCGCGCGGTGTGCGCTCGGCGCAGACAGGCGGCGCACACCGTGCACTGGAGCACGTACCTTGTGGTGCGGGCGCGCGGTGTGCGCTCGGCGCAGACAGGCGGCGCACACCGTGCACTGGAGCACGTACCTTGTGGTGCGGGCGCGCGGTGTGCGCTCGGCGCAGACAGGCGGCGCACACCGTGCACTGGAGCACGTACCTTGTGGTGCGGGCGCGCGGTGTGCGCTCGGCGCAGACAGGCGGCGCACAGCGTGCACTGGAGCACGTACCTTGTGGTGCGCGCGCGCGGTGTGCGCTCGGCGCAGACAGGCGGCGCACAGCGTGCACTGGAGCACGTACCTTGTGGTGCGGGCGCGCGGTGTGCACTGGAGCACGTACCTTGTGGTGCGGGCGCGCGGTGTGCGCTCGGCGCAGACAGGCGGCGCACAGCGTGCACTGGAGCACGTACCTTGTGGTGCGGGCGCGCGGTGTGCGCTCGGCGCAGACAGGCGGCGCACAGCGTGCACTGGAGCACGTACCTTGTGGTGCGGGCGCACACCGTGCACTGGAGCACGTACCTTGTGGTGCGGGCGCGCGGTGTGCGCTCGGCGCAGACAGGCGGCGCACACCGTGCACTGGAGCACGTACCTTGTGGTGCGGGCGCGCGGTGTGCGCTCGGCGCAGACAGGCGGCGCACACCGTGCACTGGAGCACGTACCTTGTGGTGCGGGCGCGCGGTGTGCGCTCGGCGCAGACAGGCGGCGCACACCGTGCACTGGAGCACGTACCTTGTGGTGCGGGCGCGCGGTGTGCACTGGAGCACGTACCTTGTGGTGCGGGCGCGCGGTGTGCGCTCGGCGCAGACAGGCGGCGCTCAGCGTGCACTGGAGCACGTACCTTGTGGTGCGGGCGCGCGGTGTGCGCTCGGCGCAGACAGGCGGCGCACAGCGTGCACTGGAGCACGTACCTTGTGGTGCGGGCGCACACCGTGCACTGGAGCACGTACCTTGTGGTGCGGGCGCGCGGTGTGCGCTCGGCGCAGACAGGCGGCGCACACCGTGCACTGGAGCACGTACCTTGTGGTGCGCGCGCGCGGTGTGCGCTCGGCGCAGACAGGCGGCGCACACCGTGCACTGGAGCACGTACCTTGTGGTGCGGGCGCGCGGTGTGCGCTCGGCGCAGACAGGCGGCGCACACCGTGCACTGGAGCACGTACCTTGTGGTGCGGGCGCGCGGTGTGCGCTCGGCGCAGACAGGCGGCGCACACCGTGCACTGGAGCACGTACCTTGTGGTGCGGGCGCGCGGTGTGCGCTCGGCGCAGACAGGCGGCGCACACCGTGCACTGGAGCACGTACCTTGTGGTGCGGGCGCGCGGTGTGCGCTCGGCGCAGACAGGCGGCGCACACCGTGCACTGGAGCACGTACCTTGTGGTGCGGGCGCGCGGTGTGCGCTCGGCGCAGACAGGCGGCGCACACCGTGCACTGGAGCACGTACCTTGTGGTGCGGGCGCGCGGTGTGCGCTCGGCGCAGACAGGCGGCGCACACCGTGCACTGGAGCACGTACCTTGTGGTGCGGGCGCGCGGTGTGCACTGGAGCACGTACCTTGTGGTGCGGGCGCGCGGTGTGCGCTCGGCGCAGACAGGCGGCGCACAGCGTGCACTGGAGCACGTACCTTGTGGTGCGGGCGCGCGGTGTGCACTGGAGCACGTACCTTGTGGTGCGGGCGCGCGGTGTGCGCTCGGCGCAGACAGGCGGCGCACAGCGTGCACTGGAGCACGTACCTTGTGGTGCGGGCGCGCGGTGTGCGCTCGGCGCAGACAGGCGGCGCACACCGTGCACTGGAGCACGTACCTTGTGGTGCGCGCGCGCGGTGTGCGCTCGGCGCAGACAGGCGGCGCACAGCGTGCACTGGAGCACGTACCTTGTGGTGCGCGCGCGCGGTGTGCGCTCGGCGCAGACAGGCGGCGCACACCGTGCACTGGAGCACGTACCTTGTGGTGCGCGCGCGCGGTGTGCGCTCGGCGCAGACAGGCGGCGCACAGCGTGCACTGGAGCACGTACCTTGTGGTGCGCGCGCGCGGTGTGCGCTCGGCGCAGACAGGCGGCGCACACCGTGCACTGGAGCACGTACCTTGTGGTGCGCGCGCGCGGTGTGCGCTCGGCGCAGACAGGCGGCGCACACCGTGCACTGGAGCACGTACCTTGTGGTGCGGGCGCGCGGTGTGCGCTCGGCGCAGACAGGCGGCGCACAGCGTGCACTGGAGCACGTACCTTGTGGTGCGCGCGCGCGGTGTGCGCTCGGCGCAGACAGGCGGCGCACAGCGTGCACTGGAGCACGTACCTTGTGGTGCGCGCGCGCGGTGTGCACTGGAGCACGTACCTTGTGGTGCGCGCGCGCGGTGTGCGCTCGGCGCAGACAGGCGGCGCACAGCGTGCACTGGAGCACGTACCTTGTGGTGCGCGCGCGCGGTGTGCACTGGAGCACGTACCTTGTGGTGCGCGCGCGCGGTGTGCACTGGAGCACGTACCTTGTGGTGCGCGCGCGCGGTGTGCGCTCGGCGCAGACAGGCGGCGCACAGCGCGCCCGCCTCCAGCGCGCCGCCGCGCACGCATGCGCCGCACTCCCAGCGCGCTAACGCGCCACACACCGTGCACTGCCGCGGCACTGGAATAAAGGTTTTGTCACATTCGTTTCGCAAGGGTCGAAGTCGAATGATGGCCGTTTAAAACGATCGCGTAACATGACGAGAGCGCCTCGTTAAAACTAAATGTTTAAGTAAACTGGCGATATGAATAGATATGAGGAAAGTCTGGCTCGTTAAGGTATTCATTACATTTTGTGTAATGTTTCCAATGCATAGAATTTAGCCACACATTTTATAATTTGTAATACGCGTAAATAAAGAATTCAAAACTCACAGCCTTCAATGAGATCGGTTACGTCCAGCAGCGGTGAGGGCAGCACCCGCTGGTACAACTTGTACTGCTTGCCGAAGCGTGGCATTTGAATTATAAATGCTGCCGGAACCTGAAAAATGTTACAAGAGTTATATACAAGGTGCTGGGGTGATAGAGGACTGAAGAAAAAAACAATTATTTTAATTTTTTTTTTAATCCGTGCAGTTCTAATCGCTCCAACCACGACCGGTTTAGCCTAGTAGGTAGTGCACCACCTGCCTGTGAAGCTGACGGTCTTGGGTTCGAATCCCGGTCAGGGGAAATATTTGTGTGATGAGCATGAATATTTGTTTCTGAGTCTTGGATGTTTTCTATATATTTAAGTATTTATATCTATTAAATATATCGTCGTCTAGTACCCATAACACAAGCCTTCTTGAGCTTACTGTGGGGCTAGTTCGATTTGTGTAAGATTGTCCTCTAATATTTATTTATTTTATTTTTTTTATTTAAATAACGTCGGTGATAAGTATTCAGATTTTTTGTTTTTTATTTAAATTTGTATGACAATGTATAGACAAAATTCGCAAACGTCACGGGTTCATCAACGCACAGTCGAAATTGCTAATGCTAGAGAGTTGATTTTTGCACAGTCGATTACGTTTATAACGTAGGCTAGGGATAAGAAAGAGTTTTTCGAAATTCATCCCCATCATAAGGGGGTAAAACCAGGGATGAAAGTTTGTATGAAAACACGTATTTATTGAAGTGAGAGATTTGAAACTGTATATCGACTCTGTTTAAATATATTAAAGGCGTATTCCAGCGTTTTCCTAAATTACACCCCTAAAGGGATGAAAAGGGGGTTCAAAGTTTGTATGGGGAGCAAATATTTTTTGAAGTGAGAGATTTGAAAGTTCGTAAATAGACTTTCTGTTTAAATATAACAAAACATATTTCAGCGTTTTACGAAATCGCTCCCCTAAAGGAGTGAAAAGGGGGTTCCAAGTTTGTACACTGTATATTGATGTCATCTTCGAGGTTCCTCGGGGTGACGATTACGAAGATGACATGCATTTTCAAATCCAAGATGGCGACATTAATTTTTCTTAAAAATCGATATGGGTGTCATCGTCGAGGTTCCTCGGGATGCGGATTACGAAAATGACATGCATTTTCAAATCCAAGATGGCAGACCTTTAATTTTTTGTTTTAGTGATTTATTAATAGCTTCAGACAACTGACAGAAACAAATAAACCTCAATTATATCATGGTTACCATCTAAAATCTACGCGGACGAACTCGCGGGCGGCCGCTAGTATTTAGATAAACGATATTACGTCACTACCAAAATGAACAGCGTAGCACGATAAAATGAATGCCGTCTCTTCCATCAGAGAACAAGAGTCTTTGCAAGTTAGTGTCGCCAGCTATAAAGTCAATAAGTACTACTTAATCTTATAGCTAACGGTGAACATTAAACTTAGATTGACATCTAAGCCATCTATTGAGCGTTTTGGGCAACGACCTTGTCATACGGCGAGGCAATTTTCTTTACACGGGCAGTAAAACACTCACTCAAACGTACAAAGCTTCGGGTGAAAATTATGAATTTTTAAATGGCTTTATTTCAATTATTAGTCGTATAGTCTTTACGTCTTCTTTTTCAAACTGCGGGGGTCGTATATAGTAATAATAATAATAATATATTCTTTATTGCACCACAAAAAGAAATTGTTACAAGATTATCCTTAAAAACTAATAGGTAACAACAGGCGGTCTTATCGCTATAGAGCGATCTCTTCCAGACAACCTTTGGGTAGCAGGAGATGAAAACTTAAAGAAAAAAATAACGACAGGTAGTGCTAGGATAAAGCAAGAGAGATAGAATAACACATACATCTATTAGGCTAATATATACAGCTAACAATACAATACATTAATAAATATATACATACATAACTACATAAATATTTATATATACATAGTAGTTAGTAGTAGATAGTTTTCCGTTGTACTCCGATCGAAAATTGTATGAAAATCGTTCCGTGATGTTACATAAATATCAAGTGAATAAAAGAAGAAAAAAGTCGTCAGAAAAAAAAAAAAAATTCAAAAACCTAATCCTAAGCATTGCGTAACTCTACGCT
Source organism: Epiblema foenella (assembly GCA_963556455.1). NCBI lineage: Eukaryota > Metazoa > Arthropoda > Insecta > Lepidoptera > Tortricidae > Epiblema > Epiblema foenella. The sequence continues at coordinate 8,412,513 of OY747101.1, read as the reverse complement.
CTTTCCAGTATCATTGTATAATATTCAATGTAACATAATATTGATGTGTAAGTAGTAGGCATGCATACTTACTAGTACAGTTTCTTTTTTTCCTTTAGGTAGAAACAAACAGTCTTATAAAACATACAAGTAACTTAGCTATGGCTATGTGAGTTATTCTATGACCTATAGTTTCATACGTTACAACTATTGTTGTTTAGGAAAAAAACTTCCTTAGTTTCTACCGCTATTGTAAAATTACAACCCAGAAAAAAACCGGTCAAGTGCGAGTCCGACTCGCGCACCGAGGGTTCCAACCCAATTAATTCAGGAAAATCTCAACTACATGGTGAAGCGACTGGACGCCATGGGTACAGCGCCAACTATCGGCGAATTTTGTTACAAATTTGAGCGACTGAATAACTTAGTATGTACGGTGGTTTTTCAAGGATAATTTTTTATCACGTGAACCGATTTAATTTTCTTTTTCTTTATTTGAAGAAAGGGTTTCAGCATAATCTCGTAGAAATTTATAAATTACAAACTTAGTATAAAAATGTTTTTTGATTATAATAAAAAGAAAAACTAGATAGAGCTATAGTTATACTCTTCCTGTAAAATATACATTGATAATTAATGTTACGTAATAATTCCACATTTTTCCTTGGTAAACTTCGGAGTTAAGAGGGGGGAACGGTATTTTTTTTTACTCATAAATCGAAAATGACAACGTAAAAATATGTTTCAGAATGTGTAACTCAAGCTCCACCCCACTTGACATATTTAGTAAACTTTCAAATTTTGAAAGAGCTTATTATCTGTCATATTTTACAGAAAAAAGATGTTCTATGCATCTGAGTTACACTTCTTTACAACTTTTCCAAATTTCAAATCGATAGCATAAGTAATTCTTGAGATAATTAGCGATGTGACAGACAGACAAAGAGAAACCATAAGGGTTCCTTTTTTACTATTTTGGTACGGAAATAACAGAATAACGTTAAAAGTAATATTTTTCTTTGTATAATCGTAAGGAAAAAGTACAGAGTTTCAAAATAAAATGGCGCATATCTAAAATGTATATATTGACCTCCACTATCACCCTTTTGCACCTAGCTACCAAACACCCTGTATGATTATTTACAATGCCAAAGTTTACTGGACTTTAAAGTCTAGGCAATTAGCCTCGAATTCCAACTGACCTCGCTAAGCTTAACGCCGGAGGTTGCGAACGATTGCTCGAGCAACTGCTGCACGGTGGGCACCGTGATCTGCTCGTCCTTTTCCACGAACAGCTGGTAGCAGAACGCCTCCTGACCAGAGGAGAGTTTGAGGAATGGTTCCGCTCTCAGGAGTTGAGCGACGAGCCCGTTTAGAAACTCTTCTGGGTCCTGAAATTTAGAGGTTTAATAGAAATACGCGCTTCAACTGCACGATTGGAAAATGTTTGAAATTCATTTGAGTTTTCAGTTCTCAGATTTTGTGGATCTTAAAAATGGCGTAAATGAATTGACACTTGGAAGGGCTTATGAAAATTGGCGTGGTATGCAGGGATCGGATACCGGTATTTTCTCCATAGAAAAATACCGGTATTATTACGGTTACCGGTGCATTATTTCGTTTTTAATGGGACAATCTAATAATACGACGTTGTTACCTAAATACATGATTCAGCACTACGTAAAGAGCCAAAAATAAACCAAAATATTGGGCTAATTCAGGGTTTTTTAAAAATACCGGTTCCGGTCCCTGGTGGTATGACGCGCCAGTGTTACGTGATTATAGCCACTCTGACCCTCAATGCAGCTGTGCATGAATTCTATACCACAACAGGAAACAGGATGTCCACAAGGACGCGTACTATCCCCACTACGGCCTCGATAATCCGAACTTTAAAAAAACAACCCCTGTTCGGACTCACGGAGCGTTAGGATTATAGTAAGTTAGAATGAAATGACCGAATTTTCTGTTATTTTTTTTCTTCAGATCAACAATTTCTGATCTGAAGAAAAGCTTTTCCAACATCATACTTTTGAGAAAGCGAGGTTGACACACTTCTCAGAGCGCAGAAGACTTATGAGGCGTGTCAGTCAAGTACAATGGCATATTTCCAGACTTAATGAAATGTAGCAAAGTAGTTCCTATTTTTAAATCAGACCATAAAGATAATCCTTCTAATTATCGTTCATTTTCTATTCTGCCTGCGTTTAGCAAAATATTCGAAATAATGATGCTGACGCAACTGATTTCTCACTTTAATTTAAACAATATTTTGCACGCACAGCAGTTCGGCTTCACAAAAGGTAGGTGGGTCACTGATGCTGGTGCAAGTTTGATAAAATTCATTTTACAGACTTGGGAAGAGTCACAGGACGCCATTGGAGTCCACTGTGACCTTTCCAAGACTTTTGATTGTGTCGACCATGGTGGAGGTGCCTTTATCCAAACTTTTGATTCAGAAAAAATGTAATGTTGAACTTCGATATCCGTTAGGACACCACACGGAGCGTTAGAAATATAATTAGAGTGGACTGTATTGGATTTTTGAAAAAAAAAATGTCTACACAAAACGCTTGCTTAAGCTATCTATTTTGGAGCTAGGGAGGTCAAGGAAACGTGCACGTACCTTCAATCCTGGGTTTACTCGCAAGTCCTCAAGCCGGAAATTTCTCCAGCTTTCACGCGCGCGCGTATCACTTTTATATATGTTGGGATGTACACCAAACACATATCAGAACTAAGTTAATAAATCACAGCGTGGCAGCCATCATTGACGCCATTAACCGAGCAAATCCTGTGACTTGCTTCCAGGTTGCAGTTCAGTAGAAGAGTGCGCAATCATTAGGCCCATTGTATAAAGTTCGCAAGCGAGAGCGAACATTATAAACGTGCACTTGATAGACAAGGAAGGGAATGTGACAGGTTTGATGCCAAAGCAAGCTTGCCCTCAAATGTAAATATTAATAGAATCTACCTTAAATTTAAGAATAAACATTCGAAACTCAACACATGGTACTTTAATTTGTAAGCTGAAATTTTATGGCATTAGAGGACATGCATTAGATCTCATTAAGTCATACCTAACACCAAGGACCATATACAATTGTATATGGTCCTTGCTAACACAAATAAATCAAAGGGTAGCGATAAATGGAGCTATTTCATCAGATACAGTGGTAGAGATGGGAGTACCTCAGGGATCTATTCTAGGCCCATTCCTATTCCTTGTTTATGTAAATGATTTACCATATATGGTAAGTCGAAGATCAGGCATTATGTTCGCAGATGACACATCATAACTGTTCAAGGTTAAGAGGAAAGATACGGAACTCGTTGAACCAAATAATACCCTCTCCATGTTATCTGACTGGTTTGCTGCCAATAATTTGGTGTTGAATCCGAAAAAAAAGAAATGTATAAAATTCTCACTAGCGAACTCATCATCATCAGATATCAATATAGATTCAAATATAAAACTTAATGGTGAAACTTTAGAGTTTGTTAAGACAACTGTATTCTTAGGTATTACCTAGTTGGTTACTAAGTTATGTTACTGTAAAAATCCTTATCTACATAAAATATACTAACGAAAGTTGAATAAATTATATATTAAAATGAAGTACACACAATCAGGATTTACATTTGTCACTTTCATTCAAAATGTCCTCCTTGGGCCTGAACACAGGCCTTCAGACGACGAGGCCAGTCATCAATAGCGGCACGCACGGTTGTCATATCTAATTCCGTCACTGTCTTGACTATGGCCCGCTTGAGGGAGTCAAGATTTGTGTGGGGTTTAACACAGGCTTTCTCCTCAATAACCTGCCATATAGCATAATCCAGGGGGTTGAGGTCCGGGCTGGAGGAGGGCCAGTCTTCGTGGGCAATGAAGTCAATTTTGTTGCTTCGAAACCAGGCTTGAGTTGTTTTTGCCTTATGTGCAGGGGCTGAGTCTTGTTGAAAGACCCAGGGCTGGTTTTGAAATAGAGAGTGGCTTAAAGGCTTCACTATTGGTTCCAGAACGGTTTCCTGGTAAACTTTAGCCCCAGTCTTGACACCTTTTTCACAGAAATGGACCTGTGTTAACCCTGAGTATGACACACCTAACCAAATCATGACATAAGAGGGATGATGGCCTCGTTGCACTCTCGGAACAGCTACACTCACTTCTTGACTGTTTTTTGCATACACTCTGTCATTCTGGCGGTTACAACATTCTTCAATGGTAAAAATTTTTTCGTCTGTAAATAATATATTTCGGTGGCCATTTTGTGCGTACCGCTTCAGTAGCACACGACTTCTTTTCAGCCTCATAGTCTTCAATCGTCCATTAAGCAAATGACCTTTCCGTCTACGATAAGCGTGTAGTCCAAGGTCTTGATTGATAACTTTTTTAAGGGAGCTTCTCTTCACAGACATCTGAATTGCCAACAACTTTTGCTTCCGGACGGGGTTTCTTGCGATTCTCGCCTTCACTGCCTTTATTAGAGCTGGGGTCCGAACGGTGCGTGGTCTTCCAGACCTCTTGCGGTCATCAAAGCTCAGGGTACTATTGTACCTATTAATGGTACAATAAACGAATTGTTTATTGATTTTCAGATTTTGAAGCAATTTCAAAATCACGTTTGGCGGATGCCCGCATTTGTGCAACGCAATTACAGCGACACGATTTTCTTTTAGACCCCAATCCATTATAAATACGACGAGATAAGTGTTGTGTGTGCTATAAAATTATAACTGACAACCCGCCATATTATGTAATTTTTTATTTTTTCGGTAGCATTTGTTTTAACGCAAGAAAAGAGTTTGCAAATCGAGTAACAGAACTTAGTAACCAACTAGGTACATTGGACTCAAAATTGCAGTGGGGTTCCCATATCACCGCTATAGGAAGTAGGTTGAACTCTGCTGCTTTTGCAGTCAGGATAATAAGGCAGCTTACCAATGTGGCAACGGCTCGGTTAGTTTATTTCGCTTACTTTAATAGTATAATTAGTTATGGTCTTATCTTATGGGGATCAGCTGCAGACATCGAAACTGTGTTTATATTGCAAAAAGGGCTATACGAGCGATTTATAACTTGGGGTCGCGTGAGTCATTGAGAGAAATCTTTAAGGAAATAGATATCCTAAACCTCGCTGTACGTATTTGAGATAATTATGTATGTTAGGAAGAAATTATACAATTTCCCAACGAACACTGGTAAGTTAATAACTACCAGAAACACTGGGAAACTCAAAATATTTTTTTACAGACTAGTAAAGGCGAAAAAGTCGTTCTTGGGAAATTGTATAAATTTCTACAATAAAATTTCTAATTTTAAATCTGTTGTGAAACAAACACTTATTTCAAAAGCATATTATAAGATAAACGATTACATCATGGATAGGGATGTTTGGCAGTGATAGCGTCCCGCACAAGTAATCTAACACAGAAACATTTTGTCCTAAATATAAAAAAAAAATCTATTGCAGCATTGTAATTCTATTATTATTATTATTATTATCGTTCGGCCTTGAAAAATAGTCCTGCGTGCGTTACAAAGCTATATCTAAATTTTTCAGCCAGTCCATAGCCGGCTCAGAGCACTGGCTAAGCTCCTTGATGCCACCAATAAAACATCGGTTTTTCACATCGTGGAGGAGTGCCCCATTGTAATTCTGTAGTATTATGATACTGTTAATTTATATACATTGTATATTGTTTTGGAAAAAAGGACACCTCGCCGAGTTTCTTACGCTGGTCCTTCTCGAGGCAGAGGTTTATTTTATGAACCGGTGGTAGTTTTTTGACATTCATAAGTGCATGTAATATGCCTAAATCGAAGAAGATTTGTTTGGCAATGGGCAAGTCATACCATTCTCAAAAGAGGTCAAGTATCAGGGTTATGTTTGACCAAAAGTTAACTTGGGACTCTCATTCGAAGAAAATTACACACAAAGCAAAAATGGCTCTGCGGTCAAGTTGTCGAATAGAAGGACCATGATGGGGCATAAGACCCAAAATCGCTATGTGGCTATACATAGCGGTAGTGCGGCCTATTATTACTTACGCTCTCTTGCCTTAACACCACTCCACCTGCAAGTGCAAAAGGAGCCAATGTGCCAAGCAATGCATCTACAGGATATGCACGCTCACAAGCACAAGCCAAACAAGAAGCCTCGGATTTTGACAATAAAACCTTAAATATGCCAATGGATAACATGCAATGTACACAACTTCAACAAAATGTATACCGTGGAAATACCGAAAAGAGACAAATGGACAAGCCAAATTTACTTTAAGGAAGGGAGCCACATAACAGCCAAAGAATACAAAACTTTGTGCAAAAGAAGCCCCTAGGGAGGCACATCATGCATCCATAGAGATACAACAGATTTCGACCCAAGTGTCTGGAAATTCCTGGAGGCAAAGGGTATAGAGCAAGCTTTAAGGGCTGCCACAATAGATAGATTTCTGGTCGAGGCGGCATAGAAGGCCCACAACAAACTAACCAAATAATAATAAAATAGTAACGTGCCGTTCGTTACCGGGAATATTTCCAACACTTGTGTCACCGACCTTCTCCTCGGAGGTGAGTCCGGGCACGTCGGAGAGCCGTTCGAGCAGCGTGCGCAGCCGCATGACGCGGTCGGCGCGCACGTAGCCGTGCCGCCGCAGCGGGTTCACCACCTCCTCGCGGAGCACGCGCTGCACCTCCAGGTAGTGAGGCGAGTCCTGGGACAAAACAATACAAATATAGTGGCACTGTGAGTTCTAGACCTCGCAAGTGTTTTCTTTTATGAAGTTTTGGAATTATTGCAACGTAGATTTTTCCGTCAATCTGGTCGATCATGTCGGAGATTACCGATCTTATGTCGGGTCCATATTTTATTATTAACTGGATTAATGAAAAAAACCGGTCAAGTGCTAGTCCGACTCGCGCACCGAGGTGTGTGCCGGTCCCGACCCAATGAATTCAGAAAAATATCAACAACATGGCGTAGAAATTGAACGCCATGGGTACAGCGCCATCTATCGGCAAATTTTGTTACAAATTTGAGCGACTGAATAACTTAGAATGTATGGTGGTTTTTCAAGGATAATTCTTTACCACGTGAACCGATTTCATTTTTTTTGAAAGAAGGTACCTATTTTCAGCATAATCGCGTAGGAATTTATAAAACAAAAATTGGTGTCCGACGGAAACATGTTTTTTTGCTGAAGCCGAAACCGAAAGTTCGGCGTTGGCTCTAGTTTCGGCCGAAACTTTCACAGATGTATTAAAACCGTGTCAGTAAAGTTCGAAAAGCAAAAAAGGCGTTACACCGGTCGTGGGTGGGTGTTACAAGAAGCATTTCGGGCCACTTTCGCCCCTCAATAACTTAAATATTTTTGACTTACACACTAGCAAATTCGCGATTCTTGTAAAACCATTTTCTAATTACCGAATCCTAAATTTCAATAATTAACTTGTTAAATTAAGTTTGTATTAAGTAGTAAAGTTGCTAAAGCAAATTACAAAAAAAGAGAAAAATTTTGGCTCCGAGCAGGATTCGATCCTGCAACATTCTGGCATTTGCGGCCAATCGCTCTAGCCACTGAGATACTGAAGCAAAATCGCCCCCCAAATAATGTTTAACTACTTTCAGGTGACCTAGAATGTTGATATTTTGCTTCCAAGTCGCACTATTGAGCAGCAAAGAATATAATAAATCATTTTATGGGATTGAATAATGTTATGCGTGACTGGAGCTGTGCTCTAAGGAGCTTTGAAAGAACTTGGTTTCCAGTTCGATTTTACCTATTTATTTTTATTTATTAAAATAATAAAAAAAAATCTCTCCACTCACTACAGCGCCTACAGAATTTTCTTCCTCTGCACACTAAGCGGACTCTTACCCAGTCTCTTCTGATTCCTCTTCTGGACTATGGAGATATCGCGTTCCTTGACCTCAGGGAAGAGCTGCTTGACAAGCTTGAGCGTTTACAAAACGTATGTATCAGGTATATTTTCGGTCTACGGAAGTATGATCACATCTCCAACTTTCGATCTCAGCTTCAGTGGTTGCCGATCCGCTGGCGCAGATATGTGCATATTCTGTCGTTACTTTTCAACACATTTTTTAATCCTGCTGCCCCTCCATACCTTACTGAGAGATTTACATACGGGTCTTACTTAGTTGGAGAAACAAAAGTCGTCCCTCCTGTGGTCAATAGTTAACGGCTTATGCGCATGTTAGCTATGTTTTTATTACAGGGATTTATAGAAAGACTGATTATGCGGGTTACTGGTCCAATCCAAAATTAAGCTTTGTAGCCCTTAACTTTTGGTATGTCCACAGAAAAGACGCGAACCTAAATCCGCGTATGACCCATACATGGCTGATGGCAGTGGGCATCGTCTGATATCCAGCGCCAACCTTACTCTTGCCGTACCGTCTAATAAGACACGAACATATTCTAGATATTTCACGGTACGCGCTGTGAAGATGTGGAACGAGTTACACTTGTCAACAAGACAGTCCCAGTCTGTCGCCTCACTCAAGAGTAATTTGAAGAAATTGTGGCTCTCCAACGATTTGTGATTTGGTTGAATACTATGTTTATTTATATACATGTAAGTGAAGTTGTGGTCTTACTACACTTAAGTTTACTGTGCATAGTGTTATCGTACAATATGGACCGATTTACAGGGTGACCACTATTTACTACAACCAAAATTCCCTGACTCTTCCCGGTTTTCCAGGCGTTTTTTCAAGTTTTTCCCTGACCATAATCTTAAATGTAATAAATATAAAATATATAATTTAAATACGTTTTTTCAGAATTATCTGCTAGTAAATTACAATTTATAAATACAAAAACGGAAATAATAAGAAGTAGTATCTGAATAGCTCAGTTGGTAAGAGCGAAAGCATTTTTAGACGGAAGTCGTGGGTTCACTCAATAATCATATTTTTGGAGAAAATGACTGACTAGAGTTTGACTTGCAAAAGTGCCACTGCGCCCTACTTGCAAAATAAAGTTCATTTATTTCATTTACATAAAGAGACATTTTTATTCCCTGACCTCCAATAAATTTCCCTGACAATTCCCTGACTTTTCCATGACTAGCGAAATTCCCTGACTTTTCCCGGTTTCCCCGGTTTTCCAGAAAGTGGCCACCCTGGATTTAATATGTGTTGGAGATTGACATTTGATTGACAGCTAGGAGAATATAGGTTATGTCGGTATTGTTAAAATTTACGACATATGTTTTGAAAGTGAACTAAAAAAAATATATTAGTTAAGTGTTTAATAGTAAAGGATTGTGAAATAATAGCTTCAAATGTTGTTTCTCTTTACAGGTAAGAATTGTACTTATTTTATTCTATAAGATTAGTGTAAGTTACGCGGTGATGAATACGCCGCTATTAATAAAAACGTATTCTCTTTACAGAGCAACATAATTCAGTTTTTTATTTCACCATTCCGGTTTTTGAGGGAAGTAATTACAACCAACACATTATATACATATATTAATTTATTATATATATAGTTGTTATATATTTATCTCGTTTTGGTTTTAGCTATAAATTTCCTTATTGAAAGGTTTTACATACACTGTGTAAGTTTGTCTATCTCATTCTCCCACTTTTCACTCAATCCCTCAAAGTTTAGCTGGAAGAGATCCCTCATAGGGATAAGTTCGCCTTTGTACTCTAATCTTATGATTCAGATTCAGATTCATTCATTCACAATATAAGATTACAATATAAATTACATGTCAATATACAAGAATCTCTATTGTGACATGTGTATTGTTTTAACCTGTTATTGTGTACAATAAAGTGCTTACATACATACATATATTATATATGTTTTGTGGGGTATACAAATATAAAATACCTAGCTACAAAAGGATGTATTGTTGTGTTGGTGGATACATTTTTTACATTTTCCGTCATAAATTGGAAATGACTCAAAAGTAAAAAAAAAAAGTTTCCGAATTTGCAACTCAAGCCCTTTCATATGACACTCTACTTGACATATTCACTAGACTTTCAAATTTTGAACCATCTGTAATTTTTCACAGAAAAGAAAAAAAAACATATTCTATGCATCTTACCCTCATTTATAACTTTTCCAAATTTCAAATAGATAGCATAAGTAGTTCTTGAGATATTTAGCGATATGACAGACAGACAGACAAAATGAAACCATAAAGATGCCTTTTTTATAATTTTTGTACGGAACCCTAAAAATGGTTATGATACACGGTACTCGCGCTATAGTACGAAGTGAGTTACCTCCGGCTCCGGCGGTCGGTACAGCAGCGCGTCGAACACGCTCGTGAACGTGAACATAGCAAATAGCGTGGCGTCGAGGTAGCAGGAGTTGTGGTGGCCCTGGATGCCGCGGTTCTTGCCCGCGAGCTCGCCCAGCGACGACAGCGGCGGGACCACGCCCGTCACTAGCGGGCACTCGGGCTGGAATTTAAACATAACTGTATTTTTTGGGGAAAGATACCACCGTCCCAATCACCCGTCACCTCACGACTCGGCGTACACACAGCGAAGTCGCGTAGTGCGGTCGGCCAACCCGCATACGCTCTGCATCATACCTGATCGAGGTGAGGGTCTGGGTCTGTGCGCGCGGTATCCGGCGGTGGCGTGTCGCGGAAGCGCGCGTCGCGGCGGCACAGCGGCAGCGGCACGAACAGCGCTCGGCCGGGGGCGCACGAGAAGAGCCGCGCAGAGCCTCGCATGCCGTCGCCGAGTCCGCACACGCTCTGCTCCAGCTCCACACCCGCAGTCGGCGTGTCTACGTAATAAGATAATAAAGCAGTTTACATTTCACCGTAAACAAATGAGGGCAATGAATCAGATCCCAATAAACATCCAAGGAGCTGATGTACGAAAAACCACAAAAAATATTGATTAAAAAGTTTTCTTTATTACCGCCCGTGGTATGTACAAAGTTTCATGTCTCCCCTGGCCACTTTATGATGATTTATTATCTAGAAATCACAAATTAAGTTATTCCAGTATGAAGATTCACGAAGATGTTCAGGGCCATCTTTCCCATTGGGCACTATGGGCACTTGCCCAGGGCCCCGCGATCGATAGGGGCCCCCTAGTTCCTGCTAGATCACCAAACGATAACCAATATTTATTATCGAAAAATATTTCGATCAAAAAATCAAACGATAATGACCTAATTACTTGCTCATAGCTTTTACATGCGCGAATCTAATATTGTCGGAAAATTTTACCAGTTCCTTTTTGACACATCACAACACCCATATAAAGTAAATCCGCATTACACATCGACACTATGAATAAAATCAAGTATTGATATTAGAGCTTCATGAGTAGTTAGGAAGTTGTAATGTAAACGCGTTTTAGAGGAGCAATCAAAAATGAATCTATATTTTTTTCTATCACTGATGCGTAGTAATTTATGACAATAATTCACCATTAAAACAGTTACGTACTATATCTTTTATTTTTAAATATACTTCAGTGACTAAATCATTCGTCTCGATTTACATGTTATTTCCGTAAGTCGATGGATCGATCATAAGAATGAATTTTTAACCGTAATAAATTACGTGTACGGGATAATCATTCACCATTCATTAATAATTGCTAATTAAAACAATCGATTCTTCTTACCCTCATCACTTCAAACGCCAATTCAAAACTGTCAAAAAGGAACTGGTCAAAACCAAAATATCCGACAATATACTCTCACTCACTCGAAAGTCAACTTTTCCGATTTCAGTTTGTTTAGATAGTTTACTCTTATTATGAATATTATAGAGATGTCGTCGGGAATGATATAATGATGGGATTGGTATACTAAATACCTCTCGGATAAATACCGGGTCGGTAAAATACCGTCATATTTCCTAAAATGTACAAACTTGTACAGTTTTTGACCGATTGAAACGAAGGTCTACTTCAGCTCGACAAAAATGCTTTCGTATGTCCAGGTTCCGGATTTCCGTTTGTTCTTGTCTACAGGTAGCAACTCTCAACCAATTCTTGCGAAATTTCGTGAGCAGGTTCGATAGTTACATATATTATATAGATTTTTGTCGAGACGGTTCATGGAAATTTCCAAAAACATTTTTTTATCAATGATTTTGTAAGTTTCTGCGGGCGAATTTCGGTTTGTTCTCCTCTACAGGTCGCATTTCTCAACCGATCCTCGTGAATTTTTGTGAGCCGGTTGGATAAATATACAGATTTTTTTTGTCGAATAAGTTTTTTGAAAATAAAAAAAAAATATTTGTTTAACGGTTTGTTCTCCTCTACAGGTCGCATTTCGCAAACGATTCTAGTGAAATTTTGTGAGCAGGTCCGGTAATTATATAGAATTTTTATGTCGAGTCAGTTTTTGGAAATTTTCAAGAACAATTTTTATTTCAAAGATTTTGTAAGTTTCTGTGCCCCAATTTCGGTTTGTTGTCCTCTACAGGTCGCATTTTTCAACCGCTTCTCGTGAAATTTTGTTAGCAGGTTCGATATTCAAAATTGATTATTGACCTCGAGTTTGTTTAGTTTTAAGCAAAATCATTAGTCAATAATACCACCGAGCTGATCTGATGGAGACAGAAGGTGGCCATAGCAACTCCTACACTACACAAAATACACTAGTCGTGTTTGGACTCATTAGAACAGTTTCAACGAGTAGTTGGTGACTGTGAAAAAAAGTATAAGGTGTAATATAATATACTTATATTATAAAGTATATACTTAATAGTATAGTATGATATACTTATTCGGCAATAAAAGTTTGTACCAAAAATGAAATTTTTGCAGAATCATAAACACTATAACCTGCGAATACTAAAAGTATCACTTTTATAGATTATATCATACTCTGTGAGCTACAAGACCTCGCGAGCGTTTATTTTTTTGAAAATTCTACTAACTGGGCTCGACAAAAAGATCCTATGTAATTATCGAACCCGCCCACGAAATTTCATGAGAACCTATTAAGAAATGCGCGACATGTACTTAGAGGAGAACAACCGGAAATTCGGAAATCGAGACATAGAAAGCATTTTTGCCGAAGTTGAAGCAAAGAACTTCGTTTCACTCGGTCAATAAAAATAAATGTAGAACCTTGTTTAGCCACTTCCTTTGTCTATTCTAACAAAATAGTGATCTGTCAAGGGTATATAGGGGCCCCATTACCCTAATGTGCCCAGGGCCTCCAATTGGTTAAAGACGGCCCTGAAGATGTTGTTTTTTGTTTATTCGCCAAATGTAAATTAAAAGTTACCAATAGAATTCTCATGTTTCAATAAAAAAGAAATTGTCTGGCAACTATGTACAAAAGCGCAATATTTCACGGCAAATTATCCTTTTTTCCACACAAGGGTAGAACGAGGCCACGCAGGCGTGACGCCACGCAGCATGTGAATCAGTATGGACCGTATTCAGTGCTCGTTAGCTATGCTGTACTTTGCCTCTCCTTTTCGTCTTTTGTGTTGCTCTAATTGTATGTAGTTGGTCCTGTACAAACATGAATGGCATGATTTTTTTTTCCATCATGACATCTGAAACGACTGTACTTTATGTGCCATCGCCAACATGTTTTTTTTGGTATGGTAGATTAAGCCATCCTAAATGCATTTTTAAAATTGAAAAGTTGCGGAAATGCAGCTTATGAAAAAAAATTTTTTTGAAAGTTTCCGTACAAAATTCACTTATTGTCAATATCGTTTGAAGGCCATATGATCATAAATTAGGTTGGGAGGGGGGGAGGTCGGGCATCCATCCCTATCCGCGTTAGCGTCGATTTAGCAATTTTTTGCCAATTTAAGATTTGGTGGGGAGACTCCTTATGGTAAGTACAATGTATAAAAAAAATATGAGTCCTGAACTCGATGGCACATAATGTACAGTCGAGCCATACATCTTACCATCAATAATCCCAATCCACCTGACAACTCCATAATACTGTTGATCAACATCAGTAGCCACCTCCACCATAGAACCCACGCCTATGTCTTCCTGTAGATGAAGGGGCGAGGGTCTTTGCGCCGGGGCCGCCCGCGGCGACCCCGGCGCCGGCGAGTCGTACAGCTCCTCGGGGCCATCCCCGCTGCACACGTCTGCCACAACACAAATAGAACATATTGATGCCGAAGCAGGTCAATGACCCCTTAAACAAATGCAACGCGATTTTGCATGAGTCTAACGTAAACCCACCCTCAATACCCTCATCATATGCTAGCACGCAAAGAGGTATTTCATCGTAAGAAAGCTCCTGTATATACGGATACGACATCGTCGGCACTGCGCGTGCCAACCGGCAGGCCGCGCGTCGCGCCGCACAGTACAATGTTTATTATTAGAAACTAGGAAAGCTATGAATAACTGTGATCAGTGTTGTAAAGGAGGTGGTATGGTTATGGACTAGTTTTATCAGTGTGTTTATTTAAGAAGTGTCAGTGAGAACAATTAAAAAATATATATTAAAAATATTTATAATGGTTGGTAAAGTGAATTTTAGGAAAAGCTTTCAAATTAATTGTGAATAGTTTTCATAAGTATTTAAATACAACATAACATATACATAACATTGAAAACATAGCAATGTCTAGGAATATTGGTATAGACTACGGAGTTGTGTATGATAATAACAAAACAGTTAAGTTAGTTAGTTAGTGAAGTTGTTTATAAAACTAAACAGTTTCAGTGCTGTGTCAATGATTTGCATTTGTTACCCCTCACCTACAAGAATCCCAGTTTCGATTTTCTTTGGCTCATGCACCATTTTGCTTTTTGGCCGTTCCTCAGAACTACCAGAAGCAGTATATGTAGTTGTGGGTTTAATTCGTCGTTTTTCGGGAGCTAGGTGATTAATGATATTGACAGATTTCACTCGTTCATGTGTGGATGACTGCTGCATAGTGGGCCTCTTGCCAAGTAGTGACCCATGCTTGGGACACTCTGGGCCACGAGGCGCAGGAGGCCAACTGCCCCCAATCAAGTCATACAAGTCCAGCTAAAAATAAATTGAACATTAAGATTAAAAAGAAATATAATTATGTATATTGAATGAATATTAAAAAGCCAGACCATACAAATGTATTCTGTAGGAAGATGTGAATATTATGAATGTGTCAAAGTGCAGTTAATTAAGAGTTTTATTTAAAGTGTTTGAGAAGTTTTTTGTAAGTTCAATGCAGATTTAGGAAATTGATTACATGATCATAATATTTTTGTAATTTCTCCATTGCTTATTTATTCACCTTATTCTCTTGTTAGCTTGTGCTTTTATATTACACATATGTATTAATCCATTGTTATTTTAAAGACCAAAACCAAAGATTACTTTTTTATTTCATTTAATTATTAGTTTGTTAACACACATGATTTACCAAACCCACAAGACTTCCAATCAAAGATTGCAAACTGAGACCATACCATCACAGTGAATATGTTAGCTAAATGAGCTATTCTCAAATAAAACCTGTTTATCTCTGGAGTTTCCCGTGGTTTGGTTCTCCTCAGGGTATGTGTCACTCATCCCGGAGAATAATATATGTAATATGTTTCTACTCCATGCTTAAGAGAAATAAGACTAGTGTCAATAATGGCCGCTCGTAAGAGATCTATAGGGTGAAAAAAACAAACTTGTATAGTACTTAAATTGCTCTTATTATCTTATCTACACAATTACTTGCACATAATTCTGATTAGTTGAGATAAAACTAAAAATCTATAAAAATAAACTGATGATCATACAACGACACAAATACAATTATTTAAAACAAAAAAGGTTCAGGCAAAGAGATATGCTGGTGAAGGGTGGTGGGCTAGAAACCGTGACGTGGTGGAATTTTTGTACATAATCTGGATACGGTTCTAAACAAATGGGAGCATGTGCGTGAGCATTATTTGGGACCAAGTTAATGTAGTAATTGAGAAAAAACTGCTGCTAGTTGCACTGTGGTTTCCGCGGGTTTTGTCAATAGGGATGTTGACACCAAATAATAAAATCAATAACTTCAAATTTTATTTTAGCGCTGGTTAGATGTAACTTGTAAATATATTTAGAATGTAAATTACCTAAGTGTAGGTAATGGTCACCGAGTTTTAGAAGTAATCAATTCTATTTAATGGACATCAATTTTACACTTCGCTTCGATACAACACAAAACAAATATTCATTTTAATATAAAATAACATTTGTTGAAACTGAAACTTTTTTTTACAATTGGCTTATGTAGAGGTTGTTGTTGCTCAAAAATATTGGTATTAGTATGATTAAATATGTTTTGCTGGTATAAATTGTATTAAATGTTACATGTTAATCTTTTTTAATTACAAAAAAACAGTAATCAAACTATATATTTTGATCCTATTTTTGCTATATCTACCTGCTGAAAATACGTAATAAGGTTAAGCTACCTTCACAAATACGTATTTAATGTCACTTGAAACTGTCAGATGTCAAATGATTCGTGACTTCGTGAAAATTGTTCGCGATAGTCCAAATAGTATAATAACTTATTATACTTATTATTAATAAGTATATCGGTAGTCCCTCGGTTCGCGGTAGCCCCTCAGGAGTGAAAAGCCCGTGTGTGTTGTATTGTATTAAAATAAATCATGTCATGATTCATGATTGCTGAAAAACGTCTAAGCACACGCTGAAATGAAATAGTACCTAATGTATGTTATGATTGTAGTGAATATTTATATAAAAAGTCTAGTTAATTTATATTAATTAATAACAAATTACTCCGGCTCATTACATATGTTTAAGGTTTTAGTAATGGAAACGCAGTGTTTTCAGGGTATAGTTGTGGGTTCATAATATTTATTTACAAAACAACTGACCTTTCAATGTCATCACTTTAATATACTGAAGGGAAATAATTACAATACTTGTATAGACATTTTTAACTAGTGGCTCTGTGAGCTGTAGACCTCGTGAGTGAGTTTTTTTATCATTTCCAAAATCTGTCATTATAAAAAAGATCAATTACCTATGAATATCGAACCTGCTAACAAAATTTCACGAGAAGCGGTTGAAGAATGCGACCTGTAGAGGAGAACAAACCGAAATTCGGACACAGAAATTACAAAATCTTTGAAATAAAAATTGTTTTTGAAAATTTACAAAAACCGTCTCGAAAAAAATTCTATGTAACTATTGAACCTGCTCACGAAATTTCACGAGAATCAGTTGAGAATTGCGATCTGTAGACAAGAACAAACGGAAATCCGGACATACGAAAGCATTTTTGTCGAAGCTGAAGCAGAGACGTTCGTTTCACTTTGTCAATAAACTTCCTGATAGTATTAAACTGTTGAATGATCTAGAATTTAAGCGTACATTGGCAAAGTGGCTTCAAGAACGTTGTTTTAATTCAGTAAAGGAATACATGGAAATGAGATTTTAACATAATAAGGATTAAATAAGTAAATTTTACATTTTGAACATTTGCATGTACCTATGTATTCTTGCAAATAAAAGTTTCTATTCTATTCTGCAATTTGTTTTATTCAGTGTAGCTTTTGTTAGTGTATTGTGTGCCTGATGTAGTTGTGTGGTTGCTTGAATCAATATAATAAAATAATACCCATAATTAATAACCATAATTTGCAGAAATTATGGTTTTTACAGATGGTTCAAAATAGTTTAAAAAAATTAAAGCTTACTTAAGATTTATTACTTTAAAATTAATTGTCTTTAAAGCTAATATAAGTAGTTGTGCATTAAACTTTTGGAGCTATGCATCTTTTTTTTGTATTTATTGTTACTAATGCTAATCATCATTTATTATACAGGCAGGAATGGCTCCTCCTTTGGAGTTATTTCAACATTGTGCAATTTCAGGCGAACCCAGACACAATGATTCGCCAGGGGAGTATAGATGATATCAATGCTCAGCAATTCTTGAAGATATCCAATTATGAAGATACTGTGCGACAACTCGACATATACTATGCCATTGGTAAAGAAAATTGATTATGTTCTAATGAATTTCTAATACCTATAAAACTCTTCTAACAAATTTAATAAAAAAAGGAGCCAGTATCAGGCACATATCCAGACTTTTGGTTCGGGGGGGGACAAACATTGAAACAACCATGTGAACTGTGTAAAGACCGCTGTAATCACTACTGGCTAAAACGTTTTCGGGGGGGATAAATCCCAACTATCCCCCCCTCTGGATACGTGCCTAGCCAGTATTGTAGAATTGTTTGACCATTAAATTTGATTTCAGTGGTTTAACATTTTTAGTACAATAGTTCCAGTAAAGCAGTGGTTTCTAAAGTTTTCAATATAATTACCTCCATGACTTAAGGGATACTGTTTTTACCCCCAAGTTAAATAATCGCGAATACACCTATCTCTGCATCCACTTTGGATACCAACTGCTATCCTCAGAATGTCTGTTGTACTCCTATGACATACACTTTAGATTTGTGACTATAATAAATATCACTTCAAACTGGTTTGTACTGGTTACAGTGAAGAGACAATTACTTCGGTTCCAAAGTCCAATCACTGGACTATTTCCAGTGCTATCTTCTGACCTCCATATTGGCAGTGTCAGAGACAGCATATACTGTGCAGCAGCGGTCTGGGGCTTGTACCAGGCGTACAGGTAGGTCATGTCATGCAATTTTGTTTAGGGTATATTCCAAAAAAATTGTCATAAAGTAAAATTAAACAATGAAACTAAACCTAGTGCCAATAACATTGTCTTTGTGGTACCCTAAATTCTACAACGGTTAATATGGAATCAAACACAAAATTATTTGAAATTGGCAGTTCTATACAAAAAGTTCAGTAATCAAAATCCATATAATTTCAGGGTTTGTCTCATAGTAAAATTATTATTCTTATATGATACAAATTTACACCCTAACATTTGCTTGGTGATAAGAATTTCACTACATATTTCCAATGAATCTCTAACTCCGCAGACGCATCGACGATGACCGCGGCAAGTCGCACGAGCTCGGCCAGAGCACCGTCAAATGCATGCGCGGCATCCTCGAGTGCTGGGTGAAGCAGTCGGCTCGCGTCGAGGCGTTCAAGACGCGGCAGAGCGCCGCGCACGCGCTCCACGTCAAGTTCCACCTGACGACGGGCGAGCCCGTGCTGTCGGACCACCAGTATCACCATCTGCAGATAGACGTCATCTCGCTCTACCTGCTGTTCCTCGTACAGATGATCACGTCCGGTCTGCAGATTATATACACGCAGGTTTGTATTTAGTTCCGCTATTTGACTATTTTAGCTTTTCAAGGTCACCGATGGACATATCCACATAAAGGCAACAAGGAAACTTCACGAGTTTATTAAAGCTTGAACATTGAATTGAATTGTGCGCAATGTAAGGTAATTCTTTCTTTTTAGTTTTCATTGTTTGTAACTCCAATTTACATTATTCCACCTGACGACGGGCGAGCCCGTGCTGCCGACCACCAGTACCACCATCTGCAAATAGGGGTCATCTCGCTCTATCTGCCTTTCTCCGTGCAAATAATCACGTCCAGCCTACAGTTGGGGGGCGCCAACGATGGACATATCCACATTGCCAGTTGAAGGCCAACAAGGATCCTCCATTGTTTGTAAACTCCACTCCAATGTACACTGTATCACCTTATTTTAAAGTTGATATTAATATACGTTGTTTTTTTACTTACAGGATGAAGTGGCTTTCATACAGAACTTGGTGTATTACGTGGAGCGTGCATACAGGACACCTGATTATGGCATGTGGGAACGAGGCTCCAAATACAATGACGGCAAACCGGAAATCCATGCCTCCTCCATAGGTAAACTTGTTACTCAGAAACTACTTTCGTAAAAGTTAAAGCCTAACAAATATGATCGATTGATATCGGACATATAGCGTTCGTCCCGTACTGGCAAGTATGTAAGTTTAGACTGTTTAGAGGGACGAATGCTATGTGCTCGAGCCCCGAGCTAGCTAGGCTGGGTTAGATCAAAAAGAAGTGGGGTTACGCGCTAGTTACCCTGTCTCATGGGTTTACATATGTCTTACCGACCGCTGTACATGTAACCTTCAACTCGTTGTACTTACTACATCATTGCTAAGCAATGCCGAATTGTCTTTGTATACCACGTTATAAACATTATCTTGTTAACAATGTGAAATAGCGCTATCTACCTCTATCATGAATATTATTAGATTATTACTCTTTCTTATATTTCATGGAAGGGATGGCAAAAGCTGCTTTGGAGGCAATAAACGGCTGCAACTTGTTCGGGGACAAGGGCGCGTCATGGAGCGTCGTGTACGTGGACATCGACGCCCACAATCGCAATCGGAGTATTTTCGAAACTATGCTTCCTCGGGAATCTAGTTCCAAGGTAAATCTTACCCTTTTTTTCTGCTTCATTGCCGAATTTAAGAATCTTTGCGTCCGTAGATGCTCCTCAATAAAACATGTATGTCGTATGAGCCTTAGGAGAGCAATTACCGTAAATTCTGCTGTCCTTCACGTCTTTAACTGGTTATTTTTCGTATAGAGAATGTAGGAGGTTAGTAAATAGGTAATTTTAAAACAATAAATAAATCTAAATATATTTAGTATTTACAGGGTCTACCTGATAATGAAATTCACCTAAATACCTATGAACTCTAAAATTGTTTCCAGGGCGTAGATGTAGCGCTTCTGCCGACAATATCATTCCCAGCGTTCGCTACACATGAGGACCACTTGTTCCAACTCACCAAGGCCAACATCCTGCGGCGGCTGCAAGGCAAATACGGATTCAAACGGTTCAGCCGCGACGGCTACAAGTGCGTTTTGGAGGACCCCTGCCGCCGGTACTACAACGAGGGCGAACTCAAGGAATTTGACGGGATAGAGTCTGAATGGCCACTATTCTACGTCATGATGATCATAGACGGCGTGTTCCGCACGCTGCCCGACCAAGTTGAGGAGTACCAAAAGCTCCTGAAGGCTAGAATATACATGGATGAATTTGGAGGTAAATTGGGTACCATCTTTGCTTTGGCGATTTATAGGAAACTCAAATAGATTATATTTATTTGTGTTCTTGCAGATCCGGTGATTCCTTGGTTTTATTACGTGCCTAGGGAAGGAATTGAAAATGAGCGGAGTGAGCCCTATTCTGTGCGTCGGATGCCAGCCAGTAAGTGTTTTAATCCACATATTTTTCTAAAATAACCCTTATTTGCCCACCTATGAGGTTACAATGGAGTTCAATTTTAAATACAAGTTCCGTGATGTGGCTGCACCCTGTTGGTGTAACACACACACATATGTAACGTCAATTCTTATTACTAGCAGCTTGTCAAGTCGAAAAATTACGGCGACCCAGGCTCTTGCCTCTTCCAAAAAGTAAAACAACAATTTTACTTTTTCTACTAAGATATTAAAATTCGTTGAAGTTTGACCAAATTCTACAATATGTAATTGCAGACCAACCCGGAGACGAGAACAAAGGTAAAATTGTTTTAGCTTCGTGAATGATCTGTGTCTTTCTTTGATAATCTTCCGCACATTTTACTAGTGTCTAACAACCTTTAGTTAGTGATACAACACTTTTCTTCATATTTAACAATGCTTTAATTATCTTATTTTATGTTCAAAGTGTTTTAATAACGAATAAGCTCGTTGATATTTTGCGTACTGGGTTCAAGTATATGGATGGACATTTTTGCAACTTCCATTCAAATTATTACTTAATACGCGCTTTAAAAGTGCTTAAGGTAGAATAAATTTATCTTTGTATGCTTTGCTTTATCTCTACAACTGTATATTAAAAAGATATAGATGATCAATGCTTACTTGTATGTATATATGTAACCCAAGTATCTCTACCCTGCCATTTTAAGGCGAAACCCGTTCGGGATGGCTGAGTTTTTGAGGGTAAAGCAGCGCGGGGGGCCTGCGCAACGCGCCCGTTCCTCCCGCGACACTATAAGTGTAGTGGTCCTACTTTAATAGTACTTATTAAAACTGCTTTAATAGCAAGAGCAACAAGGAAAGCATGGGATATATTTCTTTAGGCTAAGTTATTTTGATAACATTACAAAAAGTATGTATATCACCTCGTAATTTCATGGTTTTCAATTAATAATTTTGTTAGTACAAATAAAGGAACAAAATGTAAGGAGTCGCTATTAGGTCAATTTTATTTATTTTTTCATTTCCACAACTTTCTCAGCGACGTTCATAATTAACCTTTATAGACGTGACGTACGCATTTAACGAAATCCATCGCGCGAAAGTGGGATGATGTTCGGATCCACAAAAACGAGATGACTTTTCTTTCAGTAAGCAAGACAATAAATCGATTGGCGTAAGAATCGTCAAAATCGGCCAACTCGTTTGGTCTTTACAGTGCCACAAAGGAACATATGTACATATCTACATATAATATATTATATACTGATAAACATATTACCCTCGTTTACGTCGCACAGTCGTGTTAAAAACAAGAAAACATGCAATCTGTTTTTTTCCCCCCAATCTGATGTTTTTGTAGGTTACATGGCATCAGTTACACGGTGATTATTATTATTCACAGTACTGGGGGACGTCAATGTTTTTGTAGTATTCAAAAATGTATCAATTTTCCTTCTTCAATATTCATAAATACCCACATGATACGTATTGTAATCACCGTGTAAGCGATGCCCATGTCTCCTGCCTTTTTAAAACTTTATGGGTCTGGCAACACTGGTCGGCTGCTAAGCCTAATTATAGCACACGCGTACTACTTTTTATACGGTATTTTTGAGGTTTACGAGGAAGAAGAATGCCAAGTAAACGAAAAAGAACCGTTTTCGAAGCTTAACTTTAAAAAACAAAGACGGTAACTTCAAAGGGTTAAGTAACGTTATCGAGTAATCGCCGGACTTAAGACATTTACTTTAAAAAGCAAACTTTCGTCCAATTTCCATTGATTACTTAGATAATGTTTTTAGTTGTGTCAAAAACATGGTAAATATAAGTTTTTGAAGTTTTAGGCCCACATTATGTAACGGAACCCTACATTGGGCATGGTCCGACACGCACTTGGCCGGCTTTTTTGAATCGTCTTCAGCCAAGGCAGGTGCAGCAGCTCCAGATCCGTAGTCGCTCACAACTTAATTCAGTTTTAAAAAATATTTTTAGCGTAAAAGCTCATGCAGAGGACAACGTATTCATATACTAATTTGAATCGAATAAAAATACCTAAAGAAAGTGCCAAAAGTAAACGTTTTAATAAGTTACCCTTATTTCAAGGAAGCTAGGAGTTATTCAATGGATATAAATTCATTTTCACCTCACAGGCTCTTAGAGGTTCGTAGTAAAAAAATAGCAATCAATTTCAAGTAATTTAAATTTACTGACAAATTACTTTTGTTCTCAGTTTAAGCTTGGCAAATGACACGTACTTTTAATTTATAATTTTTCGTAATTTATAGGTGACTAATTTTAATAATCTTTCATGATATAATTTTCAGTATAATATAAAAAAATTAAAAAATGACCTAAAAGTAATAATAACATTATTATTTTTTGTGTAAAAAACATTATTAATATAAAAATAATTTAAATAACTAAACCGACTCCATTACGTTCACTTTTCAAGAATGAAATGGTATAGATTTTTAGTCTAAGAAACATGCCTAAAAACGCAACGCAGACCTTACTCTACGATTAATTCTACCGGGGAAATTTAATCCAAACGTGTTTTGGGCCCCAAGTATTTAAGAAATTAGTTTTCCAATAATAAAGTAGAAAATTCCGAACACTACCTCCACTTCGCGAGATGGATTTTGGGACCGATTTCGCCTTAAAATAGGCAGTGATTTTTTTCATAATATTGAAATATTAACCTTCGTCACGAAAACGGTAATAGTCTTCACTTTCCATACTGAATTGAAGAATTAAAGAGAAATTAATCTTTTGAGGATATCAGAATCAGATTAATAAACCATTCATAATAATAAAACAACAAATATTTAAAACATAAGAATTAAAATTATATTAAAAACTAGCGACCCGCGCCGGTTTCGCACGGGTGCAATGCTGATGTATGTATTATACATATAAACCTTCCCCTTAGTCACTCTATCTATTAAAAAAAACCGCATCAAAATTTAATTTTATTTAAGCATACATAGGGATGTAGGGACATAGGGACAGAGAAAGTGACTTTGTTTTATACTATGTAGTGAAGATCTCCAAGATCGGAATCCTGTGAAAGGGTTCTCATAAGGCTTGCAGCGTTCCGCCTTTGGATTTCGTTCGAGCGCGAATAGTTCAATGCTGACATGGGTGGTTTTACCAGAGTTAAACACTGCTTTTCATTTCGAATACGAGGAAACTAAAATAAATGCCAAAATATGCTCTCAAACATTTTCTGAATCAGCGAAAGAACAATTTTCCCGGGAACTGTTGTGTGATGTTAACAGTGTTTGTGTCTGGTGCATTTTATATATAAAAAAAATAAGAATTCATTGTACTTATGTTTGTATTCACCGTACTTTTTTCTTTTTAATACTTTTTACGTTTCAGCACGTCACCTAAGTGAACAAAGACCCACTTTCAGAGTATGAGAAATGAAATTTTGATGCAAGTGCGGAAGGTTTGTCGAGGCGAGGGACAAGACTCGGGACGAGTGAACATGAACTTCCGCACGTACATGCATCAAACGAGGTTTTTTAATACAGTTGCGAAAAAATATCGAAAAAACAAAACTAAATAAAACAGTAATTAAAAGAGAAACAAAACAAAATGTGTTTACTTGCAATAATGGTGGGCGCTGGGTGGGTTTGCGCGTAGGTACCTGGTCTACACCTGGCGTAGTTAATATCACAAAATATTATTAAAACACTACGTCATTAGAATATTAATTCGTGAAATTATGAATGAAGGAGGCACGAATTAAAAGTCGGTTAACTTTTGATTAATAGACTTTTCAACAAGCCATGGTTCAAAAAGGACATTCAGCCAAATCAGAAACTATTTAGGGAGAGGTTTTATGTCACATGGTAGTTTAATTACATTTAAACATGAAAAACAATGATTTGATATGAATTTTCTAATTATTTTATATTTTATTTCTTTGAAAATAAATGTTTTATTAGGCACAAAATAACAAGCATTCAATCATCCGGCGCGGCGGTCTTGCATAATAGTCTAATCGGAGGTCTCGCATAATACTCGTTTCGGGACACTGGTCTACTCAATCAGGCAACTTTTTCATAACAGTTTTAGATGTTTTAGTGGGTGGATCAACTATTCTTTGTTACTCGTTACCATGGTTACGTCTCCTGAGTCACTCTTTAAAACTGTGATTTTATAGGGTTTAAATTTACCAAATATGAGTTTTAGCGATGAGCATAAATCCATTTGGACATGGGTCATCTCTTGAGCATGCTTGAAATCCATATTATAAACATTTTTCTAAGAAACTCGGTTACTGTTGTCTCCTCGCTGACGGGACAGAATAACAACAAGAAAAAGTTGACTGACCCTAGTATATGATAACCCTTTAACTTGTTTAATATGCAATTTTAATATCGTACATATAATGGAAGTATAGTTTTAATGCCAAATGCTTTATTAAATATATCAGTTAACTGATTGAACCTAAAACTTTTCGATTGGATGTATGGCTTGGACCAACAGTAAATAAAAAAAAATCGAAATGTAAAAAGCACTAGTGCGAGAAATCCAAGTTTGCGCACGATATACAGCTACATTAAGTACCAATTTTTGAGCAACTGTATTAAAAAATATATATTTCTAACAGTTTGACTTATGCATAGATACAGGCGGGCTGTTCCTGTGGGCGCAGTCGATGTTCGTGCTGGCGCAACTGCTGACGGGCGGGCTGCTGCACGTGAACGAGCTCGACCCCATCCGCCGCTACCTGCCCTCCTACAACCGCCCGCGCCGCGCCGGCCGCTACTCCGCCTTCCAGGTTAGCCTTCTCTCGGACCGTCAATCTTTTAGACAATAAGTCAAGATTTAAAAAAATATGTTAAACTGCTGCATACATGAGCAACATGTTCATGTGGACACAAGTGAGCTGTTGCTATAACTCTCGTTTCCACGAAGTAGGCGGAGCACATGGAACAATCGCGGTGACCCTTTTAGCGATGTGAGTAGCGTTTTGCCATCTTCATATGTGTATATGATTACTACAATGAGAATAGTATATCATGGGACATTGTTAAACCTGTGTTACATGCTTGGCAACCATCATCATCACTATGGTAGCATTGATGGTTATCAACAGTGTACAGATTTAAAGGCAACCGAATTTGAACGCTCAACAAGATCACCTTGGTGGAAAGGCTGGTGGCCAGGCAAGTAGTGCAGAGCTCCATTTTCATGTGTCCTGAAACGTTGTTTCTTGCTTTTTTGGGTTTAATATTTCCGGGACGTTTAGTTTTTACCATATTAGTTCCTACATATACCTGTGGTAGAATTGGGTGCTTGACAGTTTTTATAATTTGTTTTAGTTTATTAAAAATGTCTTAAATGAACGTTTCAGCTAAGTACCAACAAGACATATTTTTGCTTAATTATTATGAAATCCATACTTTTTGAATTTCATTCAAATGTTCACGCTAAAACGCGATCCAGTGCTTCAGAGAATTATATATCGACTAGCAAAAACGGTTTTGAAAGCAGCTGTTTGTAGTGGTATGACGTCTCTAACGACATGACGTCGTTTCGATCATTTGAGCAACAGATAAGGAAAACTTGAACTTTAAATTATATTAAATATTTAAATTATTTTTGTTGACATGTAACTAGTTATTAAGCATCTAGGAATTATATGTATTATAAGCTACATTTAACAATACTTTTAATAATCATTAATTATATATATTGTCAAGAGTTTTTCGAGTATTATCTAAAGATTCCTAATTTTTCATTGTTGAATCATGTCAGATGTGTTTTAACGTAGTCATTGTTTTACTTTCATGCGCAAATCTCAGGCCAAGCCAGCGTTTGTAAGTATTAGGTGCCATCGATAATCAGCATGTGATGTTAGTCTAAAATTGTTAATTAGCTCTTTGAGTGGTTTGATCTGATACGTGCTGCGCATGATTGCCGCTATGGATCTATCTGTTCTAATTAATTATCTCTTCTTTTTTTTTGTAAATGCCTTGATTGTTTTTCCTCTTTCGTCTGCAGCAAAAATGCTTCGTGATGCATCGTTTCAGTTATGTTCTTGTTATTTGTTACAAATTTCGTAACCATTTAACTTATCAAAACTTCTTGCCTCGTGCGCTTTTATTAATACAAGATAGAATGATTGCTGCTACTTGTGAAATACATATTTTCAGAACCGCACTATGAATGAAGACCAACTATTGTATTAGTGTAGGCAATCTCATCACGTTTGCTCTTGGCAGAGGCACAGTCAAGCTTTCTTACTACACATCAATAGAGAATATGCATCTTTTTTCATGATGCCATTTCGAACCAGTTTTTAGAGAGGAACAAATGTGTATATGGAACAAGTACAATAGAACAACACAAAAGACAAAAATGGATTTCAAAGTACATCATAATCATCATCATCATAATAAATCCGAGCGCTCAAAATGCCTCTAAAACTCCCATACGTACGCCGGTACTACTGTTGTATTGGAAAAACGAGTAATTTACTGTTTGTTTGCCATGAAATATTGCCTTTAGGTACATTATTATCGTACAATTTTTTGTTTATTAAGACATAATAATTCTGATGGTGGTTTTTAATTCATTTTTAGTCAATAAATACAATTACAATATTTTATATTTTCTTAAGATTTTGAGCATATTTATTATTTTACTGTTTTTGACATAATTTAATGGTCTACTATTCACATAGTGACATGTTATTGTTATTCATTCCGCATGCATATTCTCTATTCACATGTACTCATTACTTCGTTACCGTAATCCACAAATTCTACTACTAAACTTTCCACGTACCTATACCATAGCAACATCTTGATTGTTTAAGCCAGTGCAGGACTCTTCCCTTTTTCTGCCTTTCAAAATACCCAGGCGAATTATCTACAAAAATGACGTATTTGGACAAGTGACGTCTCCTCTAGACTCCTGTTCTACACTGGTTTGAATAAAATTCTGCCCTCTCCTAGTAATTTTTTTAAATTCCTCTCTATCTAGAATACCTAGCCTTTCCGTTCTCCATGATAACATATCATTTCAAAGACTTATATATTCTTGTACACTTCTGCCTAACTGTAACTATTCCTAAATTCCAAACATCTTTTCTTTTATTGTATGCAACGCCGAGTTCATTTCGACAAAAGTCGTCACCAAAAATGTTAAGTCTTTTGTTAATACAGGGCACAGCGACTGACTTGGTGGTACAAGTGGTTCTGATAGCGGAGTCCATGCGCCTCCAGGCGATGATGGGGACATATGGCATTCAGACACAAACGCCGCATGAAGTGGAGCCAGTGCAGGTAAACTAATATTTTTAAATAATACCTACCTCTTGCAACTTGGGCTCTTATGATTGAGATTCAAAATTTGCTTTATAATCGTTGGGCGTGCGACATGGTATCAGTTCTTGCGTCCTACTTCCGAATGCCAAAATGTAATTTGATTTTCAACCTTATTAAAAATAAGAATTGAAGTTATAATTTGATAATTGCATTATATGCCGTAGGTTTGCAGTTCGACGCAGTTGGTACACGTGTACAGACAGCTAGGCGTTTGTCCGAAACTGAAGTTGACGGGACGTCCGATCAGACCTGTTGGGTCGTTGGGAACCAGTAAGGTAATTGAGAACAAAGTTTTAGCTATAGTCAGGGTCGACGCGATCCGTATTAGATGGTATATTTGACTATGTATTTTGATCATAAATAATGATAAATTTTATATGGATTAGCCAGTTTCAATGTAATTATTATCACCCCGATATATTAGCAGTGCTAATATATCGGGGACCTTGACGATGACACCCGTATCGATTTTTAAGAAAAAATTATGGCATTCATCTTGGATTTGAAAATGGATGTCATTTTTGTTATTTGGCACCCTCGAAATTATTATTCTTTCTTGAACTGTAAATTAATATTTTGACATGAGAAATGTATTACTTATTATAGTCAGACTTTCTTAAATTGTAAATTAATATTTTGACATGTAAAAGTGCCCTTGTGGCCTATTTGCAGAATAAAATGTATTACTTATTATAGTCAGACTTTCTTAAATTGTAAATTAATATTTTGACATGTAAAAGTGCCCTTGTGGCCTATTTGCAGAATAAATGTTTGATTTTGATTTTTGATTTTGAGGAATCACAATTAAGATGACACCCATATCAATATTTAAGAAAAAATAATGTTCGCCATCTCGGATTTGAAAATAAATGTCATTGTCGTAATCGGCACCTCGAGGAACCTCAAGAATGACACCCATATCGATTTTTAAGATAAGTAAAGATTTGCTCCCCGCACAAACTTGGAGCCCCCTTTTCACCCCTTTATGGAAGCAATTTCGAAAAACCCTGAAATACGTTTTGTTCTATTTCAACAGAGTGTTTACGAAGTTTTAAATCTATTACTTCAAAAAATATTTCCTTCCCGTAGAAACTTGGAACCCCCTTTTCACCCCTTTACGAGAGAAATTTCGAAAAACGCAGAAATGTGTTTAGTTGTATTTAAACAGAGTCTATTTACGGAGTCTCAAATCTCTCACTTCAAAAAAGATTTGCTCCTCGTACAAACTTTGGACACCTTTTCACCCCTTTAGGAGAGCAATTCAGAAAAACGCTGAAATACGCCATTAATATATTTAAACAGAGAGTCTATATACAAAGTTTCAAATCTCTAACTTCAATAAATACATGTTTTCATACAAACTTTCATCCCTTGTTTTACCCCATTAGGGGATGAATTTCGAAAAATGCTGTCTTTATCTCTAGCCTACGTTATTAATGTAATCGACTGTGCAAAAATCAACTCTCTAGGGTTAGCAGTTTCGGCTGTGCGTTGATGAGTCAGTCAATGAGGACTTCTTTTTTTATACGTATAGATTACATTGAATACGGTCGTATTTCCAGATCTACCGGGTGTGCGGTATGACGGTGCTGTGCTACCCGCTGATATTCGAGGTGTCGGAGTTCTACCTGTACCGCGACATGGCGCTGCTCATCGACGACATCAAGACAGAACTGCAGTTTGTCGGCAAGTAAGTGAGAAAGCGAAGACAATTGTCTGTTAAAAGATGTTTTAATTATAAATATTATTCTTTGTAAAACGTGAGAAATATCTGGCTGATTTACGGCTCCAAGTCTCAATTCGCCACTTTTCGCCTTCATTATTAGATTTCATCATTATAACATAAGCAAATTGCGTTGTCATGCGGCGGTATATGCAAAATTTCAACTCAATAGAACAAAATGTGGTTTAGAATCTTACAATATTTTATTACGGACGCATAGAAAAGCATACGTCTTATATACAACATTTTTCTTTATCTCAAGACGAACTTCACACACACTTAGTGTACGGACAGCGTGTCATTGATCGTTTGTAACCTTATTTCCTCGCAATAAGGTCTAATAATGGTCAGTTAAATTAAAATCTATCTCTTGTAGGTACTGGCGGTTATCGGGACGTCCTACAGTGTGCCTGCTGGTGCGCGAGGAGCACATGCGCGACCCGCACTTCAAGCAGATGCTGGATCTATTCGCGATGCTCAAGAAGGGCCACTGCGACGGCGTTAAAGTACGACTCGGACGGCTGCAAAATCTCATCTCCAGCTCCTGTATGGGTGAGGATCAATCAACAGCGCCTCTGGTGGCCTTTGGTGGTATCTATTTGTTACCATACAAATTGAGACTAAACGCAAAAGCGTTCGTTGGCGTTTGTTTTTCGAAAAAATATACTAGAGGTACAGAGCAGTCAGTCATCCTACTAATATTATAAATGTGAAAGTTTAGTTGTTTGAAACTTGGTATAACTGAGTCTATAGTGTGAATTAAGATACAGGATACTTTTTGTACTGAAATCATCCCTCGTTGGGATGAAATAGGAAGTGGAACATTACGCGGACGAAGTCGCGGGCAAAAGCTAGTTTTAAACTTAAATACATAGAAAACATCCAAGACACATGACATGAACAAATATTTGTGCTCATAACACAAATAAATGCCCCGACCGGGATTCGAACCCGGGACCTCCATCTTCGTAGGAAGGTTCACTACCAACTAGGCTAAAGTGGTCGTTAAATCGTTTTAGTGGTGTAACGTGGCCGTAATACTGCTGTAAGGTGAGGTGGAATAGATGAATTGGGTTTAGGTAATAAGTATCCCTTAAGTCGAAATATCTCTTATGTTTTCGCCTTTCCCAGTGTGTTTTTCTTATCCCACTACACTATTTTTGAATATAACGGTTTTAGAACTCCATGTTTTCTATAAAAAGTGTGGAATGCTTTATAAGTTCGACAATATTATAACAGTATTGTTAACGCATTCACTCTGTTCGTAGAGCACTTGGACTTCATGAGCCAAGGCGACTTTCCATCAGAGATGTTCACACAATTTAAGCAGCTGGAACACGAGTACATCGGCTACCAGTCACTGACTGACGTACCGCGGACGCTTACGTACCGCGAGGAGAATCTCTGCTACGATTCCTACAAGAATCGATCAACAGCGGACGTCGTGGCTGCTCTACGAGGAACGGATAATATCTTTGCCCAGTGCCAGCTTTGGGGTATACTGAAGGACAGAGAAGGAGCGATGTACGAGGTGAGTATATAAAGTAAAGTAAACGTTTATTTACACAAGCACTATCAGCATCACAGTCAACTGACCATTTCTTAACCTCATGTCGTTACAATAAGGATCACGCATGGCCAGTTAAATGTGATGCCGACAGTAGGTACCTACATATTTTTTTGTCAATTAAGCCGCTATCTCCCTGTGCCGGACATCTCCGGGCACATAAAAATATAATGCTATTGTTTATTTTTCGCCGGGAGAGTACGGGTTAAACCATATATTTTATACAAAATACAATAACAGAGTTTATTCTGCACAAAATATAATATAAAACAAGAGTACAACATTGACATACGTGTCAATCATAACGTGTCACGATGGAGTGGGACAGGATTAGAGTAAGGTTTATATCACCTACTAATTGATATCTCCAACACAAACACAAGAATGAATTACTAAGATTTCTAGCAATACCGCAGATTAGGTAAAGTTTTGATTAATGCTGCATTTCAGTTGCAGTATAGTTATGGAGTTCATGTACTATATTTATGATTTGATAGAACAAGAAGTTATCTATAGTCCGTCGTCATTATAATATTTAAGAATGTGGCTCTTGTCGATGGAGTAATTGCTAGGTTATTCTGCATTCCGCTTTATTCTTCACTTTGCTGTATGATGAACCATTTATTTTTTCTTTTATTTGCTCCGTATACATCTTCCCTTCTAGGTCTTCCCCTTTTTCTTTTTCCCTGTATCTTTCCCTCTATTATTGCTCTAATCCAGTCATCATGCCGTATGAGATGTCCTAAAATTTTTCCTCTCCTGTTATTAATTATTTTCATCAAATTCCTGTTCTCTTTTACTATTTTTAAAACTTCTTAGTTAGTTTTCTTCTCTGTCCAACTGATTCTATTGATTTTCCAATCCACTGTGAGAAAAATATTTGTCACAATGTATGTGTTAATTACGCTTACCTTCCAAAGGAGAACTTCTTATGAGAGCCGTCGAATATTACTATAGTGCGTTTTAGATTCCTTGGATGCGGTTACGGGGCTACCTCCATGCTGGTATAAATAACCTCAAAATTAATGATAGCTGTCCCAATACTCGTGTTCTGGTGTAGTTAGGTCACACCCTTATAACGCAGCTGTCCACAGCTGATACACATCTGATGTAAACTTAATAATATTTTCCTTTGTACTAATTCCTAGAACTAAAGAATGCAATCGGCCGTGACATAGATTCCAAGAAAATGATATTAAATAAA
The DNA here is from genome assembly GCA_963556455.1 of Epiblema foenella. NCBI lineage: Eukaryota > Metazoa > Arthropoda > Insecta > Lepidoptera > Tortricidae > Epiblema > Epiblema foenella. Next base: position 8,379,560 of record OY747101.1, on the reverse strand, counting down.
ACACGACCATTTGTATTGCGCATTACACATTCGCATACCAAACTTTAATATAAAAGCCGTGTAATTTTACCCAATAAAGAACAGTATTTCCTCGACTCTTGAGTTGTGGTTATCCACCCGTAACGCCCTACACTTCACTGGCTTGTTGTCATACGTTTACGTTGATCGTATTCGTATTGTCCAGGTGAACGGGACAAATGCACTGGACGCGCTAAAGAGCCTGTACCACAGCGCGGGCGTGCTGCGGCACTGGCGCGCCGTGCGCTACTGCTCGTCGCTGCTGAACCACACCGTCGACTCCATCAGCCCCTTCATCACCACCGTGCTCGTCAACGGGAAGCAGGTATTGTTACACAACAAGGAAGGAAACGAGGACGCCACACCAACAACATAACGTGCAGCTTATTACGTTAGATTAATGTGAAATCAAGGAACTCGAGGCAATGCCAGTGTAAAAATCTACATACTACAGATCAATGATAATCTCCGTAGTAAATCGTGTGGACACTTATGGCTTTATTCATAAACGTCCATCAAATCTATTTTAGCTGAAATTCCATTCAAATTTGTTTGCCTTTATCTGTCACTTTGACATTTGTGTTTCTCACAGAAAGGGACGAAACACATTTTAGATAGCAGAGGTTTGGTAAATTTTATGAATATCGGGGTCACACTTTAATACCTAGTGAGGTTACTGAGAGCGAAACGAGTAATTTGAACATGGTTGGTTTCAGCTAACGGTGGGCGTGATCGGGCACAAAGAGACCGTATTTGACAAACCCATGACGCCGGGCGAGATCCAGTCGGTCATGTACTCCACAATTCAGCCGTATGACGTCATCGGAGCCGTACTGCAACAGGTATGTCATGATTGTTCGCGCAATCACCACGATTTAACGCCTAGTCTTGGTCAGGTTAATTGAAGGGAAAGAGGCTTTTTATTCCCGGATGACGTAATCACAGCGTTCATCGAAAGATGAACCGCTGCGCTTACCGCGTCCAACTCAGATACGACGCGTACACTTAGGCATTCCCGTCGGCGGGGACGTCCACTGCGCGATCGCGACAACACAGACACATAGAATCCCTATTCGTCCCGGTAGAGTCATGCAGTCCGACTCAGGTCGGACCTAGCTGAGTTTCTTGCTGGACTCTTCTCAGCTAGGCTAGGTTTAGTGAACCAGTGACGAAACTCCCAGTAGCATCACTCCACTCGTATCTCAGTCGAAAAAAAGAGGCATCTTGTCAAGCTAAGATTATATAATGATTAAAAAAAATGAGCAAATCCTCATTTTGACATATATATGGCGTTGCATTAGGAGATCGTGCTGTACTGCGGACGGCTGATCGGCACGAGCCCGGAGATGTTTCGCGGCATCCTGAAGATCCGCGTGGGCTGGGTGCTGGAGGCGATCCGCACGTACCTGCGTCTGTTTCCGAGCGAGGCCCGCGCCGGCGCGCCACTCGAGGCGCTGTCGCCCTACCGCCTGCGCACGCTGCTGCAGCGCGTGCTCACCGTGTCCGACTGGGCCGACGACGAGGGGTGAGCTGTCCTACACAACACTGTTCCCGAGCGAGGCCCGCGCCGGCGCGCCACTCGAGGCGCTGTCGCCCTACCGCCTGCGCACGCTGCTGCAGCGCGTGCTCACCGTGTCCGACTGGGCCGACGACGAGGGGTGAGCTGTCCTACACAACACTGTTCCCGAGCGAGGCCCGCGCCGGCGCGCCACTCGAGGCGCTGTCGCCCTACCGCCTGCGCACGCTGCTGCAGCGCGTGCTCACCGTGTCCGACTGGGCCGACGACGAGGGGTGAGCTGTCCTACACAACACTGTTCCCGAGCGAGGCCCGCGCCGGCGCGCCACTCGAGGCGCTGTCGCCCTACCGCCTGCGCACGCTGCTGCAGCGCGTGCTCACCGTGTCCGACTGGGCCGACGACGAGGGGTGAGCTGTCCTACACAACACTGTTCCCGAGCGAGGCCCGCGCCGGCGCGCCACTCGAGGCGCTGTCGCCCTACCGCCTGCGCACGCTGCTGCAGCGTGTGCTCACCGTGTCCGACTGGGCCGACGACGAGGGGTGAGCTGTCCTACACAACACTGTTCCCGAGCGAGGCCCGCGCCGGCGCGCCACTCGAGGCGCTGTCGCCCTACCGCCTGCGCACGCTGCTGCAGCGCGTGCTCACCGTGTCCGACTGGGCCGACGACGAGGGGTGAGCTGTCCTACACAACACTGTTCCCGAGCGAGGCCCGCGCCGGCGCGCCACTCGAGGCGCTGTCGCCCTACCGGGACTCTAGTACAATTCATACTAACATGCAATTTAAAATGGTCTTCCAGGTTGACACCGATTCAACGGCGCCAGCTCGAGGGTTGCCTCTGTCGCGTCCCGAAGCACTTTTACATACAAGTGTGGGATATACTGTTGCGCACACCTAAAGGAATAATAATTCACGTAAGTATCCCATCATCGTTTTTCTTTTGTTTAAGCGAAATGTTATACCGATCAGTGGTAACGTTTTTTGCTCGTATCATTATAGAGGTGTTCACGATAATCATGATATTTGTAACAATTCTACTTAAGTATTTGTCTAATAGCGGAGTATTTCATTATAAAAAATAAAATGAAGAGTCTAATAAGTAATTCTACCGTGTATCCTGAAAGTAGCAAAGATCCCGTTCTCGACATAATTTGTTTTGGTCCCTAATTTTCACAATGATGACCTTCAGGGCCACTCTATCCCCGCGCAACCCACGCTGGTGAACATGTCGCGCTCGGAGCTCTCGTTCGCTTTGCTTGTGGAGGGCGCTCTGCTGCGAGCGCCTTCCGCCGCTCACCGCCAACTCTGCGTGGAGCTGCTGTGCGTGGTGGCCGCCATCCTGCGCCGCAACCCCGAGCTGCGCCTGCAGCAGCCGCTCGACGTCGACAAGCTGCTGCACGACGCACACTACACCTACGCTAAGGTATGCTCTAGTTACTAGCGCTGGTGGAGGCTGGTGGCCGCCATCCTGCGCCGCAACCCCGAGCTGCGCCTGCAGCAGCCGCTCGACGTCGACAAGCTGCTGCACGACGCACACTACACCTACGCTAAGGTATGCTCTAGTTACTAGCGCTGGTGGAGGCTGGTGGCCGCCATCCTGCGCCGCAACCCCGAGCTGCGCCTGCAGCAGCCGCTCGACGTCGACAAGCTGCTGCACGACGCACACTACACCTACGCTAAGGTATGCTCTAGTTACTAGCGCTGGTGGAGGCTGGTGGCCGCCATCCTGCGCCGCAACCCCGAGCTGCGCCTGCAGCAGCCGCTCGACGTCGACAAGCTGCTGCACGACGCACACTACACCTACGCTAAGGTATGCTCTAGTTACTAGCGCTGGTGGAGGCTGGTGGCCGCCATCCTGCGCCGCAACCCCGAGCTGCGCCTGCAGCAGCCGCTCGACGTCGACAAGCTGCTGCACGACGCACACTACACCTACGCTAAGGTATGCTCTGTTACTAGCGCTGGTGGAGGCTGGTGGCCGCCATCCTGCGCCGCAACCCCGAGCTGCGCCTGCAGCAGCCGCTCGACGTCGACAAGCTGCTGCACGACGCACACTACACCTACGCTAAGGTATGCTCTAGTTACTAGCGCTGGTGGAGGCTGGTGGCCGCCATCCTGCGCCGCAACCCCGAGCTGCGCCTGCAGCAGCCGCTCGACGTCGACAAGCTGCTGCACGACGCACACTACACCTACGCTAAGGTATGCTCTAGTTACTAGCGCTGGTGGAGGCTGGTGGCCGCCATCCTGCGCCGCAACCCCGAGCTGCGCCTGCAGCAGCCGCTCGACGTCGACAAGCTGCTGCACGACGCACACTACACCTACGCTAAGGTATGCTCTAGTTACTAGCGCTGGTGGAGGCTGGTGGCCGCCATCCTGCGCCGCAACCCCGAGCTGCGCCTGCAGCAGCCGCTCGACGTCGACAAGCTGCTGCACGACGCACACTACACCTACGCTAAGGTATGCTCTAGTTACTCGCGCTGGTGGAGGCTGGTGGCCGCCATCCTGCGCCGCAACCCCGAGCTGCGCCTGCAGCAGCCGCTCGACGTCGACAAGCTGCTGCACGACGCACACTACACCTACGCTAAGGTATGCTCTAGTTACTAGCGCTGGTGGAGGCTGGTGGCCGCCATCCTGCGCCGCAACCCCGAGCTGCGCCTGCAGCAGCCGCTCGACGTCGACAAGCTGCTGCACGACGCACACTACACCTACGCTAAGGTATGCTCTAGTTACTAGCGCTGGTGGAGGCTGGTGGCCGCCATCCTGCGCCGCAACCCCGAGCTGCGCCTGCAGCAGCCGCTCGACGTCGACAAGCTGCTGCACGACGCACACTACACCTACGCTAAGGTATGCTCTGTTACTAGCGCTGGTGGAGGCTGGTGGCCGCCATCCTGCGCCGCAACCCCGAGCTGCGCCTGCAGCAGCCGCTCGACGTCGACAAGCTGCTGCACGACGCACACTACACCTACGCTAAGGTATGCTCTGTTACTAGCGCTGGTGGAGGCTGGTGGCCGCCATCCTGCGCCGCAACCCCGAGCTGCGCCTGCAGCAGCCGCTCGACGTCGACAAGCTGCTGCACGACGCACACTACACCTACGCTAAGGTATGCTCTAGTTACTCGCGCTGGTGGAGGCTGGTGGCCGCCATCCTGCGCCGCAACCCCGAGCTGCGCCTGCAGCAGCCGCTCGACGTCGACAAGCTGCTGCACGACGCACACTACACCTACGCTAAGGTATGCTCTAGTTACTAGCGCTGGTGGAGGCTGGTGGCCGCCATCCTGCGCCGCAACCCCGAGCTGCGCCTGCAGCAGCCGCTCGACGTCGACAAGCTGCTGCACGACGCACACTACACCTACGCTAAGGTATGCTCTAGTTACTAGCGCTGGTGGAAGCTGGTGGCCGCCATCCTGCGCCGCAACCCCGAGCTGCGCCTGCAGCAGCCGCTCGACGTCGACAAGCTGCTGCACGACGCACACTACACCTACGCTAAGGTATGCTCTAGTTACTCGCGCTGGTGGAGGCTGGTGGCCGCCATCCTGCGCCGCAACCCCGAGCTGCGTCTGCAGACGCACACTACACCTACGTTAAGGTGAATGCTCTAATTACTGACTGCCGTCAGGGGGCTTGCAATGGGCGGCGCGCGAAGCTTTAGATACCTAACGCTTGCGCGCCCCGGGGTCGCCCGTCAGTCGAGGGCCATCGCCGCGCGAGCGAGCACATGCACGTCGTCTCGGGTTCCGCCGCCGACGCCGACTTGAATGCGACGAGCGGCACGAATTTACCGAGTGATTTAAATCCAATGGCAACTAGATCAAGACACAGCTGTTCTGTGTATGACTGTTTAAATACCAAAAGGGACGAAAGTTTTGTCTTTTTTAAGCTGCCTACAAATAGTGAACGGTAAAAAAAATTATTTTTAATTTGGTATAAGTACTGTCTTAGCATAACCTAGGTGTTTAACGTTATGAAGTTGTAAGGTACAATGTACAACAACAATACAAATGCATACGATACGAACCACCTGGTTAGGTAGGTACTTATAACTTAAACTCACGTTTTCGATGGTTAGGTACTTACGTATGTATGTAAACTTATTATTTTTAGCGGGACACCTAATGTAATTTTCTTAAAAATGAAACATGCGTTTGAAATTTTACTAAACTATCTACATAATGCTTGTCCTACTTCTTTGGCTATAACATTTGTATATATTGTGTGTCTGATGAAACCTGTTGCTGATTTGAATTTTGTATCCAGATGACGAATCAGGCATTGTGGCATTGTACCAAAGGCTTTAAAGGTATACATGCAGTATAAAACAATTTTCTATAAAAGTAGATACGGACCCCTAAAAAGAGTATCCTAATAAAAACGCATGATTTATGAAATTATCCTTTTCTTACTTACGAATTAAAATTTCAAGAGTTAAAAAGTATTTCCGTTCACAAGGTAAGATTTGTGGCGTTATTCACAATAAATATAAATAAATATTTGTGGACAATTTTACACAAATCAACCTAGTCCCAAACTAAGCAAAGCTTGTACTATGTGTACTAGGCGACGATATACATACTTATATAGATAAATAGATACGTAAATACATAGAAAACATCCAAGACTCAGGAACAAATATTCGTGTTCATCACACAAATAACTGCCCTGACCGGGATTTGAACCCGGGACCTCCAGCTTCGTAGGCAGGGTCACTACCAACTAGGCTAAAGCGGTCGACAATGACACTGACATACATACATCTAATAAAAACGCATGATTTATGAACTTACCTTTTCTTACTTACGAATTAAAATTTCAAGAGTTAAAGAGAAATTCTGTTCACGAGGTAAGATTTGTGGCGTTATTCACAATGACACTGACATACATACATATATGTGAAGTAACACGTAGGTACTTAATTAATATCGGTTCACTGTTTTCAAGCGACATCTGAGGGGCTAAGATGATGTCTTATATGTCGGACATATAGCATTCGTCTCTTACTGTCTAGTATGTAAGTGCGAGAGGGACGAATGCTATATGTCCGACATATAAGCGATCATCTTAGCCCCTCTGGGGAGCTAGAACATGTTTTGCCCTCATCGATGTATTTTTGACGTGACAGCCCTAGCGCTACACGTGCCGTGTGTGAATGAATACAAGTTACACGATAGACAGAGATGCACGTTTTTTATGCCTAAACGCCGTTTTTGCTAGGAAGTGAAACTTCTGTACTTGTACTATTACTTATTCTGTGCTGCCGTAGGCTTGTTCGCCTTGCTGCTTCGGCTAAATTCGGCTTTGGCGTACCCCAGTGGTGTCCAGATACACAATCGCGCACGAGCAATGATGCGGCAAGCGCGTGGGACCAGTATGCCATGATTACTTGATTAGCTGATAAACATCAGTTTTGTTAGACCTACTCGTAAAACCTGTACGTCAGTATCTACTATTAATTATTTTGTAGCTGCCGGCACTTTTCTTATTCTCGAGTTCACTCCCACTTGTTCCACTAGTGACACTGATAGTGGCTCGTAGTCTTAAAAAGGGGCATTTTACACTTGCAGGACAGCGGCGTGTCGGAGGACAACGAGCCGCTTGCCTCTGCGCCGGCGCCGGTGAGCGTGGGCTACCTGGCGCGCGCCGTCGTCAACAGCGTGCTACAGGCCGCCGCCGCGCCCGAGCTCGCGCCCGCCGCGCACGACTCCTGCCTCGTGTCCTAGTCGTGGGCTACCTGGCGCGCGCCGTCGTCAACAGCGTGCTAGGAATAGGACACGAGGGTGGGGTCGTGCGCGGCCTCGTGTCCTAGTCGTGCCGTTGCCGAGTGGATAAAGAATCGCCGCTATTGCTGAGCGTATCCATGTGGGTCGAGAGAGCATGTGGGTCGAAAGGGTAGTTGAAATTTTGCGAAGAAAAAAATGAAATCATGAAAGGACTTGACAGAGTCAGTCATGGTGTGAGAATTACCGATTGTCAAAACACTGCGCAGTGCGACTAGTGCGCAGCGAGGTTTAGACTTATTTATAAAACTTAACAAACCTCTGCTAACTAAAATGTGTTTTGTCCCTTTATCACAAACAAGTGACAGATAAAGACAAGCGAATATTAGCGAATATTTGAACTAAAATAGATTTGATGAACGCTTATAAATAAGGAGGCTGGTCTATTGTCTCTTATACTAAGACTTGTTGTCTATGGGAAAACTAGCCTAAGTGTGATACGGAGAAACAAACGGCATTAATTTCGTAGGGGCGATCTTCACACTGATATGGATTCCGTAGTGCGAGCGGGAAACCGCTAAAGACTTGCATAGCGAAACGCATCAGTTCACACTTCACGACGGCTTTCCAGTTTTATAATATCTAGGAAGTATATTACTGCTGCAGCTATCGATTACGCTTAGTGCTAAGTAGAAATCCCAATTAGAAAACGGAACCGCTTTATCTAAATATATAAAAGAAGAAGTCCTGATCTACCATCAACGCACAGCCGAAACTACTGGAACTAGAAATTTCAAATTTGGTCCAATGCTTACTTTTATGACGTATGCAAGGGATAAGACGGGATTTTTGGAGATTTCAACCCTAAGGGGATCAAATACGGGTGCAAAGTTTGTATGGGAATCGTAATTTTTTTGGACTTAGAAACTTGAAATTTCATGTTGTTTAATATCCAATATAGAGGATAAGTCTAAGCCTAAGCTAGAGGATAAGAAGGTTTGATAGTGTAAATGTGTTATCTATCGATGTCATAAAATGTGTACAAGTGTTCATGATAAAACCCTTAACACCCATTTAGTGGGCGTTTTCTCTCAAAAGTGTAGTGTACCTTATACTATTTTCTCAGGATCTGAAAACTGGGTTTTTAGCGCAAACACCCAGGTATGTACATTCATCTTTATGACCTCGATACAGCCCCGATACTACAGATCTTGACAGTGGCGGACTAAGACCTAAATGTTATGTGGGCAAGATACATTTCAGTTGAATTTTTTTCAGCACATTCACGGTTTTTAAGTAGAGCAAAAACCACCTGAACCGCGTGGCCGTAGGCAGTGCCCACGCCTTACGCTACGCCACCTCTAGCTCCCGGTTTCCTTTGATAAGAGTCTGATGCGGATGTTGAGGAATCTTGTACAGTCAAGTACAAAGAGATGTTTCCACTTTATTCCTTCCATTGCAATAAAATTTAAAAGTGAAATCAATGCAATGAGAAGTTTTGTTCTTAGAACTTGATGGAATGAGAAGGCCATCATTCCATCAATTTCTAAGTAGATACACCTTGCCTATTTAAAATAAAGATTTAAATTAAGCTTGATGAATATGAGTTGCCTGATGGTTGAGTTTGGCGCTACGACTAAAGCAATAATTCCACTTAATATAAATTAGCTAGTGAATGTTTACTTTTGTACTTTAGGTTTTGCTGTGTAACAAAACCGACTTTTATAAAGGGTTTTTTAAATGTTAAGGTGCCATATTGAGTACGTAGGAAATCGTAATACAGCAATATATCCTAATGTACTTTGTTATTATTCAAAATTTCGGTTAATAGTTGTTTAATGATGAAAGACTATCCAAGTTAGATTATTATTGTTATATTATAACTGCTATTTCAAAAGACAAATAAATTAATATAAACGTATGGTTTTTATTTTATTCCAATTACAAAAAAGACTGTTTTACTGTTAAAAGTTTATTTTACAAAAACAATCACATGGCTTTCCACATCCACAAACGCCACAAAACCCCGACTTTCAAAACAAGAGTTTGTTCATACCATTGCATTCAATTCTACTATTTCAATAAATTAAATCGGCAGTAGCAGCTACTAAAGTCCATTATACACTTTATTATTTGGTGATTGCTTAAGTATCTTCCGTAGAGCTGTGAAAAAAAAATACACATTAACATAGGTCAAGGTCAGTAATAAAATAACTTTGAAACTAACTAACACTATCTATGAGCAGATCCTTAGAGCATACATACCCCTCTGCCAAAGGTATAGGAGAAAATCTGCCACGTTATTAAAAACTACTTCATTAATCGATTATAGGTCAGTCTCGTAATCGGTTTCGGCGTATGTGAAGAGCTCCGTCAAAATGCCTTTATGTGCTGTATTCGGTTATCAAATTTATATATCATTTCACATTCACGTACATTTTCTCTTTAATTCTAAATTTCTGCATAATTAAAGTAAATGAAAATCGTAAAACGAACATCGATTACACAGTCGATTTAAAATACATGTGTTACCGCCCCCCTAGAATTTGGCTAAATATGTTGTTCGGGAAGTTGCGCTGAAGGCGTCTCCTGTCTTTAATGCTCCTATATTTTATTCATTATATGATCTGAGAACACATCCTATATTTTATTTGTATTATTTGTACTTAACACATTTTGACATTGCCTTCTCTTTAGCACAGATGTAGTGACTCATTGTAACAAGTATACTATTAATGACTTATTCGTTTAGGAAAATAAATGTACAGAAATGTGACTGTTTATACAGCAACAGTCTTTATAATAGACTAGTGTCTTCTGCTATTTACCAGAACGCACTGAACCAGAGTATAGGGACTGCTGCCCCTTCCATACTATCAATAAGAGGAAGCGTGTGTCTAGCAGTGGGACGTATATAGACTGATTGATCATGATGCTAAAGATGTTAGGGTTACCTTCCTTCTCCTGATCGTCGAAGTCCTGCTTGGGGAAGTCGATGTCGAAGGTGATGTAGAGGTTGCCGTGCAGGTTGTTGTTGTCGAAGTTGGGCATGCCCTCGCCCTTCTTGCGCACGCGCGCGCCCGCCCACGTGACCTTGTCGCGCGTCACCGAGACCGTGTGCCCGTCCAGGTGTGGGAGCTCCAGTGCGAACCCGGTTAGTGCGTCCTGTGGACAAAAAACATAGGTTTACTTACCGCAGGGCTGTGGTGCGTTTTAAACTCTGTAATCGTAAGTCATGTCATGGCCATCAGAATAATCTGATTATATTGCGAACAGAAGATTCAACGTTCAGATTTATTTATTTCTCTAAGATTACAAATCGCTTATGCGAGAAACAAACAATATTTCAGTAAAACTTAAACCATAATATAATTTAGTAGGATGATAAAAAGTATGTGACGGTATTTTTCAATTATATTCTAACAACTCAGTTGAACGCTTGCGTACGAATATTTATACAAAAACTAACACAGCCAACCGACCATCAGTGACCCTTATTACAATGCCTATAAAGTGCACAAACGGTCAGCCAACTGCGCTGGCGATGGTACTTGGCTAATGAGCCTAGTGCAGCTGATAAGAAAGAGGCGCGCATGCGTTCAACCGGTTGAGTTAAATATTGTAAGGCGGCATGCATATTGAACGTAATTAGTATAATTTCTTAAAATTATTATCACAATTGACAGTATTTATATTCAGTAATAGTATATTTAATTGTAAGTATAATTTTAGTGTGTTTGTAATATGATAAAAGTAGGTATTATATATATATTTTTTCTATTTTAATTCAAATGAATATAAATTAAAAGAGACTGAATTTATATGGGACCTTTTAAAATGTGGCACTTAAGTTTCTTTTTAAAAATTGTAAACGACTTGACTTCAGTTATAGCTTTAGGTAAAGTGTTATAAAGTTTTGCACCTTCATATACAATATTTTTCTTACCATAATTGATTGTTCTTGGCATCCTAATACAAATATGGTGTGCTCGTCTTGATAAATGTTTAGTTATGTTTTTATTATTGCTTTTAATTTGAAAATTTATTTGTGTGTGAATACTTTTATGTAGTATTTTCCGTACGAGTATACACGTCTTATATTGATAGTTTTGTTTTATACTCATAAGCTTTGTTTGTTTATATATTTTATTTGTAGAGATTAAGTAGTTAAAATGGAAAAGCAGTTTAATAAGCTTGTTTTGCGCTATTTGTACAGCTCTGAGGTTTGTTTTTGCAGCTGTACCCCAGAGCTCAATCAGGTAGTCGATGTCCGGTTTTACTAAACAGTTGTATATGGTGTATCGCACTTCTAAGGGGAAACATCTGACTACAGGTCTAATTGACCCTCTGAGGGATGACATTTTCGAAATAAGTTTTTCTAGATGCGGCTGCCATGAGAGGCACTTATCTAGTGTAAGTCCAAGATACTTAATCGTGTCAACTTCATTGAGTGTTTCGCCATTTATGGATAGATTTGTGTGCAGAACTACGGAATTCTGAATGCACTGAAGATCGTTATGTGCTGTGTTCTGACACGGACATGAACGCTTGCCCGCGGTGAAACCGCGAGGCTGGGACTGCTAAAGCGGCACGTGCGAGAGCGCTCGCGGTCGTATTAGGGTGAATATCCATCAGAGATGTGCGATGCTGTGCTTTCATATATTCGACATCTCGCCAGCTTGACAGGGCCACCTCCGCGTAAATCTGACGGAGCATTTACCGTTTTAATTATTCTCTTCAAAAAATACCCTTACAGTTTCCACTATTAACCTATGTCTGAAGCCATATTTTTATCACAAGAAAACTAAGCCAATTATAGTAAGTTTTAATCAAGCGTCCGCCTACCTAGCAATTTGATTACAACTGAGATAAGAAATGTGCGTAGTTAGTGAAAACTATACTATTTTGATTCATAACAATTCAATTTCATCACTTTTGTGTTAATGCGTGTCGAATTATATTTATATCGGTACGATTTTAATAATAAATGTCCAATATCAAGCTGCATCCACATCGCCAAACAGTAGAGCAATGGTTATGTTAGTATAGTATAGTAGTTATAAGGTTAATCTACTTCGGAGTCTCTATATCACTTGGTTACCTGCAGTGATATAGTGATGTTGGTGTAGAGGTCGTCGCCCTTGCGCGTGAAGCGCGCATGGCGCTCTGTGATCAGCTCCACGACCAGGTCGCCGGGCTCGCCGTCCATGTGCGGCTCGCCCTCGCCGCGCAGCCGCGACTGGTGCCCATCCGGCGCGCCCACCTCCACCTGCGATATATATATATATATATATATATATATATAATATTTATAAATCATCAACTTGTTATATAATATGTATAGGCAAAAACAGTCTTAATAAGGAAGGAGACAACAGAATTGGCAGAGCATGGCGGAAATACTGGTCACTAAAATCGATCTTAAAAGTCATATATCAACGGCGATAAAGAAAAAAGTATTTGGGTCATACTTGTTGACAAAACAAAAGTCGTCCCTCCTGTGGTCAATAGTTAACGGCTTACGTGCATGTTAGCTATGTTTTTATTACAGGGATTTATAGAAACGCAGACACTGTTTATGCGGGTTACTGGTCGAATCCAAAATTATGCTTTGTAGCCCTTAACATTTGGTATGTCCACAGAAAAGACGCGAACCTAAATCCGCGTATGACCCATTTGATACTGCTGTCTTACCCACCCTTACTTACCGTGCCCAAGGACCCTTACCAAAAACACACAGAAAGACTGAGTTTGTCGAAGACTAATGGAACGCTCAATACAACAAATTAAGGTACTTAAAGGACAATCAAAAACGAAAGAACAGACTGGAGTGAGAGATCTCATATCTATGATAAGAAAGAACAAGTGGGCCTGGGCGGGCCATATATGGCGATTGACAGATGGCCAGTGGACCAAACTTACCACTGAATGGATGCCTAGAGACAAAACATGAAAGCGGGGAAGATCCAAGCTCAGATGGAGAGACGAGCTTGGGACCTTCAACAAGTATTGGTGGAGAACGGCACGGAGTAGGAGGGAATGGCAGGAACTGGGGGAGGCCTTTTCTGCAGGGCCGGCATGCGAATAAGCACTAGTTTTTAGGAATAAACTGTATTTATTTATTATTTGCATGAAATAAAGGCTACTATTACTATTAATATGTATATGGTGAGGGTTGTATATTGTGTAATGATTTTTATGTTATACTGTGTTAGTTTTCATTTAAGTTTCACTTTTAATTAAGTTTGAGGGTATTCCGCCGCCATTATGACGTTAAAAAAGACGGACCAATAATAACAGGTAACTGTTTTTTAATTCATCCTGGTAACACTGGCAAGAAGAGAAAAAGGAGGGAAAAAGGGCGGACGGTGACGGACGGCCTGGACGAGAACAAGGTGGTAAGAAAGAGATGAAGAGGAGTTTAATACAAATATTCATGAGAGGCAGAAGTAAGTGCGGCTGAGAAATCAGGTGCTGAGCGGCACTCCATTCCCGGTGAGTTCATTCCATAACCTGATATACCTAGTATGATGGTGATGTCGACATAGCAAGCCTTTATCATAGTTTTGATTAGTTAGTACGAGGCCTAAAGTATTAGGTCAGACGCAACATATATATGGCAGCGCTAAAGGCAGCTGGTGTAAAACCTAGCATAAGGCCTGAGGCATTTACTGAGGTGCTTTAGGCTGCTGGCGTATAGGCTAGCATAAGGCCTAAGGTACATTCAGAGAGTATATTGAAGGCATTTTAAGTCCATGAGTACAGTGCGTATTTAGGAGGAAGAGGAGAGCTATAAGGGGTTGGTTGGAGGCTCGTCCGGGAACATAGGTTCCCACCACTGTACTTAGGTATTAGAGGGTCATGCCAGACCAATGCATAGTCACAAGTTGCCTTACTCGGGACTGATGTATAGTTGCATAGAGTATGTGTCCCAGCTGGCTAGCCGCTAGCATATGCTAGCGCTCTAGAGACCTTATATGTTGTGGTAGAGTGAATTATACTAATAAGAGTAGGAGAGCTTCCTCAAGATCACCACCCTGCTTCACATAATTATGTAAAGTTATGTCACTATAAGTATGGATCTCTAATACATATACAGAGATAAAGATATGCGCGACAAAAGGATCCAGAGGAGTTTTACTACAATTGAATCCTGAGTGAATAATCTTGAGCGTAGCGAGGAATTTAAGTGTTTACGCCCTAGACGGAAATAATTTTGCTACCGTGTGACACAATGCTTTTCACACCGCCTATGAGGCCCACTGCTAAAACATGAAACACATATAATCAGCAAGGAGTAAAAATCACGAAGGAAAACAAAAAAAGTGGCACATACTGCTGTTCATACCTTCTATGAAGACAAGCGTCATGGGTGCCCTCAAATGACGAGAAACGTACGAATTTGATCAATCAAATGACTCTTTTCTGAATAGCAGGTAGAAAATATAACCTCTTGTAAATACCTTGGTCAAGGTGATTAATCATTATACGAATATTGTCACCTTAAGGTCATTACGGTACCATCAAAAGTAAGGTGTAAAATTGTTCTGACCACCTGGCGGTTACCTCTATGCCAGGTCTTATGTACTTGCTGGCTTTGTCTTACTTGGTTTTCAGAAAGTTTAATTATGTTGATCACTGCACACCTCATGGTTATGGAGGTATTTGGGTTTTAAACAGCTGCAACCTGCACCCTTCTATGAGATGTGATAACACATTTTATCTCAAGGTAATCAGTTCTGTCTTCACATACCTCAATCTCCAGTAGCCTCTCCTCATTGACCAACTTGACATTGGGGCACTCGTCACACACTGTCTGCTGCATCATCTGGAAGCGGCCAGGGCCCAGGTTGCGTGTCACCATCTCCTGCCGGCAGTTACACTTGCGGGTGCCCGGCGCTGGCTTGATGACTGGTTTATTTCTTGTGATCTGTACATCAAAAATAAAGGCTTTATTATGATGATGGTAAGTATATGCACCCCACACTGATTTAGTGTAACAAGAAACAGACTATGCTGTAATTATGTTAATATTGTATATCTAACAATGAAATAAACTTAATAAACATTTAAAATAAAAAAGTGCAGTGATATACACACCGCTTGTAGCTGCTAGTATATAATAAATAATAATAACGAAGTTCAGTGAAACGTGGCAGAATAAAATACCTGAAAAATTGTTAGATGATAACAAAAAGTGTCTTGTCATATGATAGAAAGTATTATTGTATTTAATACTAATAATATGATATTGTAGTGTAAATAGATTAGATGTGTTAATAATATGATTTTGTTCAAATGTACCAAGTCCTGAGCACTTGTGGTCATCAAAACCATGTCCATGTAAAGGGTTATAACTTGACTTACTTCAATAAAGTTCCCATTATAAAGTTCTTCAAGCGTAACCGTGAGCTGCATGGTGATGTCGGCGCCGCGTGGCGTCTCGTGCTGCTGCGGCTCTCCGCCGAAGTGAAACCCGAAGTCTCCGAAGAAGCTAGCGAAGGGATCGTTGTTGTTCATCATCCCGTCCTTCTTCAGGCAGTCTTCCCCGCAGCGGTCGTACAACTCGCGCTTCTCGGGGTCTGACAGTGCTTCGTAAGCCGCTCCCAGGTCTTGGAACTTCTGCGATGCATTAGGGTCATCTTGATTTTTATCCGGATGTAACGCCTTTGCTAGTTTTCTGTAAGCTTTTTTGATTTCATTCGTGTTGGCTGAACGCGACACTCCGAGTATTTGATAAAAGTCACGGCCTGCTAGTGCTAAGACTACGGCAGACAAAGTACAAACTAAAATCACATATGCAGAATTCGTTAACATTTTGCTACTTAGGAACTAATATTATTTAATTTCTAGGAATATTTTTTGTACAAAATCTGCTAAACATCGCGCTTAGCCTTGTTAATTTGACGTAAAAATGACAGAAAATAATAGAGGCGTGTAAAGACAATTCGTCCACAGTCTATTGGTTGCCGGTCTTTTGATAATTTCTGAAAAGGTTTACAAGTGAATTCCCTTAAGTAAATATAGCTCTTAATGTCGGTACACATAAGCGCTACATTTCAAGAAACCATCTATAACACGCTTGAGCCAATCACGTGTAACCTCGTTAGCCTTTTTAGTTAATTGCCAGAAGAAAAATGTTGCAATAATTAAAAAAAAGCTCATCACCTTTGACACACAGTTTTAAACGCTTTCATTGAACATTCATTCATAGCATCCTTCTTTATCTGTGAACGTCTAACAACAAAATTTTGACAAGCTGTGCAAGTCATCACATTTCTTTTCTTACAAATTTTGCATTAAATCGTTAATTTCGCATAGAAGTACACTTGAGTCTGAATTTATAGGGAAAATCCTTATCGACATGGCTTCCATTCTAGTCCCAGAAATACCGGCTCCTGGTTTCTCCTTCGAAAATTACCAGCGGTAAGTTGGATACTCTTTTTAGGTTTTTGTGTTAGTAACGATTCCATTAATTGTCTCTGTTACTTTCAGCAATGCTTTCCTTGCTCAAAAAGGATTCCCAGCGCCCACAGCAACAAAGACTGGTACCACTATCGTGGGTATCATTTATGCTGACGGCGTGATCCTCGGCGCTGATACTCGCGCCACTGAGAACACCATAGTGTCGGATAAGAACTGCGAGAAGATTCACTATTTGGCTGGGAACATGTATTGTTGTGGTGCCGGCACAGCAGCTGATACGGAGATGACGACTCAGACAGTGTCCTCGCAGCTGGAGCTGCAGCGATTGCACACGGGCCGCCAGGTGCCGGTAGCTACGGCCGCCACGCTGCTCAAGCGCATGCTGTTCCGCTACCAGGGACACATCGGCGCTGCGCTCGTGCTGGGCGGGATTGATCGCACCGGACCACACATCTACTGCATCTATCCACATGGTTCTGTCGATAAACTGCCTTATGCGACTATGGGTATGTTCATCCAGTAAACCATGACAGTTCAATATACTATCAATAGTAAATAGTATATCCTGGACAAACTTGTTTTTCTAAAACAAGCCATTTCTTGAATCAATTTCAGGTTCTGGATCCTTAGCAGCTATGGCAGTGTTTGAGTCTGGCTGGAAGCCCAACCTCACTGAAGAGCAGGGCAAGAAGTTGGTGAGGGATGCCATTGCTGCTGGTATTTTTAATGATTTAGGCTCAGGCTCCAATGTGGATCTGTGTGTCATTCGCAACACTGGCCCAGCACAGTATCTGAGGACTTTTGAAGAAGCTAATGTGAAGGTAAATTAACTATTGATATCTGTCATAATTATGCTACAATGAAATTGTGAATTATCAGTGGCTGATCAAATCCCATTTTATTAAAAAAATTGAAGTTGAAGTTAAGTTTTTAAAAATTCCATTATATTTTTCTAGGGTAAGAAACAAGGTTCATACAGATATGCTCCCGGTACCACAGCTGTGCTGAAGTCAAGAGTGATCCCCCTCGAGGTTGAGAAGGTTGCTGTTCACCAAGTACAGCCTATGGAGGTGGAGCCATCTGGAAGTCGCCGCTAAGCCTATACTTATTTTGTTTATTGCAATAATAAATTTTACAACAATATATTTTTGTTGTCCAATCTTCTTATTCCTTTGAAATTTTAATATTCTATCAGTATTATCTCAGCATACTTGCACCTGCACCGAGAATTTGATCCACGCTTTATGGAAATAGGTAAAGCCTGACCAGAAATATATGATTGTTAGCCAAATATTTCTCATGGATTAAACATTTCAAGATTAACATGATTAACAATTAACATGAACATTTCAGAACTGACAGGTACACAAGTCAAAATGTCATTATTCCGACTATACGCGAGTCAGTGAGTATTATATTCTTTGGACTACTGACATTACTGACCTACTGCCCCATAAATGAGAGATTTAGGTATTTTTTGGTATTCTGGGGGCTCTTTTCAGTGGTCACTGTTAATAAGGCAGAGATGATTTTATTTTTTTATGTGATTTTATGCCCATTGCCTAAGGGTAATCAACAGAACAGCACTAACATGGCATAATTTCTAAAGTTATGAAATAAAACTCAATGCAAATTATGTACTATAAAGAAATCAATATCAATATAGTTATAAACAAAAAACACCTTAATTAACGGACGGAATATATTACATTCATAAAAAAATATATCTTAACACAAAGTATCCTTACAACAGGTCTAGTTACTATACCAGCTTTCATTACGTTAGATATAACAAGTCAGCCGGCATATATTTTAGAAATACGTGTATTCATTCAGCTGTTCCCTGTCAAGAAGGGCCTCAACTTATGTATAATGTTATTGAAAATTATGTTTTACAAACCATATGTTGTGGTATATTTTTGGAATCTGCTCATGGAGCCCTTTCATTTGATACCCCACTCGATAGGTTTCTAAAGAAAAATGTTTTTTTAAACAAAAAAAAATATAACGTCATAGCTGGAAACTACTACGGTCGGACGGCTGTCCACCCAAGTCAAAAATACTTACTAAGGCTCCTACTACTTTCCCAAAACAAAATATACCCTACGCCATCTTTCCTAGTTCCTGCAGGAAAGTAGGTCCTGGATTACTTGTACTTTGGGCTTTACATAAAATATTGTGTTATACCTAGTTGTCACAGTTTTTGCAAAAGATCTCCAAAGCAAAAACGCTGCGTTATTATAAAAGTAGCCGTTTCAATAAATATTTACTTCTTAAATTTACGTTATAGTAGTATATTACTTACCTAGAGCGGTAAAACCAAGAATCTCTCAGATCGCAGATATTCGACGCCCGATCGGAAGGCAAGGGCGATAAATAGGCGATTTGAGAATTTATTTATTACCACCCGTGGTAAATACACAAATTTTGTCTCCCCCTGGCCAGTAAGTGAGATTTCCACTTTAAGGCCAGGTGTAGCAAACATTTGTTCACGTTGTATAATATTACATACCATATACCTAATACTGAAACTTCATTAAAAAATAAAACATTAACTTCAATCACTTCTATTCGAAATATAAAAATAAAATATTGATGTGACGAGATTTCTGGAATGGCTCATACCTATTGAGTATTATCAGACTTAAGGGTATTTGAGATTCAGTTACTTCTTGTGCAATATAAAGTCCCAAGTATCCTTCCACCGCAGACTCATGAGCTCGCTTTCGGTCAGGTCGACGTTGCCGTAGTTGAGCACGCTGAATTTCTTGAACGTTATCACTACGTACGCGAGCCACACCATCACGGAAACGACGAACAAGTTCACGAGCGGGCGCGTGCGCTCGCGTAAGTTCAGGTAGAAGTAGAGGTGTTCGACGACGGAGGCGAGGAGGAGGATTTTGAAAAGGTACGCGGGGAGGTAATGGTGGAGGAAGAGCGTGCGGTCGAGGAAGAAGTAGGGGAGGTAGTGGAGCCAGTAGCCGAGGAAGAGCACGTGGCCGGCGTCGAGGAAGCGGGCGGAGGCGCGCGGCGGCAATGAAGCGGCGCCGCGGCGTGTGCGCAGTGCGTGTGTACCAAGCAGAGCGCCGTACACCAGAACGCTTAGCGAGCCCGCGTACCACGTCACCAGGTTGCCGATCAGGTGGATCTGGGCCTGAAACCATCCAAGCCATAAATGTATACGGTATTTTACTGAGTCAAATCAGCAACATTTTATTAAACGTCAAAAACGTTTTTTTTTTTTTCTTTTTTTAATGGCTTCTACTCCTTGCTGCTTACGTTTTATTAGTTTGAAGAATTACTATGATTAAACGGGGTTCTCTTTAAATCTTTAAAATAGCTAAAATCTTGAAAATAAATTAAATATTGATATTATCCGAGTATTTTAAGAATTTTTATTAGTAATGAAAAAAACAATTTATTTCTATGTTTGTTTAATACCCTATTGTAAAGCAGCAGTGTAACTCTTGTTCGAATAATTTATCAAGCTTTCGTGGGCCAGTGTCGCCCGCGTACCACTTGCGGTATGCGAGGTTAAGCAACGTTGGTGCTTTGGTAGGCACGTTAAGCCCGGTTGCTGTCTATGATAGCGGTCGATAAACCAAGTTAGAGGCCTTCGGGCGGCTTGCGACCTTCTAACAAGTTGCCCGTTTACTTGACAAGCAGGTCTAATTTGCCCTTGGGCTGGAACGTCAGATAGGAGTTCCTTCCGTAAAAACTAGTGCCTACGCCAAATCTTGGGATTATGTAGCGGACCCCGGGCATCCTTTAGGATGTAACTGTACCGGGATAACGCGAAGATGATAATTTATCAAACTTATAAATTTATAGGTAAGTGAAATCTGTCACCCATTTCACTTGTTTAGGTATATAGTGAGTGGTATCAGTATTTAACTAACGTTGGAGTCGGGCGAGAGCCAGTAGGCGATGGAGCGCGCGAGCAGCGGCCAGTCGGCGGGCTCGCTCGCGAACATGTGCCCGAGCGGCGCCTCGGCCGCGTGCGCCGCCATCTTCAACTGCAGCTCGAGGAACTTCTCCCAGAACGTCAGCTGCGTGCCCGTCGTGGGGATCATCTCGGCCGACACCAGCTCGCGCTCGCGCTCCTTTCTGTCTTCAGCTGAACAGAATAACGAATAGCTAAATGTGTATACATATTAATAGTTTAAGAGCCGGCGACACTGAACCTAGTTCGATAAGACTCCCAGATGATATATATTATAAGATACGTCATTCCTGGGGAACACGAAACGGCTATGCTGCAATGCAAAAAACCTGCTGGCCATAGTAAAAAATTTTTTCAAAAAAAAAAATTCGGTTTCTAGTATGATAATTGCTGGGTTTCGTGGTGGTGTCCACCCCACACTGCAACTTCGTTGGCACCGTTAGGATCCGTTGCTATGCAGCCACTGTGAACGTGGTCTTTCAAAGGGACAGAGACCCGGGTCTGACTTGAGAAAGTCTTAACTAACGAATAACCACCAATTGTGTCTAGCCCACAGTCCGATCGTTGCGACCGACTGCGACCACTACGAGCGTGGATTTCCAGAGGGGCAGAGACACACGGGTCAGCTGGAGACTTAAGAAAGACTTAACTAAGACACCCGGTGCTTCCACGTGGTAATTGCGATAATCACGAGGGGTAGCGATAAGAGTGACCAGGTAGTCGGAGATAAAATTCGGGTCACAACAACAATTGGGTAAGAGCGCACAGGTAGCACGACCTCACTACCGTTGCCGCAACCGGGATGGGGTTCAGTGTCGTCGGCTCTTCTACTATAAGGTTATTATCACAACAATCGAATAATAATAGTAGTTTATGCAACTGCTACATAATGAGCGGCATTAAAACACGAGTGTTTTAATTTAAGCGCAAGTCGGGCTTAAGATGATCGAAATTTGAATATAATTAAAGAGTCGAATATCAATACTTCATACTTTAATGTAAAAATTAAGATGCAACAGATACAGGTTTCTTAATATATGCTTATCGTTTCTGAACGTATTGTAAGAAATTATGATATGGATGTAGATAAACTAACTGGACCATAATACATTCGAAACATTAACAACATATTGTAGTGGCAAGTGAGACGTATACGTGAATGGTCACCTTTAGTATAGCGATGTTCCTCCACGTTCCACTCGGCGTCCTGGTGCGCGGCCTTGTCCGCCACGACCTCGTGCTGGTGGAAGCCCCAGGCCGGCAGCTGGCGGCCGCTGTAGCGCAGCGCGGAGCCCGAGCCCACGTGCACGAGCCGCACTATCGAGCGGATGCCGTCCCACGTCGCGTCTTCGTCCGCACGATTTACAATCTCCACGCGCCATAGGTTTTGAGCTGGCATCGATACGTTGTAGTCGATATAGCACGATACCTCCTGCAATGTTATTTATTTATCTATATAACCCAGTCGAGGAAGCAAAACCTCGCAATGTTGGTAACTTTCATGAAATTTGGTACGAATGTTCATTGATGGCCTTATTTTCATCCTCAAAAGTCCCCAGGCACCTAATACGAATCAGGACCTTCGGGACCTTCTAGAGCCGCTGCTATCTAAAAACTGTACTCCATGCAGAAGATATTCGCATTTGCGAAATCTACGTACCCTATTAAAATACGGTTAAGGGCAACATTGAAGCCTAGTAAATTCTGCACTAAACTGTGACGAGAAAACATGTTTTCGTGGAGTAAAATGCATCCATATGTGAGATTTTTCGTTAATGTCTTTCCAGGGGAGAATGTCTGAATTTGAAGCTTGCAAGAATTTCGAATCTACTTAGATTTACACAATTGGATATGAGTTATGTTAATGTTAACATCTTACCCAACTACGACTGACCCAAAAAGAAGGATAATGTACACAGGTTAGTGCAAAATTTACTAGACTTCAATGTTACCCTTGACCATATTTTAATAGGGTACGTAGATATCGCACAAAATGCCATTGCATTTACCAAGATAGCGGCGGCTCTAGAAGGTCCAGGCCTGGGGACTTTCTGGAGACGAAAACAAGGCCATCAATGAACATTCGTACTAAACTTCATCAAAGTTACCGACTTTTCGAGGTTTTGCTTCTTCGACTGGGTTATATAATGCATGTGCTCGAAAAGTGCGTTTTCTAAGCAGTCAAACTGTACGGAAATACCACTTTTCAGCACTAGTGTTTTTTATTTTTCATATTTTTTACTCTGTCGTCAGCCTGAGTCAAAGAGTATTTGTTATTAAACGTATCATTGATCATATTATATTTAAATTTTTACCTTAAACGAGTCTAACCCTAGTGATTAGTTCTTACTAAACTTCAATGATTATTATGAGAGTAGAAATTATTTTATAAACTGTAACACTTTTATTTATTGGTTACGAATACAGGAATATCCATTTGTATTAAATTTGTGTTGTTTAGAAGTATTAAATAAAAGTATTTCTTAGGGTCGGTTGCACCAACATCGTATCACAGGTCGGTCATCGTCAAATATGCCGCCGGCAGCTGTCATCCCATACAAACTTGTCAAACTTACCATACGATCAGATTTTAACGAACACCGCTTACGATTACAGACGGTTTGGTGCAACTCACCCTTAGACAAGCAAGAACCCCGGCCCCCGCGCTACAGTCCACAGCCACACGCACCTGCGACTGCGGCGAGGCGGGCGCGGCCACGTCGTGCGAGTTGAGCGCGCGGCTCGTGATGCCGTGCAGCAGCTGCACCACGTCGCCGTGCCGCACGGCGTCCGGCGGCCGCGCCACCGCCAGGGACGCCACCTGCACAACACGACATTACGTATACTAGTGGCCCTGTCAACTGTACACCTCACGAGTATTTTTTTTTTAAATATGTTTTTGACAATTTTCAATAACCTACTCAACGTTTTTTTTATTACATAATTGAATTATCAAACATGCTCACAAAATTTCATGAGTATGCGACCTGTCCAGGAGAACAACCGAAAATCCGGGAATCTCGACATACGAAAGCATTCTTGTCGAAGCTGAAGCGGAGACCTTTTGTTTTATCGGTCAATAAAATGAGGCTTTCTTTGTTTTCCATGATGCCCAAAGAGAAGGAATACAGTATTTTCTGGAAAGTGGTATTAGAGAACAACATTGCTTGTGTTGTTTGCCTGCTAAGCGAAATTGAGGTAAATAAGCAGCTACTGACGGTTTCATCAAAAAATGCAATACTTGTAATTTGTAATATAAAAAGGATTTATTTAAGAAGTAATTAAACATATTAATTAGGTAAGTATGCACGGTCGCCGTGAAATATATCGATACTCTTCACGGTGCACGAAAATGTTTCGTCGTTTCACTCGGTCAACATACTACATTTTGTACTCATGTCTAAGTAAATTTACAAAGCACGAGAGTTGAAAATGTTATAACCTAATATCCTCAATTCCTCACAGATATAAGTGTAAGAGGAAAATAGTGCATAGTGCATACCTCGGGCCGTTTCACGATCCACCAGTTGTTGACATCCTTGAAGCTGTAGCACGTGACCTGCTGCTGGTGCGAGGAGCCGCGCCCGTCCGCGTAGCGCACCGGGTACACGTGCGCGTGCGAGTGCAGCCAGCACGTGCGCCCGTGAGTGTGCCTAAGGGTTTATACTTCTTTACAGCCACGCGTATGCTTATCTGACGCCTGATGCAATGAGCTGTCATGTCAGAAGTTGTACCACGGCAAACCCTGCGCGGCGCGACCGTGCGCACTGGTTGGCATAAAATGAAATTTAATTTTTTCATCAGATAAGTATGAATCTGGCTTAACAGAATCCCTCAAAAATATGTGTAGGAAAACAAAAGAAAATTATAATTTTTTTTTACGCCGGTCAGTGCGTCAGCGGTCGCGTCGCGGAGGTTTTGTCATATTACAAAGTGTACGTAAAAGTGCCAGATTTGCAGCCTTGGTCTGACCCTTTATTTCAGCTCCCATTATTTAGGTTTTCTGCCAGATCTTCCAGCCACCTCAGGCCCGGGCCTACTGGGTCCTAGAGCAAATGCGGCCCTGGCCTGGTTGGGCTATGTTCATGTAATAGGGGCTATCGCGTATGAATTCGCCGCTAGAGGCGCTAGGGTAGCGTGAGGTCTCCGAAATATCAAATGTCGCTCTTTGTGGTTTCGTTACGCGGGTTAATATCTAATTGGAACAATATGGTGCCTATTTTTCAATACCTGAGCTTCAAATATGAGTTACGCGTCAATGACTGTCAGTGCTTTGAGACAGTTTTGTCTTTCGGAGACTTATTTCACCCTTTTTTCCGAACAAAACGGGACTGCGCTACAATGCGGGATGTTCGATATGTTTACGGTAAGGTTTTAAGGTATTAAATATGATTTAAATGCAAACTTCGTTCTCATGCCCGTAATAACCAATAACAATTTTTGACAGCTGGACCTTACTCGACAGTGGCACCAACTGGTGAGCACAAAAACGATAGCCCTCATTCGAATGGGCTCGATACTACTACGCGATGAATACCCTAAGCTGTGTCACACTGCTGTTAGACAGCTCTTGGTTCTGAGCCGCAGTATACGTCAGGCGAGGCTGATCGGATGATCTCCATGGGTGTGACACGCAAATTTGATGTGCGCAAGGTACATTTAGCGAAGCCCTCTGACGGCGCAAGAAGCAATGTATTCATAAAAATACAGTTAAAATTTTAGGCGCGAGGCCGCTCGGAAATTTATACATAGCCTAGGTATTTTTGTGGCATGAATAAGCAGGATTATCAGTGTAAAAGATAATTCTGATATTGAAATGTTTATATATGATACCTTAGGGTTATCTGCGAGCCGTGTGCGACATGTAGCGGCTGCCCACGCGTGATGCTGGCGAGCCCGCCCTGCAGTGATGCCTGTAAGAAGTTATCACTCAGTCAGAAGTCATCATTAGGGGCTTTGGAAAATAAAATAAAGATGCATGATTTTAATTTGAAGTGAAATCCCTCACTCTCTTTCATATTTCGTAGCACCCTGTCCGCCTCGGCTGTACTCCAAAATCAGCCCTGATTACGCCTTTGAAAAGATAATACACAGTCCATCAATTTGATTTCTGGGCCACTTTGTACCTTGTCACAGTGAAGATCAATATGAAAGCCGCTAGAGATCTCATATTATAATAATGACACTGTGGCAAGGTATGTACAAAGTGGCCCAGAAATCAAATTTGTTGACCGTATGTTACCTGGAAAGCGCTGGTCATAACACTATCGTGCGGCCCCGCGCGCGGCAGCATCGCCAGGTGCGCGTAGAACACGGCCACGTGCACCGCCAGCGGCAGCAGCAGCAGCACCGCGCCGCGCCACAGCGCCGACAGCAGCAGCCGCGCCGACGACTCCGGCGACCCGAGCCGCCGCCACAGCTGCCGGCCCACTATGTACACGGCCAGGTAGTAGGTGTACAGTCCTGAGTATTTTACACTGGAACATGTTTAACACATCCATTACCGTCGTGCCGTGACAGTGACACAAATTCGTGTCAATTGAATATGGTTACTTGCCCAATGTATTAAGTTACGTAGTTCATTTAAAAGATGAAAGAGTATACCTACTTACAGTACTTACTTATACTGTCATCTGGCAAATATACCTAGTAGTTCAGTGTCCTGTGTATGTAAAATTTCTACTAATCCAGCACTTCTGGCTTTCGATGCAAGATTGCTTCCATGTATCAAAAGGATTAAGAGAAGAAAAGAGAATTATTCTGCCTACATTGGCGTCAGATTAGTGACGTGGTACTGTAGAATAAGCATAGAAATGTATGTAAGACTTACGAAAAACAACAGCCAAGTGAAACAGCACCTATGCATAGCCAGATGACTGTAGAAATGCCATTGTTTCTTGTACTTTTCATAGCACATAGAATTCCACTTAGTCCAAACAACATTTGAATGCACTCCAGTAACATAAACCTTGACTGAGCTAGGAAACTATTCTCTGCAAAAGATATAGCAATTAAATTATGTGGCAAAGTAAAGTGCAAGTAATATCGGGATGTTTTACCGTTACATATTTATTTGCATATTATACGAGTAAACTAAACAGTCCATATTATAAAAGGGAAAGAGAAATGGTCCAACACAATAATGTCTACTGGTTTACCAGAAAAAAAAAATAGAATAAAGCTGTAGACCTCTCAGAAAACTCTTGGGTCAATGAAATAAAAGCTACAGCAGGTGGAAGTTGGACAGCAATAGCCAGAGATAGGGAGAAATAGTGACAGTTTGGGGAGGCCTTTGCCTGTAAAAGGCACACAGATAGAGTCAACAATTAGAATTAGAAAAAAGGGAAAGTAATCAATAGTTAAATTATTAAAATTATATAGCATGTTAAGCATCATAGTATAGTATATATTGTAACATTTCAACTGCCTGAATAAAGGCTTTATAAGACTATATATAAGACTAAAACTAATTACCAAATAGAATTAAAACAGCAGCTAAAATAGCTGTCCACTGATATGTGCACATTTCCAGCATCAATTGATATGTTATTGGCACCAGCAAACTGCCGGCCACAGCTGGCACTAGCCTCAAAGCTCCAACAGGTACATTATCGGTATATGGTGAACCAATGCGGTCAAAGGTAAAGTTGCCATCAAATCCAGCAACCCAGCCGGCCAGGTACAGCAGCTGCTTGCCCAGAGGTGGGTGCGCATCAAAGAAAAATATGCCTTTGGTATACAAAGATACATATCTTCCATAATGTAATTCATCAAAGCTGAAAATGTATTTAAAAAAGAGCTTACATTTAAAATGTAAGTAAAGGGAATGTTGTTGTTTAGTATTATTTAACAAAGCTTTATCACACAAATATCAAATTAAATAATGTAGAAAATTAAACTTACACAATATATCTTGGCTCCTGAAGATTATACAGGCGGGTACACAGAGCTATAACCAGCAGTGTAAAGCACACCAGATCTATTCTGATGTGTAGGTAAACACTAGATGGTGTCATTTCTACATCCTTTATGAGTGTAGTTTCTACATTCTTAATAAGTATATTGTCTGTTTGTTTAATTTCGGGTTCCTCATCAGCTGGGGCTCCATCTCCCTAGCACATACATAGATTGAAATTTTGTAAATAACACACTAAAAAATTTAAATATCTGATGTTATTGAAACATAAGTGTCGTAGGGAAAAGAATCCAACCCTCAAGGGATCACTAATTAAAGACATGGTCTGTGTTTTCGCCAGAAGGTTCCAATTACAAAATTTAAATCGTAAGGTATGTAATCGTTTTCCCTAAACAAATTCCAATTGTTCAACTGTTTATTGTCCTTTAAAGATATAGGTTTTGTTTTGTATATGTATTCGATGTGATAATAAGTCAGGAAATACTTACAACTTCCCTTTCATTTACGGTTTTTTCTGTGTAACATTCTTCTGAAGGTTCGCTGACCTCCTTAGATTTATTTTCACGCTTACGGTTCCTAATATTACTCATAATATATTTTGCTGAAAGGGAGGGTTCTCAAAAGTTAAAACCACTATTCATTAAATAATATGCATATTGATCTATAAAGTAGTTAGTGAGTTTTTTAATTTGTTGGCAAAACAACGGTACATTACACCAAACTTTCGAATTCATTATGTAAATCTGTCACTGTCAATGTCATTAGTATCATTATGGTTGTCAATGATATCAGGCAGAATATTTTTGTAGTATTTCTGTGAGCACATATAAACATAAAATTAGTACATTTGTGACGGTTTTTCATGTCTTGAACACACCAGGATTTTTATGATATACAATTTAATTAATCTAATAATTATCTACAAGAAAAACAAAAGAAATAGAAAATACCTTAAAATATACCTAACTAAACGCTAAAATAATATATATGTAAAAAAAAATTACCTGCTTGCGGCATGGTGTCTTATATGCAGGCCGCCGCGTTACTTCTCTGTATGGTGAGAGAAATTCTCTTCGAGAGGTAAGCGATAGATTCTGGCTAATGAAAGCCGGGGCGTCGCGGTAGCGCCCCAGCTTTCATTAGCAGCAAACGAAGTTTTCGCTCTCTGTCGCACTTGGACGTTCGGACCTAAGTGAGACAGAGAGGGAAAACTTCGTTTGTGGTCGCTGTAGCCCCTCAGCTGTGTTCAACCGAGGTGTCAACCAGCCGCGACGGCAGAGCTCTCATGCCTTCATTTTATGATAGGCAACATTGATACAAATGTCATAATGTCAGAAATGTCAAATTTCAACCCGAGTCGGTCGAATCCGATTAATCCGAAACAAGTTCAAGTTTCAACCCGCCAACTAAAACGTAAAACTATTCTGCAGCCATCAAAGAGTGAAATTTCTATAGGCAGCCTGGGCTGGATACGGCTTAGAATGTTACAGGCAGGTGTAAATATATGTTAAAGGTTTTCAAGATTTTCATACAATGGACAGCTCTGTAGCATGCCCAGTCTGCAATCGTGATTTTAAGAAAGATCAAATTGAAGATCATGTAAACAAATGTTTGTTTCTCAACACCCAACCTGACAATACATCAAAAAGATCAGGGTCCTTTTTGAACAGCGTTTCACCAAAAGAAAAGCGGTTTAAGTCCGACAACAACAATGTATCAGAGACTATTGAGGTAAATTTAAATTTATTAAGTGTAAAAATAAACATTTTGGAATGGTTCCACAAAAATCCTTAATTTTCTAGCCCCGGCCTTCAAAGTCTTCCAACAGCAATGTCAAGGTAGAAAGTAGTAGCAAGACTATCCCTCTAGCTGAGCAAATGAGGCCTCTCTGTTTGGAGGATATGGTAGGGCACAAGCAGGCATTTGGTGCAGGTACCATGCTGAGATCTATGCTGGAACAAAATAAGATACCTAATATGATTTTATGGGGACCACCTGGTTGTGGTAAGGTAACTATTGTTTGATATAATCTTTTGATTTTAAACATTTATTTAAAACCGCATGTTGTTTGCCTCTACTCATTGTGTATTTGTACTGTACTATATCCTTCAATTGAGGTGTGCAATAAAGAGTATTTGTATTGTATTGTTTTGTATTTATTCATAATATAAATGTTACATGGGTATAGGTATAATTGATGTTTTTGCTGGTTGCTTGGTTAAGCCGTTGTCTCCCGTTGAAAAAAATAAACAATAGCATTCTTTGGTAATGATCCTTTGGATCCCAGGGACCGGTAGACGCCGGGTTAAGATAAGCAGAGTAAAGAATTATTAAAAGAAAACTATATATAGTACTACTTTTTCATTGGTTGTACCACAAAAGAACCAGTTAAAAAGTAGTTGAATTGTCCTTTTGAAAATGACACTTTTTTTTAGGCAACTAAATGTTAAGTTACATTGGATTTTATTGCATTGAAACTTGTTTTCAGACATCTATGGCTAATGTTATTGCCCACATCTGTAAGAAGCAAAATAACTTGAGATTTGTGAAGTTGTCTGCTACAATGTCTGGGATCAATGATGTCAAAGAAGTGGTCAAAGTTGCTAAAAATGAGGCCCAGTTTAAGAGACAAACTGTTTTATTCATGGATGAAATTCATAGGTAATAGGTACTAAGAAGATCTCACTGTTCAACATAATAATAATAATATTCTTTATCACTGTTCAACATAGTTGCCATATGATAAATAAATAATACTAATATATCTAAAAAGCAAAGTCAATGAGTTCAAATGAGATAGTTACGAACAGACTACTACTTGTTCTTGGAAATAGTTCTTCTTTAGGATAAGTATCTGCATATTCAGTTACCATATTTATTGTTATTGTTATAATGTATAAGACTGATTAGTTTGTCAATGGAATAGTTGTTAGTTCATATAAACTTTGTCTTTAAATAAAAAATCTTGCTATTTATTTTGAAAAACCCTGTAATTTGATTGAATTTCAGATTCAACAAACTTCAGCAAGACAGTTTTCTGCCTCATGTGGAGAATGGTACCATAATACTCATTGGTGCAACAACTGAGAACCCTTCATTCAGTCTGAACAATGCTCTGCTCAGCCGATGTAAAGTTATCATTATGGAAAAACTATCAGTAGAAGATGTGGTGCTGATATTAGAGAGGGCAGTGGAGAAAAATACAGATGTACTTCTTGTAGACCCTAAAAATAATGTTGAATGTTCTTCAGATGGTGATATACCTAAGTAATTACACTAACATAGAAAATCATCTCAGTAAATGTTAGAAACAAGATATTTTATAAAAATTTCCTAAGACCGCGAAGTCCCAACCTTTTGGCAGTCTCAATTACACGCACTGTGGCGCATAGAAGCTCGCCAGCTGTACGTGCTCTACGACTGCTGAACTCGCTTCTGTCATGGGCACCAGAATGTGATATGTTTGAAAGTCGATGGACGGTTGTGTATCGAATATGTCTGCGGTACTGTGAGATGATGGATGAGAGTTGATTGATATTTGAATTTTCCTATTGTGAATTATGTGTTTTATAACCTAAATTATACAGTGCCTTGGTTTCGACTGTAATGCTGTATATGTTTTGTTTGCAATAAATAAATAAATAATAAATTTTTGTTTCAGGTTTCGTACAAAAAAAAAACCACCTGGTCCTGTGACTTATTTTTCCTACAGTACTGGTCAATAATACCTTTAGACCTAAAAAGGGATTTTTCTGCATTAACTATTTTATGTCTTAAATTCTTAGCAATAGCTGGTGTTAATAATATGAAAATATTTCAAGAAGTTATTTTTAAAAACTATTAGATGGATATATTATTGGCCGGTACTGTATATGCCACACAAATGGATCTGTTCCCAAATACTAGATTTGTATGTGATAATGTTAACATTTAAAAATTACCATTTGCTTCTAATATATTTATATGGTATATTAGATCCATGCAAGAACGCATTAGGATTGAGTTTCTAGTTTTTAAATTCATACATAAACATCGCACAGGTGCTTGGTGGAACGGGCGTCGCTACAGTGGTTGGCCGAGGTGAGCGACGGTGACGCGCGAATAGCGCTGGGTGGTCTAGAGCTAGCGCTCACCGCGCGCGCCATCGCCCCGCACCGCCTACACGAGGCCGGCCCCGCGCTGCTCACGCTTGACGACATCAAGGATGGCATTAAGGTATACAATACAGATGTCAAGTGGAGTGAATGTCGCTAATACTGCGCTGACAGAAATCGACATGAGCGGGACACTTGGTGATCAAGAACTGCATTAAAGGTAAGCAAAACAGGTGCTAGTGAAGCACGTTGGTTGCCGGAGGTGAGCGGCGGAGACGCGCGAGTGGTGCAGAGCGCTGTGGAGTCAGCGCCAACGGCGCGCTCCACCGCTTGCTTGAGATCGATGCTGCTGTCGTCACTAAACAATGCGAAGTCTAGTGGGGCGTGTTTCGTTGGCAGACACAGTTCAGCTATGGTGGCTAGGTGATGGCTAGGACGGAACGAAAGAGCACATCATATATGGGTAGAACGGGATTCCATGATTAGTTTTGTTGGATATGGACCTCGTTAAGTACTATTTATTTATTTAAGGTCTAATACATAATAATGCAAATAGATAGAGCCAAAAACTGATAGACCACTTAGTCTTAGCCGACAATACAATCAACTTAACCTAAGTTAGGTTAAGCCACCGTGATTTGAAACGCTTCTGATTTCAATGATTTAAACTGACGATTTTTAACTTAACAGTATAATAACCTAATTGGGTTGAGGTTGGAACCCAAACACCGTTTTGGATGACAATAATTCTTTGGATTACATGGGTAAGTACCTTTCGGAATTTATTCAGCTTCGATCGAAAATCCCACTCTGTTTGAAAACCACCGAAATTGACCCGTCAAATGATGTTTCAGCGATCGCACATGCTGTATGATCGGCATGGCGAGGAGCACTACAACACGATCTCTGCCATCCACAAGTCGATCCGCGCGAGCGACGACAACGCCGCGCTGTACTGGACGACGCGCGCACTGCACGGCGGCGAAGACCCGCTCTTCATCGCGCGCAGGCTCGTCAGGGCCGCTTGCGAGGACGTCGGTTAGTGTGGCTGACCTTACTCTTGTTCACAGCACGCCTTACTACGTGATTATACTGATAATTATAACCATGGCTTTCAATGTTGTCCATCTTTAAAGATAATATAATGATAGATTTTGAATCTAAGCCGTCTCATTCATCGTCCATATTGAGTCTTGACATAAATAAATATGAGGGGAATGATCTTACACAAATCGAACTAGGCAGGGCTCGGAAACCGGTTTCGTCTTCATACAATTAACCGGTTAAAAATTACGGTTAATTGCGTTTTACGATATTATTTCGTACTTTATATCATTTATTTCATAGACGAAGGTTAACAAAACCAAATCTTACAATAAAAATAGAGATATGAGAAATACTTTAGGAGATATTTCAAAAATAGTAAAAACCGGTTCCGTGCCCTGGAACTAGGCCCATAGTAAGCTCAATAAGGCTCATGGGTGCTAAGCGACGATATACCTATACATATGAGTCGCTTAACTTCAAACTCGGGTAAATCCAATGCTGACATTTTTAAGATTTTGGTATAAAATATAAAAGGGTAAAAAACTAGTTTTGTTACAGTTTTATCGGTTAAGTATAATTCCGCGTGGTTTTTACGAAAAATACAGTTCAAATCAAAATGTGATAAATCTATACGACAGTATTTTCAAATGTAGGTAAGTCCAACCATGTCAATCAGCGAAAGAAGTTTCGTACAACATGGCTGTCAGTTGACCTAATAATTATAATCGTATTTTTTTCAAATCTAGATGTCTGTTAATTCTAAATTATACAAACGCACACTGAGTTTTATCAAAGATAGATTGCAATCGATTATGTATATCAAATTAAGGTAAATTCAATCAAAATTTGGGGCGTGAAGGTCGCGGGAGTACGCTGGATGCGGGTGGCGCAGGACCGGTCATTATGGCACTCTTTGGGGGAGGCCTATGTCCAGCAGTGGACGTCTTTCGGCTGATATGATGATGATGATGAATCAAAATTTTATTTTTTGTAGAATGGCTTTAGCCCTAAAAAAAAAATTCTAACCGCCGACTTAACGTTATCACTTTTTTTCAATAATCTGGGAGATAGGTTAGAGTGGGTTTATCTGAGTTTGAAGTTAAGCGACACATGTATTTGATAGATATAAATACTTTAAATGCATAGAAAAACATTCAAGACTCGTAAACAAATATTCATGCTCATCAGTATGGCTAGTACAAGATGGCGCGTGAGCTATCTCGCCACGAGATAGACTATATTCTTTTTAATTAGTACACGCAGAAACGGACAGTGTCATAAATATTCGCCCTGATACGCCTTCATACGCGGGGCCAGCGTATGCTAAATTGGACGTCCGTAAATATGTGCAGACCATGAGCAAAGCTTACGCTGTCTTTCACAGGCCTAGCTGATCATAACGCCATAGTAGAAGCTGTAGCGTGCTTACAAGGTTGTCAGCATATAGGGATGCCGGAGTCCGACGTACTGCTGGTGCAGTGTGCGGTGAGACTAGCCCGAGCAAAGAAAAGCCGAGAAGTGTATCAAGCTATGAAACGATGCCAACAATCTCTTAGAGAAGCGAAAGGACCACTGCCTCCAATCCCTCTGCACTTAAGAAATGCACCAACTAAACTCATGAAACAAATAGGTTTGTCTTGTCATGTTATATTATTATTTGCTAGCTGGCAGGCGGAGCCAAAAGATAAAATTTTGCCCATGTCCAACCTGTATACTGGTGAAGGAATTTTTATAAAGTCGCATGTTTAGTAGCTAATATATATATATATGCGTCCAAAGTTAAAACGGCCGTTTTAATTTTGAGCTCATAGATTGACGAATCCAGCAACGTAAAAACTAGTTTGATGGATTCAAAAAGTACTTAAATACAAACTACAGTACGTAGCGGCCCCCTTTTTTAGTTATATATTGTTAAATTTAAATAATTACAATTATTTACGAGTGGCGCTAGTGGACCCACTACATTTTATTAAAGCGCTCTTAACTACTAATTTTATTAGCTACTAACATTAGAAATGAACTCCCAGGTGCCTGCGAGGCGTAAGAGATGTCTCTAGCGGCGAATTC
This sequence comes from Epiblema foenella, assembly GCA_963556455.1. NCBI lineage: Eukaryota > Metazoa > Arthropoda > Insecta > Lepidoptera > Tortricidae > Epiblema > Epiblema foenella. The sequence continues at coordinate 8,344,826 of OY747101.1, read as the reverse complement.
ATACTCGATAGTCCTCATTAAAGAGAGACTCCTTTATTCATAAACGTCTATAAACCTATATTAGTTAACTAGCCGCTAAAGATCGTTTGTCCTTATTTGTCACTATGACATTTACGTTTGTGAGAATGGGACAAAGAACATTTTAGTTAGCGGAGGTTTGTTAAGTTTTATGAATAAGGGGGAGAAAGCGCTATAAATCAGTGACGTCACTGACCTAAAGCGCCATATTAAATGACGATCGTTCAGTCCAGAGGTGCGTTATGCGAAAAGGGGACAGAACATGCCCCCACTTAAAACTTTGAAGACTTACAATTATTTATTCTTGAGTTACTTCTTTCGCTATTTGATGGAGAATTTGATCCTTTTTCGAGAAAATTTTGAGTTATTAATTTTCTTATTTGGCGTCAACATCCTTATTAAATGGGGTCGGGGCGGGTACACGATCCGTGTTCGGAACCCTCAGGGCGCGAGTGAGACTCGCACTCGACCGGGTTTTTTTGAAGTCTGTAAATATCTACTGATAAGTAATCATCGTTTTTACAGGTTACGGAAAAGGATATAATTTACTTCACAGAGAGGAATCGTGCCTAGTGTACATGCCGGAAGGAATGGAGGATGTGGACTATTTTCACGATAATGACGAGGCGAGGGCGGGAGTTACTAGTAATAATAAAGTTGGACATCATGTTCAAGAGGAAAATAAACATTAATTATTCCTAGTGTCAATGTTTTATTTTATTTGTGATAATCTCATTTTACATTCGTATGACCTGGTAAAAATGTTCTATTTACAAGACACACAAGTATAATATTACAAATTTATCTATAACATTGTACCTTTCGCAACATTGTCGGCTTTGTTCTTAATAATATAAAAATAAAATACTGTGTGTATTTTCCTGACAATTGTAACTAGCGCACATTGTGCATATACACATACTACGGTAATCGTATCTCCAGCACTGAATGGTCACACAAGATACGTCTCGAGCCGACAACAGGCGTAAAAATATAAAACTGCTTTTATTTCGTGAGGTCTCTGTACACACGTGAAGATTATACTTAACTCCGACTGATAATCTATCTATTAACTATAAAAGCACATATTCTAAATTTAACTATTACATATTACTAAATAGTTCCATATTAAGTAGATAGATAGTTTTAATACACCAACCAAGAGTTTCGCTAATCTTCATACCATACACAAAGCATTGACGTTTTTATCACGCTCATAATTTTGATATATATATATATATATACTCATTTCTTTAAACGCACTAGTCATAAACCGTTTCGCTTTTAAAATAGTTAAAATGCGAAAGCATTTAAAACTATTGCTCACTTCACAGCATGTGTTATTATGATTAATAAAAATACAAAGTGTATAACTGCCTCACTCACCGTTTTTATTTGAAAAATCACTAGTCACTCTTGTCTTGAAACTTACTATACACCAATAAATGGCGTATCCTGTAATTACAAAATATTCAAAATCTAAGATATAGATATTTATTATAACAGATTGCAAGAAGGTATATAATTAAATTAACTACATCTATATTAAAAATAACAAAGTTGAAACTAATGTTTCTAAAATAAAATAAATTAGAATCAGACTTCTAATTTGGATCCTTTTCATGAGGAACAATATTTCGATCTTTCGGGTCCAAAAAGTTAGGAATACTACAAAAACATCACACTTAATTTTTATGGTCAATAGTTCATAAAATAATATGTAAAAATTGGAACGCTTGCATATTTATAGCAACCCCTTTCCAAGACCACGGCATCGTACAAGTTTGAACGAGCTCGGCTGACGTTATCAACATGTAGAAAATGTATTTTAGAAAATATATTCGGGGCCGGCCATGTCGATGGCCCATCGGAACTTGTCGCGCTGCGTCTTGTTGTAGATCTTCTCGATGGGGACGCCATGCTTCTTACACCTGTAATTTGATTATCGTTTACTGTTATCTTGGGATACATTATTTTTTGTCATGTCAATAAAAATACACAACAAACTATAGACCATAGTTTTGCAGAAAGCCTACTCATGAAGTTAAGCTCATCTTGTCAGAATTAAATACTTTTATTTTCTGTAAAACCACAATTCATTAACTTCCTAAAATACATGACAGAGGAAACTCACCAAGCCACTGAAATACGTGGATCGAGATAATTGAGCTTAGACGTGCCAAGGGCAATAGTTTTGTTTTCATCGCGATCTGTTTCCTGGAGCTCCAGTTTCTTCAGTTGTTCCTTCAGGCGCTCCAAAGCCTTTTTCTTCTTATCATGATTAATTTTTTCCTTTGCTGAGCCGCGTTTGGCGGTCTTGGCGGCATCCCGGCACTCTTGTTCAGCTTCATCCACTTGATCACGTTTGATTTGAATCTTTTCTTTTAAAGCTTCCATTGATTTGGAGTGTCCTGAAAAATAATTAAAATATATGATTAATTTAAACTACATACATCCATAATTCTAAAACTTCTATAGGGGAAAGAGAAGTACTAAACTGATTCTCAAGACCAACCAAAAATCTTATCAGCTACATAGCATGATTGACAAGTCATTATTAAACGACTTTTTTATTAAGTTATTAAATGTACGAATAACAATAAAAAAAAACACATACCCTTCGGCACTGCACGTTGATGGTTGCATAGTACGGCCACGGCTCTGTTTGCACGGTTGTAGGCTAGTATTTTCTCTGGTATTGATGCATCACCATCAGTAAGTTCATCCAATTGCCGTTGTAGTGTTATAGATGCGTTGTAGGTACGGAAGACTTTAGCAGTCAGTCCAGGCATCAATTCTTTAAGGTGTTCATTGAGTGTCTGAGTGTTGAGTCTGTCAAACAGGTCGTCACTATCTTTTTTGTTTTCCATGAACAATTCGAGATTCTTAAATACACGTTTTTCTACTGGCACTTCATTATAGTACCTAATGGAATCTTTACCGAGAAAATCAAATACAACCACATATTCTTTGCCATCTTTTTCTTTGTGCAATTGAATATGCTCTACGCGCAGTGAGCAACAGCCAACAGTGTCAGCCTGGTCATCATCCTTTTCATTACCAGCTCTCAATGCAAGACGATCAATAAAGTAGAGTGCTACAGCTCGTTGGCGAACACGCATCTCTTTAGCTTTCCAATCATTGCGGTAAGTGTCCCTGATCTTATCAATACACTTGTGCAGTTTTCTTGCAGTTTCATATTTTTGCCAATCTTTTTCACCTTTCAACTTTGAGCTAGGATTCAGCATAACATATTTTGCTTGTCCCTGCACATTTTCAGTCCATGATGCCAACCATGTTACTGTGTTGTCATGTCTAACTTCTTTCCATTTATGACCGGCAGGTGGTTTAGGTATTTTGCTGTCTTTAGAACAATTTATAAGCACATCTTCAGGCATAACTCTTCGTTTCAACATGCCCATTTTTGGATGCTCTCCGCGCCCTCTGAACAGGCCTGGAGGTTCTATTCTGAAGTTGCCAATTTTTTCCTTATGACCATCTATTACGCAAAATCCATACTCTTTTTGGATTTCCTCATTCTTAGCTTTTAATGCTGCCTTTTCTTCCTTGGTCCGATTTTTGTTTTTCTCTGATACACTCTGAAAATATGCTTGCATTTCTTTAAAATCACATTTTGAGAGATCTTTGATTAACTTTGTTTCTTCATGGGTCATGACTTTACGCCAATCAGTAAAGAAGTTGTTGTTAAATGTAGACTTGGTGGTGTAGTCATGATCCAACATTCGCGCGTAGAAGCCAGCAACCTCCTCTGCGTTTTCAGACAGCCTGACCACTTTGCCATCATATCGGAACTTGACATTTTCAGGCAAAGGGTCATACTCTGGCGCAAATACGGGTCCCTTGTGCTCCAAAAATTTCCATTTAGTTCCATCGTCTTTCTTTTCTTCTTCCCACCTTAACAAATAAAAAAAACATGTTAATTTTTCGGTTTCACGTGAATCGATGGCAAAAAAAATATCTGCTAACGAGAACTACACACTTTACTCTCCGACTTCTTAGCTGTCTCAAAGTAATACGTTTCGTTATAGGCAATCCACGCACAGTAAATGCAATTAATTTGATGCCTATACCTATAAGCGTCATGTCTAAAGACATAACCTAAAAACTGAGTTACGGAATGTCACATTGACAAGGTACCGTAGCGCCATCTACAAATGCTTATCATGCTTTTTAGTTCCCAACAGACTATACAGATGGCCTCCCACATAAACACATTAGTTAGTTCAGAGGTTTTTATCCGATTTTCTGTAGATGGACCGTTCTTCCATCGTTGTCCACTGCATGATTGACGAAATAGATAATAATGATAGTCTATACCCGATGTGTTTAGGTAAAATATTGAAGACGACAATGATGGCTATTCATTCGCCTATAGACATAGAATGGTCCACATCTAAACAGTAAGTTGCCAACTTGAATAATTTCACAATGGAAGGAACTCTAGGATGTGGTGTTTGTTTTTTCTAGCCTTCCTAGGAGCCTCAATCGGGCAGCCAATATATACATTAATTTCTAGTCTACAACAACATAAAAAATGCAAGTTCTACCACAATCGGCATACAGGCTGACTAAAATCAGCCTGGCTGATACTGCCCGCAGCTTCACCATATGAAATGTATGGTGGCAGGCAGAATTCTGCCTGTACGTGGCGCGCCTTACAAACTTATTTGGAGAAAATAATGTCAGATAAGATGTTCTATGCTCATATTTTTAATTAGAGCAAGTCTGACATATGTCAGCATGAATATTTCGTAATATAGGCATTATTTCACATAAATATTCATAAAAATACATGTAACCGGAGATTAAGGGTAACTTTAATTCATAAAAAGTACTGTACTTGATGATTATGGAATAAACACGTCCAATGTGCGCGCATAAAACTAAACCATAATTTACTTGTTCTTATTAAAAATATGAGTATAGGGGTCTATTTCTGGCCTCTCCCTCAATAAATATTATAGCAACTTTGCAAAAATATGTAGAATAGAATTTGTTAATATTTTATATGCGATTATATTAAAATAACCATATACTCCAGTTATTTGAAGCATTCTGGATGTATTCCTAAAATCAGCACCAGCATGAGATAGCCACTAACAGAGTTCAAGGGAAATGTTGAATTTGCCTATTTTTGTGTAATATTTCCCTAGAATGCTGTGTCTGTTGGATATATAACTCACCATTTCCAGACTTCTCCTTCCTCTTGTTGCTTCTTCTTCCGCTTAGTGGGACTGACACCCTCTTCTGGCTCTGCTTTGACTGGTTTTGATTTAGGTTTCTTCTTCGGTTTTGGTTCATCTTCTGACATCTCTTCGTCATAGCCAGATTCTAATAAAAATGCGACAAAAAGTGAATTAAAAACTTGAGGTTAAGATTTTTTTTAAATTGCCATTTTGTTTCATTGACATCAAGCTTAAGGAAAACAACTTTCAATTATTACTAATTATCTAACCTTTTTTTATTTTCTTCTTCTTTGTTTTCTTCCGCATGGTTAATGGAGTATCATCCTCACTTTCACTGGGGGCCCGACGCTTAGGTGCCATACGCTCCAGCTGTATAGAATTATTATTTTTATACTACTGACTAATAAACATGGAATAAATAAAGCATTATTAAATAAGTAATGTAGTTACCAGTGGAGTGTCCTCCTCACTCTCTTCTTCAGGTGGCAGTTCAGACAGAGGCTCATCTTTGAATTGTGACAGTGAATAGTCACAAGACGAGACAGTATTGTTGACTGCCCCGGCATATCCATCGTCACTATCTTGTTCTTCTTTCACTCCACTTCTCAATTCTGGTTCATCCAACTAGTCAAAAAATATTCATATTTAATGCTAAACACATTTATATAATAAAATATAGAGCACTGGATTTTAAGTAATAAACACCCATACTAATCATACAAATACAAATACAAAAAGGTTTATTTCTCAAAATTTTACAATGTTCAATCTATAGTAAGTATGGGTATTAAAATTAAGACATTGAAAAATCGGTGTGAGCACAGCGCTAAGCTGGTTTTAAGCCCACCCGTAGTCAGTGAGTTGGTTTCACACTAAATAATGGTTATAAAATTAAATTAATTACAATAACAATATAATTAATTAAAAGTAGGTTGCATGCTATAATATAAGTAAGTTGAAATTTATGAAATCACGTAACAGTTTTCAGTTGAAAATTATATTTATAATTATATTTATTTTATTTTAATCATAATATATTTAGTAGTGTAATATTTTGTTACCTGCATTGGTTCCGTCTTCAAGGGATCTACAGGTTCAGACTTAATTTTCTCATGTTTCTCACTGCTACTCTTTTTGTCTTTGCTAGAACTAGTAAAAGAATACACCATTACAGAAAATAAATATTGATTACCACATAAAAGTAATTGGAAATAATACCCTGAGTAAACAAAAAATAATAAGTAACCAAGTGAGGACAATTTTACACAAATCTACCCAAGTCCTAAGTAAACACTAAATACAGCTATGGGTACTTTATAACAATATACATACATACATACATTTAGTATCAACAAAATATAGAATACTCAAGAACAAAACACTCATTTCAGAAGTAACCACCCCTTACCAGGACTTGAACTTTTCCACCTGCTCAAGCCATAACAATACTTTTAATTTGGACAACATGCTTGTATACATATGGCTATTAATGTTATTATAAAATGTATACTTTATAACAGTAAATTTATTACATTATAATATTAATAATTATGACATATGTCTCTTCATTCCATAGATAATTTCTTTATTTCTCTGTAAGACATTTGAGTAAGTTTAATTATGGCCTCTTTCCAGAAACAGTGGGTATTTCAGTTTAGAAATTTACGTGCATGCATTTTTTATTAATTACATGTAGGGAAAAACATATTTTTCTTTTTTTTTACTGAATTGTGGTAGTATAAATCTGAACTTTTAATTTCATGTCACCTGCCATCACTTGACTTGCTAGATGTACTGTGACTTTGTTGCTTGGCCAACTAAAGAAACTTGAAACATAGTCCGTAATTTCGCTGTGTAACGAATGACAGATGTTACCCGATGTTGTGCGAGTCTCGATTTGCACTACACAACCAAGTTGCAAACATTGTCAAGTTGCTCAACAATCACTGTTCACGATGGTACATGATGCATGCTATTAATAATTCTATAATTGTGATCTAAGTAACGCATATATGGCATAAATAAGAACAATTTGAAAATAATAATAAAATATTGATAGACACAAAAGATATATTACAGTTGTGAATAAGTTTTAAGCTCTCTAGTTTAGGACTGTGTGCTCTTCAGTAACCTTACTCATATTTGAGGTTAGGAGTTAATAAGGAATTGACTTAATGAAAATAAGTTATCAAAATTTAGATTAACTTTTGTTTCTTAGGAATACAATTTCAAAAATCATTTTTATTACCAAAGATACCTCATGAAAGGGGCCTCATAAATATTTTATTTTAATTTTATCATAAAGTTACATGTTAGAAATAAGAAACAACAAGGGTAACTAACCTATGCTTGTCTTTATCACTCCGATGTTTGTCTTTATCAATCCGATGCTTGTCCTTGTCACTCTTGTGCCTGTCTTTCTCGCGGTCACGGTCCTTGTCCCTGGATTTGTGTTCTTTATCCTTTGATGAAGATGAGTTCTTGTGCTCCCGGTCCTTGTCCTTAGATGATGAGGATGACTTCTTTTCACCATTGCTACTGCTACTCTTGTGCTTATCTTTATCTCGTTCACTTCTGTCCTTGTCGTTCCTATCTTTGTCCCGGTGTTTGTCCTTATCACTGCGGTGTTTGTCTCTGTCACTACGCTCCTTGTCCTTGTCTTTGCGGTCTTTGTCACTCCGTTCTTTATCTTTTTCACTGCGATCTTTATGTTCTTTTTCACTTCGTTCTTTGTCTTTGCTGGAGGACTTGTGGGAGCTACTATGGCTCTTGCTGCTGGAGTGTTTTTCTTTATCTTTGTCTCTACAAATTAAGAAAGCGATCATATTGATTTACCCCATGGAGGAATAGTGTGGCGCGAACTTTCTAGAAAACTAACCTGCTCGAGCTGCTGCTGTGCTTGGAGCTCTTGTGGTCGCGGTCCTTGTCGCGATGCTTGTCCTTGCTAGACGACTTGTGGCTGCTCTTGTGCTTGTCGGAGCTACTGTAACCATTGTGGATGCCGTTCACGTGTTCGCTTTTATTGCCATTTACTTTTCCCTGAGGATGAAATAAGCATTATTCGTAACATATATATATATATATTGAAAGCCAATGAAACATTCATAATAAATTCCCGTTTATTGAATTCAAACAAGACTTTGTATTATGACAAGTCTAGTACATTTTCTTCAGTAAATTCAATGAACCGACGCTTCGCTCTTTGGGGACTTAGTCGTAGACGCCATATTGGGACTTAGAAAATTTCGCTTCACGGGTCGTGTCCACCAGTAAATAAGATTTCCCAAGACTTAATATGCAATAATAACTTAATAGCACGATTTAGATTCATAATTGGAAATGATTTGAATACTTACGGACTCACAATCATTATCACTGGCTGGGTTTTCGACACTCATTTTGCCTACGTATACTCAACGTTGGCCCGAATAATGAGCGAGATTACATGAGAAGTGTGGCCGAGCCAACAGACAGCGCAAATTCTAAGTGTAGTGAAATGACGAATACGCATGCGCTCCGGCCGGTCAGTGAAGCGAGCTAGTGCAAGTTCAGGTGAATGACTTTTTGTGGACAATATCTACACTGGCAACAAAATGAGTCTGTCACTTAAGCCCGTCACAGACGATGGTTACCGCGACCACAAGCGAAGTTTTCTCTCTCTGTTTCACTTACATGCAAACTTGCAAGTGCGATAGAGAGGGAAAACTTCGTTCATAGGTACCGTAAGATATACCGTGAGGTATCCTTACGTTATATTTTGCCTACTAAACGTCAGCATGATCGTGTATGGCCTCCTGCATTAGAGGTTCGAGCGAGATTCGTTCATTCTTACTCTTGCCTTATCAATCTCTTATAAGTCTGTGCCTTTATGCCGTACCAAACGAAACGGTTTACTTTACTTTCTCTTCGGGTTCATATGATATGGTTCATGTTTTGTTAATTTTGTGTATCGGCTATATTGCATTGAACAGACTATTTTCACCCTACAGGCCTACAAGTATTTAATCTTACGTAGTAGACGTAGCCCCGACGAATACGAAAGAAGACAACGTGTTGACGTTGACATACCTACATTTAGGTTATAGCTACATTTTGTACCATAACTTGCAATAATTAATTATATTTTAGTAATTAATGAGATCTATTTAGTTTACATTTGACATGACCAGCTTAGTGGATGATGTTGCTGCACATACTACAGATAGAAATGATTTGAAAGGTCATAGTGGTGATGGTGACCACTCTGGAGAACATAATGGCCAGCCGCCGCCGACATCCCTGCTTCAAGGCGAGGAGCATGCCTCGGTCGTCGCGGCACACTACAATCATCTCGAAGAGAAAGGGCTGAAGGAAAGGTTTAACTCTCCTATATTTTACTTAAGAAACTTTAACAACTGGGTAAAGAGTGTTCTTATACAAGAATATACTGATAAACTACGTGAAAAAGATTATGGCAGACCATTACGGGTTCTAGATATATGCTGTGGTAAAGGTGGAGATTTGAGCAAGTGGCAGAAAGCCAGAGTAGAACGTGTGGTGTTTGCAGATATTGCAGAAGTTTCGGTGCAGCAGTGCCAGACACGCTATGAAGACCTGCGCCGGCGGTGCGGACGGTTGTTCGCCGCCGAATTTATAGCAGCGGACTGTACCAAAGATACACTGAGAGACAAATATCGTGACCCATCAATAAATTTTGATGCTGTCAGCTGCCAATTTGGATTACATTATAGTTTTGAGAGTTTAAATCAAGCTCGCAGGATGTTGATTAATATATCAGAGTGTTTAAAACCAGATGGTTATTTCTTTGGAACTATTCCTAACGCTTATGAAATAGTGTCACGTGTTCAGAAATCTCCAGATGGAACTTTCGGGAACAAAATCTACAATATTAAATTGTTATTTGATCCCAAGGACGGGTATCCACTCTTTGGAGCCAAGTATGATTTTCATTTAGAAGGAGTAGTTGACTGTCCAGAGTTTCTGGTTAATTTCCAGTTGTTTGTTAAACTGGCTGCTGAGTATGGCCTAGAACTTGTTTATAGTGCTGGATTTGCAGACTTCTATAAAGACCATTGTGAGAAGTATAGACAATTATTGAACAGAATCATGTGTTTTGAAAGTTACCCTGCACCACCTGGGAAGGAGCTCATTGGAGAAGAAACTGATTATAAACATGTTAAAGTACATTGGGAGCAAATGGAAAAGAAGTCTGGGAGGGATAGACTTGGGACTATGAGCTTAAGGGAATGGGAAGCAGCAAGTGAGTAATATTCTTTCATTTCATCACACTTGGTCATAAAGGATCTAAATTGGGTGGATCAACTTTTTTGTGTTGTTATATTGACCCGTTGTCCAAGGGACACTAGTGGTGCAGATTGTTCAAAAAAATGTTATATTAAGTTCTACTAACATGCTTAGTAGATGGACCATTATTGAAAAATCTTATGAGTACCACAAATACACATGTTTGATAAACAAAAATAGCTTAAAATCACGATTGTATTCGAATTTTGTCCCCTGGACAACTAGATGTAACTACGGCAATGAGTAGCACTAAAAATTTGATTGACCCATTTATTCCATTCACGCATGCTTAGACAATGGCTTAAATTAATCTAGGAATGACTTTGTAGTATTCCCAAGAAAGTAATGGGTTTACTTTTTAAATATCCTGTAAGGAGGTTTTAAATCAAACATGACTTCTTCTATATCATCAAACTGTTCTGTGGCATCCCCAAAAGTCTAACCAAGCTCACCCTGAAGATCTACTGTTTCTACAACCACCAGGTTTGAAACATTCCAAGGCACTAGTTGCAGTGATACGAGGAATAAATAGCCGGTGCTCTAAAAATAAATATAATAAATCATCGGAGAAGATCAAAGAAAGTGTAATCTAATGCACATGATTAATATTATTATTTGTATCTCTCCTTTGGGATATCATGGCACAATGTCCGGTCCTTTTGGAAGGTGTTCATGGGGATACAGATCATTATTATTTTTATTATAGCTTTTATTCCATTTCTTTACATATTTTTGTTATTATGTTTTCTTATGTATTTATCTATTGGTTAGAAGTGGATCCCTTTTGGGTAAGAGCCTCCCCCATCTTTTTACATTTTTCTCTTTCTTTGCCGTAATTCCACAAATTCTTTCCTACAACTTCTACAATATCATCTGCCCATCGTTTTTTTGGTCTTCCAACCCTTCTTCTCTAAGCGTAATTGTCAACCACAAAAAAAGGAGGCTCTCAGTTTGACTTGTATGTTTGTATGTACCTATATATGTAGGTATGTATGGATGTCATTTTCGTCATCGGCTCCCCTAGGAACCTCGAAGATGACACCCATATCGATTTTCAAGAAAATTAAATTTGCGCCATGTTGGAGTTGAAAATACTTGGAACCCCTTTTTCACCCCTTTAGGGGAGCAATTTCGAAAAACACTGAAAAGCTTTTTGTTGTATTAAACATAGTCTATATACGAAGATTTAAATGACTCACTTCAAAAAATATTGCTCCCTGTACAAACATGGAACCCCCTTTTCCCCCTTTAAGGGAGCAATTTGGAAAAGCGCTGAAATACGCCAGTAACAGTATTTAAACGAGAGTCTATATACAGTTTCAAATATTTCACTTCAATAAATACGTGTTTTCATACAAGCTTTCATCCCTTGTTTTACCCCAGGGGGTAAAATATTTAAATGTAACCAACTGCGCAAAAATCAACTCTAGCGTTAGCAGTTTCGGCTGTGCGTTGATGAGTCAGTCAGTCAGTCAGTCAGTCAGTGAGGACTTCTTGTTTTATATGTATAGATTAAGTTCAATGGTAAAGGGTTAATGAGTGATGCACCCAATTTATGCCAAAACGTACTAAGTTGATGACTGCCTATAAAAAATATATTCTTTTTTACAGCAATCTACATGGCATTTGCATTTAAGAAAATGAAGAGTACTTGGGACTGCAATGGTAAACCAGTGTACAACAGAAGTTCAGCAGAACAATCAAAAAACAAATGACATTGAAGCACTGATACAATTTTATTATCAACCTACTATTTATATTAATCGACTTATTGAGAAAATACGTCATGAGTTCTCGATTTCTTATTAATAGTGATCTAAAGTATCTGATGATGGCACACTCACCATTGGAAGGTAATAGTAACATTAGTAAATATCATCACCATCTGACTGGATCTTATAGTAGTAGACAAATGGAAAATGATCTAATAAAATTGCATTTTATATTTAAGGATTTCATTGCTTGTCTAATTATTAACAGAAAGCCCAACATACATCTTATCCTGTTAATAAATTCTTAAAATTTAAATTAGCATAAGTAGGTTCGTTGCGCCGGTTCTCGTCACATTAGTGGAGTTGCCAACATTGTGAGGGGAAAAGAATATGTTGAACTATCGTAATTTATACGACTAATATTTCTTTTTAATGCCTATATAGTTTATTTTTGGCCAAGATTAGGATTTACCCACTTAAATACACCGTTACGTTTAGAAAAGATGATAAATGAAAAAGTATGGGTTTTCCCGGTTCTATATAATTGTTTACTAAGCTTTACTAATATATTTTATAATCGTTCGTAAAGAGTAAACTCCAGTCGTGTGTCGGAGCTGACTGACACACACTTTTTTTTTTAAATAAGAGTTATTCCATTTATAATGTGTGCAATTGAGAAACTCAATCTATGTCATAAGCGATTAGCGGCTAAACTTTACCGTACAAATCGTCTACCGGTCCTGGGGATCCCCGGGCTCGTTACAAAAGAATGCTATTGTTTATTTTTTTCGCCGGAAGACCACTGCTTAATCCAAAAATATAACCGAGGGGCTACCGCGATTGAAAACGAACGAAGTTCGAATATCTCCCTCTGCCGCACGAATTAGCAAGTGCGACAGAGAGGGAGATATTCGAACTTCGTTCGTTTTCGGTCGCGGTAGCCCCTCCGCATCTTTGTGTCACCGACTGATAGATAGACATCACGCCTCACGGGCTCTTTACTCTACATTTGCCTCGATCCTCGACTAACTAACTCGTTCTGATTGGCTAAAATACCTCAAAGTTACGGAACCGCCCTGGGAGGGGCGCTAGGCCTAATTATTATGTCCTTGTTTTGCGTTTTTGATGAGGACTCAAATATCCTTTTTGCTTCATCAACCGAAATCTGAGGGGCTACCGCGAAACGAAAACGAACGAAGTTCGAATATCTCCCTCTCTGTGGAACGTATTAGCAAGTGCGATAGAGAGGGAGACATTCGAACTTCGTTCGTTTTCAGTCGCGGTAGCCCCTCTGTCTGTCCGTCTGTTGCAACTTATGACATTTGAGATACCGCCCATCAGCCCGGCGTAATTCTGTCGCCGAATTATAGCTGTATGTGGCTACTCATTTCTTAAAATCGAACGTTTTGATCACGGTTTGATAACTGATTATGAAAAATACCAAAAATGTTACTTTTCCGTCAAAAATGTAACTTTTCAAGAAACGAAAAGTAATTTACGTCCAAAGGGCCCTGGCAACACTTCAAGCAATCATATCATGTCGGAAGACAGAATATTTTATGTAAAATTTAAATTAAATCGTAGTGTGTCATTGTGAATAGTGTGTGTTTGTCAAAGAGTATAATAAGTATTGGTGTTTGTGAACATTTGTAGTTTGTTTTTGTCAAATGAATACTTTTTACCAATGTTGCGTATTTTACTTCTCAGATCTGTTACTAATTTGGTGTTTACTAAGAAACCTGTAATGTGAGTGTGACTAGCAAAGTATGGAAGAAAGTGCAACGAAAATGTTATTTCATTGATATTGAAGAAGGTTTTTCCTCATTGTAGGTTTCAAAGTAACCCAGAAATCAAAACTTATGTGCTTGTGTGCGTGCATCCACGTATGCATACGTGTGTGCGTGTGTATACATACATGCATGTGTGTGTTTGTGTGTGTGTGTGTGTCAGTGCCATAGTCCGCTCGCTTTTTAGGACGACGTATAGATGGCGAGGCAATCATAAAGCTCGACTGATAATTTTATAATTTCCTCTATCTATGCTGACCAGTATTGCCAGATGGAAATACAGATAGCGGCGTTTATAAAACGCGGATTAAAAAAAATGGGCATCGTTAATCACAAACTCTTTTAGTGAGTATTATATTCTTTGATCACAAACGACGATGGCAAGCGCCCTGACAGGGCAACTTTGGTGCGTGAAAAGGCTCAGCGACGGTCATAGGTATACATTTTTGTAAAAGAGTGGCAAAGAGTTACATATGGTTTGTTGCATCTGTCAAAGTTTCACTTTTTTGTCGAACACTACCTATTTGATATGACAGTTGTGCCCAATTACGTCAGCCAAACGGATAATCGTTGTCCGTCGCCTAAGTTAAGGACGTAATTTAGCACTCCTGAGAGCCTACTCCGAACGTCGAAATCCGAGAATCGTATCGTACCGTCCCTTTCACTCTCGCGTTATACACTATATGACTGAAAGGGACGACACGATGCGAAGTTCGGAGTAAAGGGCCTACCGCGGACCGAAAACGAACGAAGTTCGAATATCTCCCTCTCTGTCGCACGAATAAGCAAGAGCGACAGAGGAGATATTCGAACTTCCTTCATTTTTGGCTCGCGGTAGCCCCTTAGGCCCTCTGTGCTCACAAACTATGAATTTTGACATTTCGGAAGACTGACATCTCACTATCACTAGCGCCCCTAGTGGCGAATCTATATGCGGCAGCCTTTATTTACCGCCTTTTGCCAAAGAGAATATAACCACTACGTTCTGAGAGACGGGGCTTCGAACTAGGTTTTGGATGACAGTGACATTGTCATTGCATGACATTGACGTAGAGTTTGGCAAACATTCTGTACCACAATAAAATAAAAAAAAGGAAATAGTTAATGCCAACATAACAGCGCGATAGGGATGTAACTTTGATGTAGTACTGTTAATGATATCGATATCGATAAACGATAACTAGTAAGTCGTGGGTTCCATTTTTATAAAAAACCCAGTTAGAGGGCGTCCATTATTTACGTGAGATGTTTTTGGCGGGAGGGGATGGAATTTTGCCAAAAACACGTCGCATTAATAATGGATGATCCTTTATTAACAATTATTTTGGGGTTTGAATCCATTCTCAACTGGTTAGGTTATGACGACTACACGACGACGTCCATGCGCTTATTCCGCAGTGGGTAGGGCTAGAAAGAAGAAGAGAAGCTTTTTTATGAGTAGAAAGATACACGCTCAAAATATTTCAAGGTTAGTTATCTGGTTCCTAAATAAAATGTATTTGGATGGTGAATCTATAGTTTTTTGCCAATAATGTAATAAAAAGAATGGGGCAGCATGGTTCAATTGACCCCACATGACTGTCAATTGAAACACTATGTGAGGTCAATTGAAACACTCAGATATCTTCCCCACAATGAAAGTACTTATATCTGTTTTAATCTTTTTCATCACTACCTCGGCATACAATGAGCTCGTCAAAAGTTCGCAAGCATTACATAAACATTTTTCAATTTATGAGCATCTGAACATCTCGATAAAAAACTTGGGAAAAAAAAGATTATACGACTTTTAGTTCTCTTTGTCGCTGCTACCTTATACATTTACACTAACCAAAGTGGTTTTAATGCAATTATAAGATATAACGATATAGAATCGCAGAAAACAAGCATAATTATGTTTCATACAAAAGTGCTTGTTTCAACTATAACAATGTTTCAATCATAACCATTCCCACAACACTGTGACAACGAGTATTGCAGACTTCGGGATGTAAAATGAAATAATAGATGAAATAAAGTAAACATTTATATGATTTTATGTAAGTTTCATTCTTTTTTTTATTAGTTTTTTTCTTTCGTCATTAGATTATCGTCACAATCACTAAATGATTTTTTCAAGAGCAGCTGCATGAGTTACTTCCCATTAATTGTATTGCATACCTACCTACAAACATACGGGTCAAACGGAGATCCTCCTTTTTTTGAAATCTGTTAATAACCATTTGTTAAATACACAAAACTTTCTCCAGAATGTGACAAATACTTTTCTGAAAACCACATCAATATCGGTTTAGCCGAACGCGAGATAATCGTGGACAGACAAACATAAATACAAACATACGGGTCAAACTGAGAACTTCCTTTTTTATGAAGTCGGTTAAAAACAAATGTTCACATAATCTCGAATAAAAAAAACTGCAAATTTAAAAAAAATACTTCGTATATCCATAATTCATCAACTAGGTCAAAAACTACACAAATAAATGTGAACATTAGAACACACATGTACATCGAATACAGAAACTTTTATTTTGAAGTCGGTTACTTTTGGGGACGATTAAAACGCGAGGACGATTGAAACGTTTCAATCGTCCACAAGCAAGTTGTTTCTATCGTCCCCACACTACGTTTTTCATTTCAAGGGCAAATATTATATATAAAAAAGACTCGAACGCTGATCAACGGCCATTAAAAACATTCGTTTATTCCTAATTATACCCTTAGGGGGTGGAACTTTGTATGGCTGAACAATACCTGCCTGCGATTAGATAACGAGTTCTACGCGGGTAAAAACTAGTATTTTAGTAAATTACTCTTTGTATTAAGCAGTACCACTGCTAACGTAAACTACAAATTTAGAAATAAAGGAAAAATTTAAAAATTCAGGCACCGAGCAGGATTTGAACCTGCGACCTCCCGGCACTCGCGGCCAGTCGCTCTAGCCAACTGAGCTATAGGTGCAACTGCCACCCGGGCCGAAATTCCTCAATCATTCCTTCATTTATACACACGCCTTCATAGAATTTTTAAATTTTTCCTTTATTTCTAAATTTGTAGTATTTTAGTACCTACTAGGACATATGGGGGTACTAATACATTATGTATCAATGTTTTTTACTCGACTGACGACTATCGAGTAGGTTGCAGTGGCGTGAATAACAAATGCCATACGAAGCCCGTGGCAAAACCATAGAATCGGGCCTTCCCCTGCCCTTAGCATTTTGTCCGCTGTGCCACAATGGATGCAGTGCCATACCACACTCAATCCATAATTACATCACTAGTTGGGTAAGTGAGTATGGTATATTTATTTCTTTGGTACGATGACTTTCCCTGCACTACAAACAGTTCGATGGATTTTTTAAATTTTGTTTCTATAAACAAATGGATTGTGGTGAGTGGTTTTATTTTATTTTATTTTTATTAAGAGTCTTTAAAATTGGACTCCAATTGGGCCAGTTTATTTTTCCGGGGACAAGTTCAACTCAGCCTTTGGGCCGAGACGAGGCCAAAAAGAAAAGGAAATATAGAACAGAAATTATGTAGCAGTTAAAGCATAGATGAACTGAAAGTGAAAAGAGGAGAAAAGAGAAGGAGGGGTATGAAATGGTTGTAACTAAGTGTTTGGGACTTCCTTTTTTGAAACTCTTTGAGTGCAAGGTGTGTAAATAACAGTTTTCACCACAGTACACAATTTAAACGCAGCCCTATAAAGTGCTGGGGTATGCTTGAATTTTTGTGGGAAACGAAATTAGTGAATCCTCAAATTTTATAAAGGGTCGGCAACGCGCACGTGACTCCTTTGGAGTTGCGAGCGTCTATAGGCTGCGGTGGAAGCTTACCATCAGGTGGACCGTACGCTTGTTTCCCACCGGCGTTGTATAAAATTAGGTGATTATTCCGGGCGGATTAGGAGGATTTGGATAATCCAGGGGATCTGGCCAGATCCTTGATTCTGATGTAATCTGGCATCCCAGTGAGGTCGATTGTTTTGGAAGTTTGCTGGACGTCTAATGTTGGGTCTATATCTAATTCCGACATTGGGAGTGTTTGAGTGACTTAGACATAATAAAATGTCTCACATCATCTGGTAATTACATTTAATAACTGGGCCCCCCCCCCGATAACTGGGCTGAGGATATTTGTGTAAAACCCTGGCAGCAGAAATTTCGTGCGAGCCGGGGAGAAAGGCTTGTCAGCGGTTCATCCCCGGCTTAAAGCAGTTCAGTTGTATTATCAAAATGTACGTGGGCTACGATCTAAGACAGATATGTTTCTTATGAATATTAGTCACTGTAACTTTGACATTATTGCTTTAACCGAAACTTTCTTGACGAGCTCCGTGTGCGATGGCGAGCTATTCCCTAGCGGCTGGCGCGTAGCGCGCCGCGACCGCATGGGCGATGCCGGCTGGGGCGGAGTTCTGCTGGCCGCACGCGACTGTTATTCTATGCGTATTCTTAATGATATTGATGGGCTCACGCCAGACAAGGAGCTGTTATTTGTTATTATTACGTATAAAAATGTAAAATTTTTATGTTGCGTTGTGTATTTGCCACCGAGTTATACTAGTGAGCAGTACATAAACATCTTATCATGTATTGAAAATGTAATGTGTGCGTATCCGGACTTAGACGTAATATTATTTGGTGATTTTAATCTTAATTCGTTTAGCATTAATTTAAAAACTGACTTTGATATTTTCTGTAATTTCTGTAAGTTATCCCAGTATAATAGTATTGTAAATGACCATGGCGGCATGTTGGATCTCGTGCTGAGTAACCTAGATGGGAAAAGACTTTCCGTGTTCAATGGTACTAATGAAATGTTGGTCCCAATTGATGCGTACCATCCACCCCTTGCAGTGTTGGCATTGTTACCGCGGGGCCCGCCGCCGCTACCGCCGGCAGCGCCGCGTCCGCGTGCCGGTTCGTGTCCGGACTGGAACTGGCGTAAAGCTGACTACGAGTCACTCTATTTGGCCATTGCTGGAATTGATTGGGCTGATCTCCTGGCGACCATGGATGTCGACAGGGCTACTGAAATACTATATGCTAAACTGTATTCGTCCATTAGTAAGTTTGTTCCCCTTAGAAATCGCTCTAGTCTTAATTCCAAGTATGTATACCCAAAATGGTACACCGGAGAGATTATCCGGTACATAAAACTCAAATATTTTCACTTAAAATGTTTCAAGCGAGATAGGAATGATTTAAATAGGCATATGTTTAAGTACTACAGAGCACAAGTAAAATACCTAATTGATAAAGCATATAAGCTATACATACACAATCTTCAAAATGATATTATAAATTGTCCGGCAAAGTTCTGGGAATATGTTAAAGACAAAAAGAAAGACCGGCAGCACTGTGCTGAGTTCCATTTCGATGGGAAGCCTGTGAGCGGGCAATGCGCCGCCGATGCCTTCGCTAGGTATTTCAGCTCAGTGTTCCAACAGGTCAAACCGCGCCTAGACGCTGTAGCCGCGGCACGAGCAGCAGACTCTTCTGGTGACTCTAGGTCGGTCTCTATCCCTTCCATTTGTGAGAGCGACTTTAAGAAGGCAATACAATCCCTTAAATCGGGTTCAGCTGGGGGACCGGATGGCATCCCAATATTTTTGGCTAAAGATTGTGCCTCTGCGTTAATGACTCCATTGTTACATGTTTTCAACCTCTCAATTAACCAGTCCATCTATCCGAATTGTTGGAAAACATCAAGGGTGTCTCCGGTTCCTAAAGGTGGGCCTGATAATGACATTACCTCGTTTCGGCCTATTGCTGTCCTGTCCGTCTTTGGGAAGGTCTTCGAGATGATCCTCAACCGTCGCATTAATCCGCAGGTAGCTGATCGATTGCACCCTAGTCAGCACGGTTTTCGAAAATCCCGGTCAACCACTACAAATCTCATTGCCCTCGCTGACTACGTCTGTAAAGAAATGGATGCAGGTCGCCAGGTCGATGCTGCGTATTTTGATTTCAGAAAAGCTTTCGACCTAGTCGACAATGACATCCTGCTGGAAAAACTAGCGTTAGCGGGCTTCACTCCAAGACTTTTAAATCTCTTTGCCAGTTACTTGTCCGACCGCCAGCAGTATGTTAGGGTGGGTGGCTATGAGTCAAAGAATTACCACACGCTATCAGGTGTAAGTCAAGGCAGTACGCTGGGGCCTACGTTGTTTCTTCTGATGATTAATGATTTGCCTGAGGTAATTCATACTGCTGAGTGTTTGCTTTTTGCGGACGACCTGAAATTGTTCCGAGGCATCGGTAATATGGACGAGAGTGCGGAGTTACAGACTGATATTGATGCGGCAGTCGAGTGGAGTGTCTTAAATCGACTACCTTTTAATGTTAACAAATGCAAGGTCATAACTTTTTCACGTAAGCGCTCTCCACTCCGAACTCAGTACTGTTTAGCTAATGCGTCTCTGGAAAGAGTTAGTGACATTCGCGACTTAGGTTTAATATTAGATGGTAAATTTGACTTCCATAAGCATGTGACTGGCATTTGTAAACAGGCTAGCAAGACCTTAGGATTTGTCATGAGGATATCGAAACAGTTCCATATCGGTGTAGCTAAGACTCTCTATAGCGCATATGTTCGAAGCAAATTGGAGTATGGTGTTGTCGTTTGGGATCCATTCGAGGCTAAATATTCTCTTATGGTCGAAAAAATACAACGCAAATTTGCTCGCTGGCTATACAAAAAAGCCTATGGATATTACCCATACCTGTATCCCTCCATCTTTGTCTCGGGCATGGTCGGGCTAGATACACTTGCACTGAGAAGGAAGTTATTGTTGCTGGTTCACTATCTGTCAGTTGTTCATCACCGAGTAGACTCTCCGAAGGTTTTGGAAAGGATCGGATTGGTGGTTCCGAAAAGGATACCCCAAGACGATGATGGTGCGGTGGCGCCTCGCCGCCGGCCGGGCCTGCTGCAGCGGCCGTCCGCTCGCACGCGATACGGGAGCCACGCGCCTACCGCGCGTGGTTTAACATGGCTACGTTTAATGCTCACTCAGCACGAAGACGCAGATATGTTTGCTGATCGTTTGCCATACCTGTACTACCAGTGTTGCCAACTCTGTACTTAGAAATAGAGCTACTGAGTTGTAAAAAAAAAGCTAAAAAGGAGCTACTTTTGTGCAAAAAAAGGAGCTAAATAAAAAATATTCATATCAGAATTTTAATATTAATGGACACATTTTTATATTATTAAAGTTTAGATAATAGGAACTAATTCCTATCTGATAGGAATTCCCCGTCCCCGAGGGTGATTGATTCGGTGATTACTGGGGCGCTACCGCGAACAGCAAACGAAGTTTTCCCTCTCTGTCGCACTTACAAGTTTGCATATAAGTGAGATAGAGAGGGAAAACTTCGTTTGTGGTTCGCGGTAGCGCCTCTGATTCCCCAGCATTCATAGACAAAGCTAGTACTGATGGTTGCGTTCAATTTACAGTGGTCAAACAGGCGCGTTCGAGGAAGACTCGATATTTTTTCTCGAGATTTGAAATAGAGCTAAATATCGATAAAAAAGAGCTATGGAGCTAAATATATTTTATTAGAGCTGTCGAATTGCAAAAAGAGCTGTATTTGGCTCTAAAAGAGCTGAGTTGGCAACACTGTGTACTACATTGCGAGGCAGTTTCTTAACTGCCACTTAATGAATGGACATACTTTGTAATGTATTATTTCTTGACATTGTTTAAATTATTATTATGATTTGTAATTTCTTTTAATTATTATTAGTTTTGACATTGTTTAAATTATTATTATTATTATTTTGAAGTTTTTTTATAATTATTATTAGTTTTGACATTGCTTAAATTATTATTATGATTTTGAAATTTCTTTTAATTATTATTAGTTATGACATTGTTTAAATTATTATTATGATTTTGAAATTTCTTATAATTATTATTAGTTTTGACATTCCTTAAATTATTATTATTGTATTATATTTCTTTGAATGTTTATTATTATTATTGAAATTTAATTAAGTGCATGTACCTGTTTTAATTTTATGATGAAATTTATCCGTGTAAGTGATTTGGTGCAACAGTGCTGTAAACTTACATTGTGTGTTAAATAAATAAATAAATAAATTAAGTAATTATGCGAATAAACAAGTTCCAACTTATTTATACATTACAGGAAAGAAAGCTCGTAGGACTCAGGACTCCGCTTATATAGTCGTGCATGGGCATGGGATACTGTGACGTCATATAATTAGTGTAGTTTTTTATTCAGTTCTGTACAATTTAGCATCATGTAAACAAGATGGTAGAACGGTCAGGCATTGATGATTATTGGTATGTTACGACATATTGTACTATAGTCGTGGCTCTGTGAGATGTAGACGTCATGAGTGTTTTTTTTTTCAGTTTCTAAAAACTGTTCTACAATAATTCTATATAATTATTGAACATGCTCACAAAAAAAATATGCAATTACCGAACCTGTAGAGGAGAACAGCCGGAAATCCGGGCACACCAAAGTATTTTTGTCGAAGATGAAAGAGAGACCTTCGTTTCACTCGGTCAATTACATGTTTGGATTTTTTTCTGATTCATTCTCGTCAATTATCCGGTTCGAAGGACCACGGAGTCGGTGTAAAATGTAAATATAATTCAATTGGTTCAATTTGCAATTTTACGATTTTGGGTCCAAAATAAGGATTAAATTAGAGTACCATTAATAGTAAGCACATACATATATCAAAACAAAAAGGTACATACCTACCTACTACCTTGAAATCAAAATTCATTGTTTAAAATCATCAACAAAATTTCATAATCCTATGTACAAACACCACCAAGGGATGCCTATCTGATTAGATAGCAATGATGCAATCATAAATTTATAATTATATACGGTTGGGTATGATTGCGTTCATTCATATCGGTATTGTGTGTACACGTGCAGGAAGAGCTGATGCAAGTGCGCAAGCAGAGGCGACGTGGCGTCGGAGGCGCGCACCGCAGGCAAAGGCACTGCACTGCGGCAAGGTGCGAGAGGGCAGGTCCGAGTCGGGTCGCGGCGCGCGGCGGGGGCTCGTGCCGTTACGTGGAGCGTGCGCCCGCGCTGCCACGACTCGACGCGGACGGGCTTCACTCAGTTGCTTCGTGCGCGAAAGTCGTTACATGCGTCACAATCGCACTCCCTTCACACGCGAGCCAACCGAACGGACGATCGCAACTAATCATTTTTCGAGCAAAAAGGATCAGTGTACTCAATGTTTAGTGAGCCCGTGCACGGGACTCCGGGACGAGGGCGAACGTAATGCAACACAGCCTTGTGTAGCTGCGAGAAAGTGTGTGACGTTAGACGGACCGGCCGCAGCGATCATATGTTGGACGCGGATGCAGTGATGGAATGCGGTGTGTTGTTGTGTTGACGTGCGATGGTGCAGTGCCTGTTACCTGGTCAGTAGCCGTGCCGTCGGGCCGCGGGTGTTCCACGGGAACCATGCGTAGAAAAAGATGAACCAGGATGACGAGAGCTTGGTAATATCACTTTCATATTCCACATTTTAACTTGCCCTTGCTTGTTATTGTTTTGTCCATGTACGAATTAATTGGTTTCCGTTTCCTGCTTGCCACTCGATTATTATCACAAACCATAGCAAAACACAGGTTACGAGAGCACTGTAGGAGACCGACTAGCGCCTTCATTGCAGAAGTGAGTAGTATTGGCTATTTTTAATGATGACTTTATCTTTGATTTTACTATGCGAATTTTACATCACACCGCTTACCTAGACATCGAAGGCCATTCGTATCCAATTGTGTATTAGGAACTTTAATATGTTAGGCATATACACGCAGACTCTTAGGAAATTCCATTACTGGGTACTGATATGGAGAGGAGAGGTACACCTATATTTTGTTTTTCCTAATATATAAGAGGCACGGGTAAAACAACAATTGACAGTTTGTTTTACACGTGCCTCATATATAGAAAAATAAAGAAAAGTTGAATGAGTTATCGTCATGCAATCCCGAAACTCTCATTCAATCTGGAGATTACCTAAGCCAAAAATTACCTCTGTAGACGACGGCTTAAAGTATGTAGACAAATATTCAGTTTTTTTGATAAATGTTAATAATATCTTAAGAGCGAGTAAACATGTCTCGAAGCTGGAGCTCTGACCATAATGGGGACGTGTGGGCACTTGGGCAGCGCGTTCAAAAAATTCGTGAGTCATTGATCTAGAACAAGGTAGCGCGTTTTTGCAGAGATGTACCTACTTATATTTATTTTATCCTAAATATTCATGTTCATATACTTGTTTACCTGGGTTGATAGTAACAGAGCTGAATAGACAGTTATCGCTAGTTATATCAGTGTCGAAAGTGGCCGTGGGAGCGGGTGTTGCGTTGCCTCACCCGCCAGCAACACCCCAACGCCGTTCCAGTTTCTGCCATTGTTGTTCGCTTCAGATTAGTTTCTTTCAACATTTCCCTTATACTCGATCACACACTCCTTACGTAGATATAGATCCTATCGAACGCAATATATCTAGGTATTTACTGTGAAAACAACGAAGAAGCTATGTCTTTTCAGATTGTTTAGCGTTGTTGATTTGATCAGATTGAAAACGTCAGGCACTTTCAAGTATTGTAGTTGTACGGGTAATAATTGTTTGTAGCTTTGAAAGTTATATAGTGGTCCATCACGTAACATCGTTACCAAGACAAGTGTAAGGCCTGAGTGCACAAATGAATACTTTATTATTATTATTATTTTAGACCTATAGTTATATTTTTCCTGTACGGAGAGAAAAATTTAGTAGAATTCATGAGATTCAGTAAACTGCGATTTAATTTCACGTAACCATAATAGCAATGTACAGATGCGCCCGCACCTGAGCCTGATCCAAGCGATCCAAACGCCATCGAACCACACTACACATATTTAGATTCTGTAAGGAACGATAACTTCTTACGAGATCTAAATTTGCGTGGCACGCTCCAATCGCGCTTGGATCAGGTACGGGTGCATCTGTAAATTGCAATTATGGTTACATACATGTCACTGTCCCAATATTACAAGTTTTTTTGTTATTTTTTTAACGTAGTTAAAAGTAGACTTAGTGTGACACACTATGTCAAATTTAGATTCGTTAAAAGTGAAACCTAGAACTGTAATATTGAGCTAGTGAAGTGACACTTGCTTTCTTCAGTATGCACATTTACAGGGTACAAGGAGTTAATTGTTTATATTTTTACAGCTACTCTTCAAATAATAGGAAATGATAAATTATATCTAAGTAAGGACTGTATGAATGTAACAAGACGTTAATGGAAGACCTAGTAGCTGTAAAAACAAAACAGGCATATACATTTTAAACGACCTGGCAAAATCCAACAAAGTAATACTTAGATGGGTACCGGGTCACTCCGATATTGACGGAAACGAGGTAGCAGACAAACTCGCCAGGATCGGTGCAGATACACCTTTCATCGGCCCAGAACCTTTCTGTGGGATTACCAAACAGAAAGTAAGCTCTCTGCTAAGCAACAAATCGGAAGCTATAGAATTGTGGAAGTTCACTAAAGGACTAAAACAATCAAAAGCTTTAATAAAAGGCTACAATGCCAAGTTGTCTAAAGAGCTATTACAACTCAAAAGACACAAAACCAGCGCAGTGACAAGATTACTCACTGGTCACTGCAAACTTAACAAACATCTAACACAAATGGGCATAAAACAAAGCGCAGCATGCAGATTCTGCCAAGAGTCGTAGGAAACTGCCATCCATATCCTCTGCTCCTGTGGACCACTTATGCGCAAAAGAGGTATCTACCTAGGGAGGCACATCATGCCCCCAGAGGAGATACAACAGATTGCGACCCAAAGAATCTGGAAATTCCTGGAAGCAACGGGTATAAGCAAAGAACTCTTAAGTGCTGCCACAATAGATCAATACTGGTCGAGGCGGCGACGAAGGCCCACAACAAACAATAATAATAAAATTTTAAATAAAATATCAAGTATTTAGTAATTAAGTAACTTTATTTAAAGTTAAATGACATAATTCTTCATCTAGAAGTCAAACATAAGCAAATTAAGACAAATACGGTAATGTTTTAAGACCGATTGAAAACAGTACCATTTTATATAAATAAATAGGTATAAAACCTATATAAAAAAAACATCTGCCCCTCAGTGCATAAAATAAAATTATCTTTAAGTTGGGCTTGCTTTTCAGACAGCCGTAAGCCTAGTTCCTTTGAAACTTTGCATTTTCTTTTTAATATTAAGTACTTACATTAAATTTAAATAGAATCAGCTGATCGCACAAATTTAAATAAGTATATTTTTATAAGACACTATAAATAAAGAAGTCATTCCGTTACCGAACGCAGGCATCAACCGTACGTTTCGCCGCACTCTTAACTGAATGACACCTTTACAGTTTACCATAAAACTATACTTATCTATATTAATATCCGATCAGCTGATTATAATTAAAATTAGTTTAAGATCCTAAAAAACAAAGACACAAAACAAAACATACAGAAATAAAATATCAAAAATTTTACATCATCAGACGATCGGAACTTCGGAAGAAACCCCACGACTTTAGCAAGTCCGCCGTTAATAAGTCCATGCCCGTCCGTTAACAACACACCACAGCACCACACAAGTTTTTCTTATTTTGGCATAATCACAAATTGCTATATTATTTTTGTCGTTTCGCCGTAGAGGTTACAAGCAAAATGGACGAGTCAATGATGGATACAGGGCACGCGTGTGGAGGAGGGGTGGCCGATGCGTTTACAAATCTTGTTATTAGTACACTTTACTAATGTCTATAAAGCGATATTATTATTTACGGAAATAAGTATAAAACTCATAAGAATAAGAAAGGGATTTGTTATTACAAGATTACCAGTGATATATATCAGAATTGACTTTTAATTATTAATATTCATTTGTAACCACCGACTTTAATATATCCCATTAGTATTATCTAGTAATCTTTACGTACTGGTGCTAGTACACCATTTATAAACCCAAGGAAAGTTTTATGGAATTTGTAGAACTCTAGTTATTCCGAGTAAAGAATATTAATTTCAGGATGAAGTAAAACCGTTTTGTATTTCCTATACTATGAAATTAATAAAATTTCCTTAAAATTATATTATTTACTAACAACTATAAAAAAAATGTAAAAATTTAATAGAATTTGATATTCCCTTCTTTTAGATATCAGGTTTTTAATACGAACAATATTTTTTCTCTCAGTGCGTAAAACCTTAATTCTTTTTATTAGGTACCATAATATAGAACAAAAATAAAACAAGATCGTACTAACTACCTAAGCCTAACCTAAACTAAAGGCCTAAAATGTATGGGCATGGGTCACCGAAGTCGCTGCCACTGGGCAGAGTTTCCATAAGGCTGGCCGCGTAGCCTCGCTGAATGGCAATGCCGATTCGCGAGGAACAAGCCAGCCCTACGGTCACCTGAGGATCGGATAAGCAAATAACTTTTGAAAAGTTTAATTGCATCCGGTCCCCACGGACCCAGGGTCTCCACAGCAAACGCCGCAAATATGTAACTATCGCCGAGAGTTGCATATTTGCGGCGCTTTGCTGATTCGGTCACGGCGGCCGCTCCACCGGCCCTCAAAGACGTCGTACCCAAGTGGGACGGCGCTAGGGTGTCTACGCATGTGGCATCCCAGACTAACAACCGTCCCTGTTGCCAGGGCACGAGAGTCAACCCGTCGGGTCTCTTGCCGTTGTCACGCGTAAGGCCGTTTGACTTTAAAGTGGCCGGTACACTGACGCTCACCAGAGCCCGACGGATGATGTTGTTGAGGCAGGAGTGTCGGGACCGGGACATGTGGCCAGCGCTTTTTGGGCAGGCAAGGCCGTGGTGACCTGTCCTGTCGACAGTTGAGCCACAGTGGCAACGATGAGGTTCCACAATATTGGCCCCGAGTCGTAAACCAACAGCCAGCCGGAAACTGTTGGGGTCTAAAAGGTTTCCATAATTGGCAGATGGGTAGGCGTGGAGCCAGTGACCTGACTCCCTTTCTGATATTACCAGCATACGCGCCCTTTCTGCAACCGACGAGGAGCTTTCGATGAGGTGCTCGTGCACCCGCCGACAGATAGGCAGATCCCAGAGTTGTTGAAGTTCTGGGCGGACAGGTAGTTCTTTGCCTGGGCATGCCAACTTCCAAGCGTCCCTGGCCTCAGACAAGTACGCTGTCTCACAATCACGAAGTGATGGGTTTAGGATTTTGCCTGTGAGAGGTAGCGTACTATGTACCGAGGACAGGAACGCCGGAAGGGCGACGCTCGAAATTTGCCTTATGCCAATATCACCGAACTTGCCAGGAGAAACATTCTGCTGTCAATTTTGATGGGGCGGCAGCGCATGGCGTATGTGAATTTTGGGACAAAATGACATATCGGAGGATATATAAGGCCATGTGGGAATTTATTTGGAGAAGTCGGTTCGATTTAATATTTTATTTGTTTTATATGCACGCTTCGCGTTGAGCAAGTACTCAGTTCATCGTACATTACGAGCTTTTTGTTAATAATCTTGATTACGTAAATAACGCAATTATGGTAGAGAGATAGCTGTCGCACTGAAACACGTAGCAATACAAGAATGTGCATTATAAAATGCAACTGTTTGTAAATAACTACTGATTGCATGCATTCGTGCTATTCAAATCAGTATTTACCAATTATCAAATGCAGGCCTTTTATTGAAACATTCCGCTAGTAGGTATTGCACTCTAGTCGTGTTTTCACGTTACTAAAGGATATATTTATATAGGATTAAGGAACCAAAAGATGAACACTTAAGCGACTATCCCAACTTTAGATTTTTATCCGAGTCTTGTTACATAGTTTGTCCTATTTTAGGGTTCTGTACGAAAAAGGTAAAAAAGGAACCCTTACGGTTCCACTTTGTCTGTCTGTCTGTCACATCGCTAAATATCTCAAGAACTTACTTATGCTATCGATTTGAAATAGGTACTAACTTTTGCCCGCAACTTCGTTCGCGTGAACTTCTACTGACTATTCCTTCCCCTTGGTAGATAAATTGTACAGGTTAGGTTACTCACTCAAAATGTACTCTAACGTTTTTACGTTTCAATGTTATAACCGTACAAAGTTTTATTATTTATATAAATACTAGCGCCCGCCCGCGACTTCGTCCGCGTAGATTTTAGATGGTACAAAGATATAAATGAGGTTTATTTGTTTCTGTCAGTTGTCTGATACTGGATTTGTGAAAAATTACTCAAAACAAAAAAATAATGTCCGCCATCTTGGATTTGAAAATGCATCCCGTGGGACCTTGATGATGACACCCATATCGATTTTTAAGAAAAATAAATGTCCGCCATCTTGGATTTGAAAATGGATGTCATTTTCGTAATCGGCACCCCGAGGAATCTCGAAGATGGCACCCATATCGATTTTTAAGAAAAATATTTGTCCGCCATCTTGGATTTGCAAATGCATGTCATTTTCGTAATCGGCACCCCGAAGAACCTCGAAGATGACATGAACCTAGGTATATCGATTTTTACGAAAAGTAAAGATTTGCTCCCCGCACAAATTTGGAACCCCCTTTTTACCACATTAGGGGAACAATTTAGAAAAACGCTGAAATATGTTTTGTTGTATTTAAACAGAGAGTCTGTATCCGAAGTTAAATCTCTCACTTCAAAAAAGATTTGCTCCCCGTACAAACTTGGAACCCCTTTTTCACCCCTTTAGGGGAGCAATTTAGAAAAACACTGAAATATGTTTTGTTGTATTTAAACAGAGAGTCTATTTACGAAGTTTTAAATCTTTCACTTCAAAAAAGATTTGTTCCCCGTATAAACTTAGAACCCCCTTTTCACCCCTTTACGGGAACAATTTCAGAAACACTGAAATATGTTTTGTTGTATTTAAACAGAGAGTCTATTTACGAAGTTTCAAATCGCTCACTTCAAAAAAAATTTGCTCCCCGTACAAACTTGGAACCTCCTTTTCACCCCTTTAGGGAAGCAATTTCGAAAAACGCTAAAATCTGTTTTGTTGTATTTAAACATGGAGTCTATTTACGAAGTTTCAAATCTCTAACTTCAAAAAAAGATTTGCTCCCCGTACAAACTTGGAACCTCCTTTTCACCCCTTTAAGGGAGCAATTTAGAAAAAAAACAGAATTTAGTTTTGTTATATTTAAACAGCTCGCAGGACTGACGGTCGATGGGGCCAGAAACTGCTTGAGTGGCGTCCACTCACCGGAAGACGAGCTGTCGGTAGGCCTCCGACAAGGTGGAGTGATGACCTGGTGAAGGTCGCGGGAATCCGGTGGAAACGAACGGCAAAGGACCGGTCTGAATGGCGAGCCTTGGGGGAGGCCTATGTTCAGCAGTGGACGTCTCTCGGCTGAAATGATGATGATGATGATGATATTTAAACAGAGAATCTATATACGAAATTTCAAGTTTCTAAGTACAACAAAATTACGTTTCCCGTACAAACTTTCATCCCTTGTTTTACCCCCTTAGGGGATGAGTTTCTCAAAATCCTTCTTATCCCTAGCCTACGTTATAAATGCAATCGACTGTGTAAAAATCAACTCTCTAGCGTTAGTGGTTTCGGCTGTGCGATGATGAGTCAGTCAGGACTTCTTTTATATATATAGATATTAGCAAGTGAAATGGGTTCTCTTGTCCATGAAAGGAGGCATATGTCCTGAAGTAGGATGTAATAGGCGGATAATGATTTATCAATATATATATATATATATATATATATATATATATATATATGTATATATATATATATATATATATATATATATATATATATATATATATATATGTATATATATATATTGATAAATCATACCCATATATATGGGTCTGGCTAAGTCAGACGTTAAATACACATTTCATTCCAGCCCGGAGAACGCTGTCGACTCGATCCCATATAGCATTTATACGTACGAATTATTTTTGATGATTTCTTATACTATGTCACGAAACACTAATGTCTGCTAAGAAACTACCTCATCACATCCATGTATCATAGTGGTATCATATCATGGTTCGATGTTGCGTACGTCTACACATACGTTCTTGTTCGATGACGTTACTCAATTCCCTACTTTGCAATCCTTAGTACTGACATGCTCGATGTAGCGACTACAGGGGAAGATATATTATGCTTGAATCGAACAAAAACTTAGACGTTTTTCGAATTGCAACGTGTTAGGAGTCCTACATTATAACCCAAGCTTTGTAATGACCTAGTATAACAATATGAAACGCTCTACTTTCAGTGAAAACCTTGGCCACATGTCTCTACGCATTATCCCTCTGTATGAATATTAATTTTCACTTCTCCTGCTCGAAAAGTGTGTCATATTAGGCTTATCAAGCGGGGATAAAGTAATATATTTAACTCCTAGGGAAAATATGAATACATATTTATGGTTTACAAAACATTTGAATTTGACCAATCAAAATACTTCACCTATTAAAACCAGCAATCACAGAACACTAATTTAACTCTTGAAAAAATATTTAACTCTTTAATAGTAGTCAGTAAAAAAATATATTAACTCTTTAGTAGACAAGTCTAATATGACACACTTTTCGAGCATAAGAGGTGAAAAAATATTTGGTATTGAGTATTCTCAACCAGAATACAGCTTTACTAAAATCGACCAATCAGGAAACAGAATTAATTTCTCTAAAGAGTCTAAAGATTAAGTTTGTAGTAGTCCCTATTTCACAATAATTAAATAAGTGATTAAATCGTTCGACCAACGCTTTGAAGCGCTCAATGGAAGGTCAGTTAGCTTTTTTCGCGCGTGAATGTTGCGCGCGAACTGCGGTGTCTATGTTTTGTGTGTCAAAGCAGTTTAGAAAAAAACATGCTGCCAAATTATATATGTTCGCCGTGGAATTTAGTGTTAATTTTGGGTGGTTAACCTTTGTTTATTTATTTTCTCGCAATCGAAGTGAAAAGTAGCTGGTCTAAAAGCCATATTACCCTTCGAACTACTCGTGGTAGTATGGCTCATTTTAGACCCTTGTTATACAATCTACTATTAATACTTCTCGTTTACTAAGAAAATCTATTTATAGGTACTTGTAGTTTACTAAGACACACACTTTACAAAAGTTTTAAGCACCCTCTCAAAATATCTTTAAGAAATTCTCCCTTTATCGTAGGTATTTTTCTAGTGAAGAAATGCTTTACAAAACGTACAATCGAACCTGTGACATCTTGACATACGCAGCCAATCGCTTTAACTGAGCTGTCTGAACAATCACACTCGGTTACCAAATTCTTCAACCAGTTCTCTCTTACAAAGCCTTGGGGAGGCGTACCCAGAGTGACATCTATCAAAAAGTTCAATTCATAATTTTCGCTAGCAGATGTTACTGCCCCTTCGTTTACCGGTCCTTGGGATCCCCGGGCTCATTACAAAAGAATGCTATTGTTTATTTTTTTCGCCGGGAGACGACGGCTTAAAACAATCGTAATATTTGTAAGTACCTACGCGCACATTATCGTTTTGCAATTATATTTAAAAGATTTTTTTAAGCCCGAAGACTGAGAGGTAGAATGCTGCCTAAAGTTACTTTTCTCCTTCTAAGTAGCCACTTTCTGCAATTTGAAGCTAGGACGATTGACTTTTATTTTATTTTCGAAGAACCTATATTATTTGAAATCCCTCCATATCTCCCATGGACCTCCTAACTCCAAGAAATTCGAAACAAAGCTTGATAAAGCTGGCGGACAGCTGAAGACCGAATTTAGGTGGACGCTGGACGACTACAGAGTCCGACCACGCTAACTCTGCATTGAAATAATTTGGCAACACTACCTCAAACGTTAGATTTTCATACAAATATGACGTATAATGCACAGTGTTGCCTAATTATTCCTTGTAGAGTTAGCGTGGTCGGACTCTAGGACAAAACCTCTTCATATACCTACTACCTGTATCTCCCAGTGATTTGATTGTTTATAACTAATGAGGTAGGTAATCACTGTTTTCATGTTACCTACATTGAACTAATATTTTGGATAAACTGACCTATAGTAATTTAAAAAAAATTGTAACAGTTTCTATGGGTCCTTAGGGCAGACACAAACTTACCCCGCCGGCGGGGACGTCCACCGCACGATCCCGATAACACAGACACATACAGTCCCTATTCGTCCCGATACCGCTGCATACCGGGTAGTCAGGCCGACCCAGGTCGGGCCTAGCTGAGTTCCTTGCTGGACTCTTCTCAGGTAGGCTAGGTTTAGTGAACCAGCGACAAAATTACCAGTAGCTCGATTCCACCCACACCTCAGATTTGGTTGAAACCGCTCAACCAATCTCACTGGAGCGCACACTCTTAGAGTATTCCAGTGTTTAAACTGCCCGCGTGGTCGTGTCGGAGGTTTTCCCCTGTATCTTTCCCAGGTTACTCCCCAACCGCGCACTTCTATCGTTTTATAGGGCCCGATCTGTAAAGCCACAGTCAAGTCAAACAAAGATAGATCTTAGATTTTTCATACTTTTCTTTACTCTTCGTTCTGTTGCAACAGTCCATAAAGTACCTAACCTATACCATCAGTAGTTCTGTCAAGTTGTCTTCAAAAGTGACTTTTGTGGTCGTCATACGATCG
This sequence comes from Epiblema foenella, assembly GCA_963556455.1. Classification (NCBI taxonomy): domain Eukaryota; kingdom Metazoa; phylum Arthropoda; class Insecta; order Lepidoptera; family Tortricidae; genus Epiblema; species Epiblema foenella. Next base: position 8,311,117 of record OY747101.1, on the reverse strand, counting down.
GCTTCCTTATACTTCGTCTGATATCTCTTGCAACACCCAGTCCCTGCTCTTTGCGCACCTTTTGCACGCATCGTGCTTCCGGTCGGGAAAGATACAATGTTGTAATGTAACACTAGCAACTGTTCTGTGTATTTTACAAGTTGTAATCAGCGGCACATTGTCTGATTGCTGTTAAGTAACATACAGTTGTTAAAGTATTGTACTACTTTTCTTAACTCATTCCTGAATAAACTTATTATTATTAATGAATCTTGGTATATTTGACACTTAACCTAAACCACCACAGTGACACTGAGAACAGTCAGGTGACAACCTTTGATTAAAATTGTTGCCAGTGTAAGAAATTAGTTCCAATGAAATTCCGCAACATGGCCAACGGTCATGTATTTCTGGTCGGCCTTTACCTCTGCTACTATAGGTTTCAAGTCTAGGGCACGGCACATAACATTCACAGTATCCGCGCACAGATCCAAATATTTATCCCGAGGGTTTAGGTTTTGTATCACTGGTCCCCAAGCTCAAAGCCGAAGTTGCCGATAGATGGATTTTTTTTCGGGTGTTTTTTGATTCCAATCGCTGCTCGTACCATCGGCGAGTAATAATGGCAAGGTTATTGGGTCAGTGGAGAGGATTTTGGGTTTTGTAACGCAATCCAGTGATTCGATCCAGTCGTTACCCCATCCCGTCCGTAACAAACGAAACGTCGGTAACAAAGGTAAATACATAAATATCCCGTTAGAGCCGTTTAAACAAATCAATTAAATATGTATGTGTTACGTGGTGTATACCTACCTATAGAGCTGGCTGTTCCAGAATCGCATTAGTACAACCCACCGTTCTCTTAATTGTCTTAAATTGTCCCTTTGTAATAAAATGCACCAGTTTGATAATAAATAGAACTAAAATATAAAAAAGACGACTCAAATTGTACATTCAGTGTTACAGTAATACGAGTAGAGTTCCCCATCTAAAAGTGGTTTATTCCTCGTACAAACTATAAACTCTCTTTTCTGTCCTTAGGTGGTATAAATAAAATGGCACGGACTACAAAAGTTACGACAGACGGGGGAGGGATGGGAACGTAGGCTGTCGATTACGTTCCCATCCCTCCCCCGTCTGTCGTAACTCGGCGATCATTGATTAGGGGCCGCACGTCGGTGAAAACGGTCGAAAGATGGAACGCTGCGCTTACGGCGTCCAACTCTGACACGACGCGTATACTTAGGCATTCCCGCCGGCGGGGACGTCCACCACGCGATCGCGACAACATTGATACATATAGTCCCTATTCGTCCCGGTACCGCCGCACACCGGGTAGAGTCAGTCCGACCCAGGTCGGGCCTAATAGCTGAGTTTTTTGCTGGACTCTTCTCAGCTAGGCTAGGTTTAGTGAACCAGCGACAAAACTCCCAGTAGCTCGATTCCACTCACATCTCAGATTCGGTTGAAACCGCTCAACCAATCTCACTGGAGCGCAAACTCTTAGAGTATTCCAGTGATCCAAACCACAAGCGTGGTCGTGCCAGAGGTTTTCCCCTGGATTTTCCCCAGGCTACCCTCAAACCGCGCACTCCTATCGCTTTATTGGGCCCAGCCTATAAAGCCACAGTCAGGTTAAAAAAAGGACTACAAAAACTAAAATAGGTACGTCTACATTGTTCAATAAGAAGCGTAAAAGTTTCATATTAGAAGTAAGGCAATTATTTTTTACTTTTTAGTGTTTTTTTTTTAATCATACTTTTTAGTGGATCATCAGATCATCACCAGAGAGCATGTCATAACGATTTCAATAAGCTTGAACACTGCTGGGCTACATTGTTTTGTTACGGAGTTCCGTTGCCTACCTTCCGGGTTCAATTACCAGATCAGGTTGATGGTGATATTATTGATTGAAATCGAAATATCTTAATGCCACCCATGAAACACTAGGAGTTTTGGATGACCATCCGTGGTCTTCTTCATCAGTTCCCGTTTACCGAATTCTATTTTCTGAATGCAAATGTTGGATTTATTACCGAAAATACTATAAAAATCGCTATATGTTTTCCCTTGAAGTTTTGAGGAGTTCCCTCAATTCCTCATGGATCCTATCATCAGAACTAGATTCTAGTAACAATGGGACCAACTTACGAACAAACAAACAAACAAAAAAAAATACAAATCGGTTCATAAACGACAGAGTTCTGAGGTAACACACATTAAAAAAAAGAACATGCAACCGAATTGAAGACCTCCTCCTTTTTTGAAGTCGGTTAAAAACTGAATCATGGCCCAATAAAGGGTGTCCCCTTGTTTTGTAGACAGAATTTCATATAATGTTTCGCAGAAAATGTTTCAGATAATATTTGGTCCTTGTATTTTTATTTCGACTATTATTGTTTCAATGACTATTTACTTGAATGAAACATATTTCACAGTAACACAATTCAATGAATTTTGTAATATAATTTTTTTATTTAACAAACTTATCAAACAGTGGAATTATGTTTGGTGTTTCATTGTTTCGCAGACAGAAAATTCATAGAATTTCGTTTTACAGAAACTTATATTAAATAATATTTGGTTCTTTGTATTTTTTATTTTGAATATAATTGTATCACCGCTTATTCACTTCACAGTAACATATTTTCCTGAAACACAATTCAATGAATTAAATAAATATTTTTTTTTATTTAAGAAACTTATCAAACAGTAGAATTATGTTTTAACGAACATTGTTTGTTCGGTGTTTTTTTCCATGGTATTTCAAATACATCAACACAAATAACTATGTGTACGTATAATAATATACTACCTATCAAAATATCTCTATATGATACAGGTTATTTTTTTAATAAAAGCCCAGAAAGACCTGTTGGGACAAAATCGACTTCGAGGTTATTTTTTTATAATAGCCCAGTAAGACATGTTAGGGCAAAATCGACTCTAAGGCGGATAGGTTAGAAGATTAAGACAGTTCAGTTTTACTAGAATTTTTAACCGCAGTATTGTAATTTTATAGGAGGGTATGCATTTTGCCAAAGGCGTGAATTGGAATGTGTGGAAACTGCAACGCAATAACATGTTTTTCTGCGTAATAAGTTTAAATAACGTAAGGTCAAAGAATATATTATTTGTAATTATATCGTAATAAACATCTAAACATGAAATTTTCTTTGTAATAAAAATCTACAATAAAAATTTCTGCAAAGTAATTATTTTACGAACTGATTTCTTATTCTATGAAACGATAATATGAGACTTATTTTATGAGAAACAATTCTATACAACTATTGTCTTGGTAATAATTTTTACGTAAACTAAATAATATAAGAAAAAATAATATTTCATTTGTAGTTCTATGATATGAATATCGAAATATTAAAAAATATTGATATCAAAAATCATTGATTTGAGTTTCTACAAAGTAAGTGTTCGGCGTAATGATGATTCTGTGAAATGATAATATGAGAAACATTTTTTGCGAAACGAAATTCTTTAAAAATGTTGTCTATAAAAGTCAGTGTACAACCGCTTTTAAGCCAGTGGTAGTTTAATCCTGTTAGTTTTAATATACCTATGTTTATCTTAGTATATATCCTTGTATAGTAGTTCCGTTACGTTTTATGTAACACGATGCTATTTCTTTCCCAACAGTCGCTTTAATTTTTGTTATTCAATGTCTGCCAGCTTGAATATGTTATGCTCGCTTTAAGGGCTTTACCTACGGTGGCGTCGTTGATCGGGTCGCCACCTTCGCTAACAGATGGTCGAGGGAGGCGATGGCTGAGATACGCATCATACTCGTGATCGGGTGCTGTTTGTGGAGTCCGGTCTGTTCATGCTTGCTAGGACATAGTGACTACGTTAATACTAGTGTCTTTTTATAGGGGATTGACGAGAGACATCATCCTGTTGTGGATTCGTTTTTATTATCAGTGACTTAGAGACCATATACATCTCTAACAATATTAAATTAATCTTAATTTTGACGTTCAGAGACCATGTACATCTCTGGGATATTATATTAATTTCATTATACTCCTTGTTTAATCTTGACACCTTATACATCTCTCACTTTACTGATGTCGTAATATTTGTAATAGATAACTTTGCAAGTTTATCTTCACTGTGTGACATTAATTTTGTTATAATTGTAAACTCGAAATTATTATTCTTTCTTGAACTGTAAATTAATATTTTGACATGAAAAATGTATTATTATAGTAAGACTTTCTTAACTTGTAAATTAATATTTTGACATGTAAAAGTGCCCTTGTGGCCTATTTGCAGAATAAATGTTTGATTTTGATTATAATATAAATGATAAGAAAATTTATAAGGAGTTTATTATCTCTGCTTAAATCATTACACTATTATTATTATTATTTACACTGTACATTAGTATAAATTTTCACACGTAAAATATATTCCACTGATAAGAAAATAGGACACGGTGTCAGTTGGATTTAAGAGAGTCCATATATAATCATATTATATTTTAATATCGTAATTTTATCGTAAAATAGATGAATCTGAATCATAGTTATGTTAGTTCGAAAGATATGTTCGAAATGTGATAGCCGATAGGTAGTCAACTGGTATTTTAATTTCCTCACAATAATATCGCTTTCTACAAAAATTGGTTAAAATTTGAACGATATTAATATTCGCGCCAAAATCGCAGCTGCCATTACGTCCGCCGTCGTGACGTCACGAGGGCAGAAACATAAACGTCAAGAAGAATGAGCTTCCAATAGTCCGTATCGTTGGTGCGTTTTTGCAATCCTGACGTCACTCATGAGTAAAAAATTGCGGTCGGCGTTTTCGGTCACGTGACACACAGATAATAAAACTTTTTAGTTTTCAAATTAAAAATAAATCTTATGTTTTTGTAACAAAATAGTGTTATATTCGTATATCTTATGGTGTATTACTAGGAGCGCTCGTGGCCCAGCAGTGCCCGCGTACCGCGAGCGGTATGCGAGGTTAAACAATGTCGGCCCAGGTCAGTTCTTGGATGGGTGACCGCTTTAAGTGGTTATTAACTGAGCGCTCCCGTGCTTTGGAAGGCATTTTAAGCCCTTGATCCCGGCTGCTGTCTATGATAGCAGCCATTAAGCCAAGTTAGACGCTTTCGGGCGGCTTCAGAACTTCTATTCAGTCAAGTTGCCCACTCATTTGACAAGGGGGGTCGCAGTTGCACCACGTCCGTAGTTCCCACCGTTACCCTACATGTGACCCCTGGGTGATGCTAAACGCAAAAAAAATTTTTGATTAAAATTGGTTTGGAATTTTATGAAACTGTTCGACTATTGAATTGGTCGAAATCGGGTCCGACTTCCTCCACTCCTGGCCAAAGTTTTCCAAAGGCCCAAATCAAATCAAACGACGTTCATGAGTCACGATTGTTCATGAGCCAGTTAGTACTATGATTACTTGGCCGACTTTTGGGTGGTGACCACAACCTTTTTTGAGCGCCGGATCCGGGCCTGTCAGCAAGTTCCTTCTGTCACGCGGGGTCTATAGCGCAATAACTGACCACCGCGCTTTTTCGCTTTTACCCTGCTGAGCAGTACACAGATTTAGGTTTAGGCAAACGGCAGTTATCCATACGAAGGATAGATATCGGACCCTAGTTCACATGATTGGGCAAACTCCGAACTTAAACTAGATTAAAATCCGCTGCTTTCAACCTCTACTTAATCATAATCACAAAGATGTATTCAAAAGTACTTTGCGATGATTTAGATTTCGTTTTTATAACCGCAAACGACTACCTAGCTGTTTGTAGGTATCCAGCGTAGTATGATAGTACTTATTACCACAGCGCCGAGTCGGAAAACTCGGAAAAGCCATGGAAACCCCGCACATGCGTGTTTTTCGGCGGGACGAGTGCTCCTTGTCGAGTTGCCGATGCGAAGCGCCTGACTAGCTGTCTGGCTCAGACGACGCGCGCCGGGCGTTCCGTTCGGAAGGGCTTGTCAACATTTACTCCGTATTTTTTTTTGTATTTAACACAACTCGGTTTCGCGCTTAATTCTTCATCGTACATTTTATTTATTCGCGCTCAAACTAGTGCTGTTTTCGGATATAAGCGTTTGTGTTTATGAACAGTGGCCGGTCGCACGTTGATATTGGTGTTTGTTGTAAAGTGAGTCGGTGTTTTTTGCGCTGAGAATAATTTACATGGTAATTAGATTGTAGGTATACGCGGTGATTACCGTAGGTAAGTAGTCATTGTCAAGTATAATGTTGAAGAGTAAAAATGCATTTGATTCTTCAAAAATATATGATTACCTATATGAAAACAATTTATCAAATCTTGAATGTTGTTATGGTTTTCGGAAAAACTTTATTGAGGTTAACTAAATCAAACTCCGCAAGAACCGTTGTTGTATAAAAATATAACGAATAAAATAATAAAAGATCTGTATTAAATATATTAGTGATATTTGTAAATAATACAGGTACCTGTAATTAGTTTGTATGTAAAAATAAACACCGACATTTATATTCACAATTGGTGACGAACGTGAATCTATTTAGGTAACATGTACAAGAGTACCTACAGTCACTTAGAAAACCTCTTTAGTTTTTAAGTTGGTTGAGAATACCAGAACTGAACCTGCCTAGGTAGATAGGTACAAGCGTGTACAGTGAAAGGCTAGTTTGCCTTGTCTATTTATTTACATTAAATATATAACCTTGTTCAAATTTCAAGAAGCTACTAACAGAGACGATGTACATTGTAGTCTGCCATAACAAAAAATAAATTATAATTATTTAAATCTATTACATCCGGCGAAAATATCGTAACAGCAAGCACAGGATAGTATTAAACAGTTAAATTACAAAAAACCGGCCGGATGGGAGTCGGACTCGCGCACGTAGGGTTCCGTAGGTACCATTATATAAAAAAGCAAAAAAACGCCTTTGTTGTATGGCCCCTTAAATATTTATTTTATTCTGTTTTTTAGTATTTGTTGTTACAGTGGCAACAGAATTACATCATCTGTGAATATTACAACTGTCTTAACTATCACGGTTCATGAGATACAGCCTTGTGACAGACGGGCGGACAGCGAAGTCTTAGTAACTGGGTCCCGTTTTGCCCTTTGGGTACGGATTACGGAACCCTAAAAAGGATAATTGACAACCTTATTTTTTAAAGTCTAACCACCTTATTCATAAACGTCTATCAAACCTATATTAGTTAACTAGCCGCTAAAGTTCGTTTGGCCTTATCTGTTACTTTGACACATGTGCTTGTGAGACAGTGACAATAGACATTTTAGTTAGCAGAGGTTTGCTAAGTTTTATAAAGAATAACGTGATTAACTGTAGGTATGTGTATTACTATGAGGTCGATGAGTAACGAAATTTTAATGATTTAACGCTGCAGACGTACGTTGAATCATAATGTTTGTCAGCACTGTGACTTACAACCAAGTAAGACGTATCTACGTAATGCATTTGATAAAGCGGCTAAGATGGATAAACGCTGTATCTGTAGGTACTACAGGAAATATTTCATTTCAAGTGCCTCGTGAATCGTTATTTATTCTCAACGTATAAACTTTTAACGCATGCAATTTAACCGGGAATCGGTCCATCGTATTACGGGGCTCAGAGGGGCTACTCCGAACATCGAAATCCGAACTTCGTGTCGCGCCGTCCCTTTCACTCATATATTATGTAACACGAGAGTGAAAGGGACGGCACGATACGAAGTTCGGAGTACAGGCCCAGGTAATTAGATCGGCTTGGAATACACGTTTTGGCCCTTTCTCACCTGACGCACAATCTCCTCCGCGCCACCTGTCATCTGCCCGTTTATTCGGCAAAACGAACTCTCTGCACCCATCGTAAGAGCGATAATCAAAAAGCCGACAACTGTTTATTCAACAACTGTGTGCGCCACCTGGCTACCTTCGACAAAGTGAAATTATCATAAAGCAAAGAAATGATAAGTATTCGTACCTACTGGTACCGGAGTACCTAAGGGAAACGACTCTCAGACCATTAGAGTATTATTTGTAAATTTGAAAACCGAGTTAATAAAAATAAAACAAACAATATATAAAAGAATCCATAACCTACAAAACCAATTGGCAGGCAGGCAACAGGTACTAACCGATATAAATTAGAACCTAGTACTCACCCATAGCAGCGTAAACGATAATTATAACGTTTTGGCACAAACGCTTAAATATATAATAAACGAGATTTAAATGTGTAACTGTAAATAGAAAACCTAAAAAACTTGGCTAACAAGCGGCCTTAAGATACGGTCGGTAGGTGGATTTACGGCCTGTTAATTTGATGCGCCAGTTTGCGGTCACTTGGATGAGTTGATGAACTGAAAGGACATTTTTTTGTCTTTTTTAATATATTCCCATTCAATAGCTACTAATTAAAACGCATATGACTCACTATGTCTTTAGGGCATGTAAAAATGTAAATAGGTATCTTTAATTGAAAAAACTTTGTTCTTTAGGCGGCCACAAACTGACGCAGGCCGCGTAACTGGCCTAGCGACCCTATCTTGTGCTCATAAAAAACTGCTGTGAATTAACAGTTAACACACTTACAACTAAAAGTAACGTAATCGGCACCCCGAGGTACCTTGAACATGACTCCCATAGTTGCCGTTTTGTTGATTTTTACATTTCATGAATATAACTTTTGATCCTATCACTGTTTTCTTTAAGGTTATTGCTTAGTTTTTGTAATGTGTTTTCAAGACTGAGTTTTTAGTTGTAAGTGTATCATCAGACAACTGACAGAAAACAATAGACCTCATTTATATCTTTGTTACCATCTTAAATCTATGCGGACGATGCCGCTAGTATACTGTAATTAACAAGTTTATCGAGATTAGAACTTTTTAATGCCAGTTTTGACTAAAAGTCTTCTATCTCTTGCCTACAATTCTTAGAATATGAAACACCCGTGTTGATTTGAAATTCCTTTATTTTAACCGATTTTGAGTGATGTCATCGCTGCATGTAGCTTTGTAGCTTGTCGCTCGACGGCAGTGAAGCCGCTCCCTTCCTCAATTATCCAATTTCCTTGTCAGATATCGACCTAGTCCACAGATACGCTCACTCACTCACTTGACAACTAATACCGGATTTTTTTACCAGTCCCATTTTGACACATCATAACACCCATATAATGTAAATACGCATTACACAATGAAACAATGAATAAAATCAAGTAATGATATCAGAGCTTCATGAGTAATTAGAAAGTTGTAACGCGTTTTAGAGCAATCTAATTAATGTAAGATTTTTCTTTCTTCTATCAATCACTACGTATGCGTAGTAGTTTTATGATAATAATTCACCATGAAAACAGTTACGTACTATCTTTTATTTTTTAATCTAGTGTAGTGTCATATAAACATTCCCGCGTATTTTCAGAATTCGTGCGCTGACGAGCGATCGTTACAACTTGGCATTGTTAATATTAAACGAATATATAAATAACGTTTAATTCACAAAAAAGTGTGTGTCAGTTCCGACGCGCGACTGGAGTTTACTCTTTACGAACGATTATAAAATATATTAGTAAAGATTAGCAAATAATTAAAAAGAATAGTGAATGAGGATAAAGGAACTCATTTTTTATATTAGGTACCGCAAAGTGGGGCTATTTGAGACCCAAGGGGCCCCACATTACAGTACTGAAATCATGCATGTTACATTTATTTACGCGCTAAGTCTTTATTCATATAAACGAACACGATTCCGAAGGGAAGATGCATTTATTTTTCTGGTCAGTCAGATAAATAATAATAATGTCCATTACAAAATACAAATTTCAAAAAACAAAAATACAAATCAGTTGAATTCAAATTGAGTTATAATTATTTACATGTTAGTAAGCTAAGATCCATATACTCTTTAACCGTGTATAATGGGTTTTCCAATAAGAGGCGTTTCAGGCGGCGTCGAAATGCTTCGTCAGATGGTTCAAGTCTAAGATCAGCGGGCAGTCGCTCGTAATAGGTGGGCCCAATGACACGTGAGTTCTTACCTGCAAGTGCCATGCGACGGGGAACTGTTCTCAAACGCCCAGTATGGCGGAGTGTCTTGCCAATTGCATTTACTGTGTTAAAGTCAGAAAGGTTGTTCCTTACGAACATAATAATTTACGATATGTTTGACCCGATCACCGATATGTTCGATTTTACCTTTTGCCCGATTCACACAATGGTCCATGATGGACCAAGGTTCCAAAACTATAATTAATTAAACGCCTTTATTGTCAAGGCGTTAGAGGTGCATTTTAATGTGTTTTGTAACACAATATACATATATGTACATTGTTAAGTTATGAGTAGAAGTTGCAGTCACTAGTCACAGAGTAACAACACTAACGGAAAAATCAGAAACAGCGCGGGGAACGGACGAAACGTAATAAATCTCGTGATATGAAATAACCGGAGTGACAAAGATATGGTAATTTTTTTGGAACGGGAATGGCAGTAATTGTGATCGAAAAGTAACGCTTTTCCCCATGTCTGTCTTACGTCGTAGAAACGTGGTGCGTTATAAAGTTATAATCCACGGTACAAAGACACATCCCTTTGTGGAATGCATACATTAACATTATTTATTGCGAAGAATGAAATTCCAGGCTAAGTGCTAGTACAGCTCAGTTCTAACAACGCTATACTTTAAAATTTAGAGCCATGCATCTTTGTTTACTTATTAGTTACAGTTGCAACAATGCTCATTTGTTTTATAACTGGATAGCAGGATGCCCCGTGATGATTCGTCGACCGACATTAGATTAGCTCTTAGGTATATTAGTCACTACATGGGCTGTAAATGGAATGTAACTCGACCTTATCATCTGACCCAGACCTTGGGGCATTCAATTAGATGAATGAATCTTACTTACTACACGGTCCTGATTCAATAATTATGCATTAGCTAAGCTCGTATGAGGAACTGCAGACCTTAACAACATTGTTTTTTTTTTGCCTACTTGACAGTTGACACTGACTACGTCCAACGGCTAGTAAAAAGCATCCTTATGTAAAATAGTGGTAACTGACAATTAAAAATAAATCCGTAAACGGTCGTGCGCCTGGGTGATTCGCAATGAGTGGAATTGTCGACGAGGAGGATATTGTGGTGAAAGAATTTGGGGGTGGCTAAGAGATGCTAGTGCGGGGTTGTGGCGGGGGCGAACTGCGGCACTCGTTGGCGGAGCGCACGAAGGCGCTGGCGGCGCGTTGCCACGCGCTGCGCGCGCCCTCCTCGCAGCGCGCCGGCGACGCGCGCAGCCCCGACCGCCGCCGCCCCCGGCACAGAAAGTCGCAAACGAGATGGTACGTCAAGGTAAGCCCCAACTTATCTCCGTTGACCTTTACAGTTATCTATAATTAGAAATTGCCAACAACTTCGTTCACGAGAGCGAAAAATCCTCCCGTTTGGCCACACCGTAAAAGGTAAGTAAAGGTATAGTGTCAGACTGGTGGCCACTTAGTGGTAAAAGGAGCGTCGGGCGTCCACCGGCTCGATGGGTCGACGATATTAGGAAGATCGCGGGTCACTCTTGGATGAGACTAGCTCAGGACCGGGACGAGTGGCGTACTCGAAGAGAGGCCTATGCTCAGCAGTGGGCGATTACAGGCTGAAAATGATGATGATGATGATGTAAAAGGTAAGTACCATACCTATCGTAACAGAGTCAATTTTTCGAGGTTAGTACCAGCTTTGGTTGCCAAAACAAAAGCGATTACGGTGAATAGGTACATATATTTGCTATTTTTTATTACTGTAGTATTTAATTGCGATTTTACGTGAACATTTTTGTTATTCACCCGTGTCTCGTGCCATGATTCATTCATGTCGGGGTCTTCTAATTACCAACAGAACGGGACAGTTATTACTCATACTCGTATACTCGTATTTGTTCAACAACTTAGCGGGATCGTTATTGTTACATGAATTTCGGGCATCCTTAGATATGGAGACTATTTGGCTTACCTTGTTACATACATACATAGTTTAATATTATTATAAGTTCTAGTACTTAGTTCTTTTTACTCTTCCTAGGAAAAAAATATTTGCTGCTTTAACATCAGTATTAAGTCAAGTTATTATTATTACTGATATGTAGATTTATTCACCTATTACATAGTTGGATGAATTCAGTCACATTCTTGTAAGTTGTGATCATTAAGTATTGACTAAGTATGATGACGAATATTCGCCTGAAACCTCCATTCCTTTGTCTTCGGACAAACTGTATCAGTCTTTGGTTTGCTGTTGAGCGGAAAAGAAGTAGCTTGTCGAGATATTTTGGTAGTTATTTTTATGCAGTGGCTGGTACCGTGTGGTCTCTCGGCTTCGTTAGCAATGCGGGTCAAGGCTTGAGTTATGTGAGCATCGGTGTCGGTGCATGCACACAGGAATGCAAGACGGGTAAAACTGACTGCCTTCTGCATTCTGAAATTCTGTCGGCGAATGTTGTCATGGAATTATGTCACACTCTAAATTTTATAACACGCATCAGAGGCTTAATAATAAGAAATCATATATATAAATAAGCGATGCATATTCCTCAGTGCACATCAGTAGACATTTAGATTGGTTGTTATATAAAAAAAATCGTCAGGCGCAGGTTGATATTAAAAGTGTGCTTTCCCTCAAATTGATTCTGCAGTTCCCCTAGGGTGTCTTGCCTTTATCTACAGTAAATGTGATATCTGATTCGTTACCACTATGATGCCTTCTAAGCTATACCTATACTCGTATGCAAATTCGTCCACATTTTATAAAATGAAGTTTTCATTTGAAATGCGAGGTGAACGTTCGCTTTAGCTGACATTTAAGTAGGTAATGCTAGATTTAAAGTTCGTTCACTTCTCTCTCGTGTTCCTGGGATGTCTCTAGCTTTTTGGCAGATTTCCAAATCTTCCAATCCATGTCCCTTTTAAAATTCTACATAGCGTAAACGACGTATGTACGTACGGTACCTACATATAGTGCGTTTCCATGTACCTATTATTTGGTTGCTAGATATTACAAAGTAATTTAAATATTTCGCCACTAACACCCGTTAATGCGTTAATGTCAATGTCAACAGTGCATGTCAACTATGCATGGTAGTTGTTAGTAAAAACGTGTTTAGTGAGTGTTAAATCGTTGCATATACCTGTTTATGCAAGTAAGCACCCACTAACTACTCGTTTAGTGAGCACCGAGGAGCTACCATTGTGTACGCCATGGTCATTTTCTGATGTCTAGGCGCTAACGTGTGCGTTTATGTCAGCACTTACGTTCTACCTGCCTCTCATCATAGGCTTCATTCATCTTGACTGATGATTTAAGCGGCCTTTAAACTGTCCACTAGCGCCGCAGGTAAATAACTGTGATTATTTAAATTTCACGATAAATAATAAAAGAAACCCTATTCCAAAAAAATCTCTAAAACAGTATATAGTAGATTGTTAACCAAGGGTTGAACGCCACCCATTTCTGACGAAATATTTTGAAATGGGTGGTTTCATCCGAGTTAAACACTTTTTATTTAGAATACTAGGATGCAAAAAAACTTTTTCTAAATCAGTGAAAGAACTATTTTGGCGGGATCTGTTGACTGATTTTAATGATGTTTGTGTATGGACCAATTAATTTTATTTATTTTTAATAAAGATTTAATAGTACTTACGCTTAGACAAACCAGACTCAACATCAAATAATAATACCACTACCGAGCGAGATGATCATATACAACTTTATATAAGAGCGACAGAGGGTGACATATCATTTGTTGTCCTTGTCATAGGTTCCCTTTTCAATTTATCTGCATGGAGGCACGCGTATAGGATCTCTATAGAATCTTTTCTCTGTTTATTATGCCTGTATGGGGGGCCGATTTTTGAGTGTCGAACGCTCGACTTTTTACTCGAGATCTGTCAATAAACTATGATGATTTGACAGACGTCGAGCGTTCGACACTCAAAAGTCGGCCCCTGTATAACTGGCGTTGTCCAGTATAACTCCAATTCACCATATTATTATTCATTTTTTAATACATTCCTGCTCTAGATCAGAAATGGACCACTTTCAGCACGCCACTTAGATGAACAATGACCCACTGTCAGAGTATGAGAAATGAAAAAATAATTGCCTAACTTAACAATACAAGCTCAATATGATACTTTACGCTTTTTATTGAACAATGTAGACGTACCTATTGTAATTTTTGAAGTCGGTGCCACCCAAAGAAATAGCATAAAGTTGACGAAATGGCACCGACTAGCGACTACAAAAATTACAATAGCTCCGTCAATAAGAAGCGTAAAGTCTCCATAACTATTGAGCTATTAGAAGTTAGGCCATTATTTTTTACTTTTTAGTGTTTATTTTAAGTCGGTTTAATTTATTATTTGTTTCAGCCTTTTTGGTGAATAATTACCAGAGTGCATCTCATATCGATACCCGAGTTCCGTTGCCTACCTTCCGGCTTCAATAATCAGATCAGGTTGTTAACATTACATCAGGACCATTTAAATTGACTTCGTCATAGTCGCTTGATCGAAATATTTTAGTGCCATCCATGAAACACTAGTTTTGAATGACCATCCGTGGTCTTTTTCATCAGTTCCCGTTTACCAAATGCTACTATCTGAATGAAAATGCTCGATTTATTACCTAAAATACTAAAACGCCAATATATTTGTCATACACCCCATCATCAGAACTTAATTCTAGTAACAACGGGATCAATCTTGAAGCATATCCTTTCAAACAAAGAATTTTCCAAATTGGTTTATAAACGACGGAGTTCTGAGGTAACACACATTAAAAAGAAAGAACATACAACCGAATTGTGAACCTTCTTTTTTGAAGTCGGTTAAAAAGAGGTATTGTATTTTGTACAATACAATGCAAATACTCTTTATTGTATAACCTCAACAAAAAAAACACACACTCACACACAGTACAGTACATAATTACAATAAGTAGAGGCAAACAACAGGCAGCCGTATTTTGTATTTAAGTACTTAATTTTTGAATAAGTACATCAAACTATATTACATTCGTCAATCTACGAGCTCAAAAATAAATCGGACTTTGGATGTAATCCAAAAGAAAGGGGGAAAAGAACAATTTATCCCATGTCATAAAATTAAAACTAGTAATGTACACGTCATGTATCAGGATATAGGTCGATGGCTCTCAAGGCCGCAAGGATCTCGGCTCAAGGGCTGCGAAAATAGGGCGTCCTTCGCCCTTGTGTTCCTGAGGGACCCGCGGCCCTGACCAGCGCACCGGGTCCAATAATTCCGTATGAGAGTTAGTTATTCAATCAATTTTTGGAAGGTAATGGAATAAAAAACCGGTCAAGAGCGAGTCTCACTCGCGCACCGAGGGTTCCGAACACAGGTCGTGTACCCATCTCGACCCCATTTAATTCAGGAAAAATCTTAATAGCGCGATGTACAAATTGAACGCCGTGGGTACAGCGTCACAAGTCATTGTTGTGACTTTAAACCCAGTACTAATAACTCCATAAATTTTAGCTGGCCCTTAGGTTCTTAACAACTACGGTAGTATCTCTAAGTAAGTCTGTGGCAGATATCAAAGCGCAATCTATTTAATCTCCTATATTAAACATTAAAATTATTACGGCTCGATGGGTCAGCATGTTTTGGCTTATATTTATATCGCAAGCGCTTTAGAGGCTATGGGTCAGTGTATTAAATAACTCTAATCTATTATTTTTCATGCGATTATGCATGTAATTGCTAGAACTTTAGGGGCTGAAATGCGTTGATTTTAATTGATATAAGTCGTTTTGGTTTGGAGATCATTAAGCTCTTGTTTGTTGTTTCTTGTTTTGTCTTGTTTTTTTTTTTGTAATATCAGTCCCATATATACGAACTAAATCTGTCAAAATATTAGCTCATCATCAGAGCTCGGAATAGGTAGTGCCTATTTGCCTAAACTTCGCGGGAGGACGTAACTAAGAGTGGTTACAAGCACCAAAAATAATTAATTCTTTTTATTGAATGTGGGGTTTCCCGGGATTTACTGTATTATTCTAGAGGCTTAGTACATTTCTCTTTACTTATAAATCTTGTTATATTGCATATTATTTGTTTAATTACCTTTAAATAACAATCAGTCATTAAAAATATAATATGGATCAAATTAATTCAAAAGGATTCCGAAATTTTATACTTTTAGTTGACTTAGACAGAATTATACTCCATTCTTCCATAAGAGGGGACCTGTGTCCAGCATTAGGGCGTATATAGATTGGTGAATTAATTGTAAACAAATATTAGGTAAAGAGGTTTTTTTGCCACTAAATTTAAATCTTATCGTTATCAGACACCTACTTCTTAATTATGTACCATAGTAGTTATTAAATATTTTTTCTAATAATACTTAAGAACGTAGAATAAAGTATGCCTGTATATTCAGCGATGTTATCATAGGAGGCTAGCCACTCAAGCTTATTGACTATAGAATTTGGATAAAAGCAATATACTTAATGTTGTTTATTTGCGGCTAGCGCTACTTAAACGTCTAATCTAGTCTAACAAAAAAAGAAACCGTCAGGTCATAGCGGGCATCGGCTTCCTCAGCTATTCGGTCCGATGCTCCTTGCCGATGAGTATCGATTTCGGAGGTGTTGCGGCCGACGACCTCACCTCAATGGAGAGGTGAACACTGATTTACTTGTACTCATATATCATAATTTATGATTTACAGGTTAAACATTTCAGCTGGAAGTAGGTATAATGTGGCCGGAATACAAATGATGTTGTTTCGGGGCTAAGAAAACAAGGTCTGACAATGTAGCCACATACGTTAGTGTCGACTACACACTCACACTTACGTCCGCATACCGTCGACAGGCTGATGCAAGGCTGATGACGTAGTTCGTGACACCCACATCACACTGCTAACCGATGTGCCGGATTGCCATACCATACCTGACGCAGTATGTTATTGTATCATGTTTCGGGGAGACTTATCAACTTAGGAGGGGATTTTTTAACATGATGGAGTTCATTTCTCCTCTCTTTTTTACCTTGAGATATAGTTAGTTCATCAGCCTCCGAAGCTCTCTCCGAGCTTGTTGTCTCCGAAACAAGGCTTTTCAATACCTACGTGTATCCAACAAAAACCTGATGAAACATATATGTACATTGCACGTGTTAGTAGAGCGAAATACATAAGCAGGGTTTCCCTATCTACCTATAAATACCCATTTAATCTTCGAAAGAATGAGATTAGATTATCTTGCTTCAATTGTTCTCCAAAGAATTCCAAGTGTGACTAGTACGTAATCAGTGTCACGCTCATGCTAAGGAAATGAATGTTGTTTCCATAAGCAGTGTATGTAAGTACGTACAGTTTAGTACGGTTTCGTGTGAAGCCTACTGAGTCAGATGTTGCGGCGGTTATTTATTTAATCTTTATTGCACAAAAGCCCCACTGTGGTGCCGGGTTAGAATGGAAGTGTTATTCTTCTTCCCTTTCTTCCCGTGGGTGTCGTAAGAGCCGACTATGGGAACCGGATTGTAGTGTGTTGTGGGCTATGGGCAACCTATCACTGCAATATCATATTGTCTCCATCGTTAAGACTACAATTGCTAAATGTGGCACTGGAATTAATATTCGTGTGCTATAAAGCCTACTACCCCTTTTGGGAATACAGGCGTGAGTTTATGTATGTGTATGTATGTATGCACATCAAAAGAATCCTTATAGTATAAAAGGCGGACTTAATGCCGTATGCGTGTGGTGGTGTGGTTCTGACTAGTCTATTGTGAATTGATTTGGCGACTATTTTACCAGGGCGAAAATAATCAACGTACCTAATATACGTAAGAAATACGTCTTAAGTTACTATTCTTTCTCCTGTATCTATAAACCCTCAGTTACTTGAAGTAGCACTGGGAATAAAATTCCATATGATGCGCTTACCTCTTTTCGGAATACATTTTATATAATTCGTATAAAATTGCGATGATATGAGACATGTAACGTATCGCCCACGAAAAATTTCAAACTCGTTCCTTTGCGGTGTGGGAAATTATAAGAGCTAAGTGTTTACTAATCGTTAGGATATGTGGCAAGACTTGCATGCCCACTAGGACTTGCCTGAGAGCGTTGACAGACAGCCATGCGTTTTACAAATAAGGAAACGGGCGTGTTTACTTGACGTTTCTTTATGGAACCTCACACGGCAGAGGAATGACCGACATGTTGAATAGTGACTCCCACAGAAATGGAAAGGAAACTCAGCCACTCGCTACACAAGTACCTACACATACTATGTCCGTACAAATAGTGAAAATACTTTCCTAATAGTAAAATATCATCCGTGTCTCGTTCAAACGCAAGAATCAATTTTGCGTGTAATAGGCTCGGACCTGGTTCTTATCCTTTCCTGGTCCTGCCTTGCGCTCTGGAGTCTGGATGGCAACCATGAAAGGTGTGCCAGCATTAATAGAAGATTGTCTAGTGTTATAGGTATTGACAATTGACAATGGAATATTCCGGGTTGACGACGAGGCAGGGCGCGGCGCCGCCGACCGAGCGCGTCCGTCACGCCCGACGCCCGCGATATGCCCTGCGACTGTCAACTTCACTGAACGTGACTTTCTTCATTTCTAATGTCTTAAGTTTCCTATCATTCATGTGATATTATTCGGAGACATGTTCGTGCTCAATATTAAGCACTACAGAGGATGATATTGATGCGGTTGAATAGGGTGTACTATGTGTATATGACTTTAGACATCCCTCTCACAGACTTCACGGAGCGATCTTTGTAGCATTTGCTGCCTATGCGCTTGCTAGAATTAGGTACCTATTTCGTGTTATTATATTTTAGTGGAATGAATTTAAAAATAGTTTAATTGGTTTGGAAGCTTTTATTTTTTACTAGCGACCCGCCCCGGCTCTGCACGAGTGCAATGCTAATGCATGTATTATACATATAAACATTCCCCTTGAGTCACTCTATCTATTAAAAAAAACCGCATCAAAATCCGTTGCGTAGTTTTAAAGATTTAAGCAAACATAGGGATATAGGGACATAGGGACAGAGAAAGCGACTTTGTTTTATACTATGTAGTGATGTTTTTCGGCTTCGGTGCCGCTAATTTGTGCTGACACTGACACTGATTCACAACTCATAACAGGGTACTTGTCGATAAATCGTATAAATGTATTCTAGCTTCATATTATAGCAGATATTGCGATCGATATTAAGGGCTATAAAATTTAGTTACGAGTTGTCTTCTGAGAGGGTGGGGAAAATCAATTACCTACTTAGGTATTATTATTATTATTTTTTGCACTATAATCAGGACTTGTTGTAATAAAACTTTTAATTTTCCCTAAATTTATACCGATACATGTCCCGCACAAGGTCTGTGATGTCCCACGTTTAATTTGTGTCTTTCAGAATCAGACTGAGAGAGACATGAAAGTCTCTTCGTCGACATCTATCTCCGGTCAGTACATCGTAATCGTGGATAAATAATGATAAGTGAATGACAGATGAAACAAAAATAATGATATCACTGATTATAATCATCCCCCCAGGTTGAAAGTCGCGTGTCTTGGCTGTAGTGGAAAAAAAATGATTTAATTATCGCTGTGTTCTCTACTTTTTCATACAAGGAGCGATTAATAGGTAGGTACATATATATCTCTGCTATCTATATAGATATAAGCAAAGGTGCTAAAAAAAATACTAAACCATACCTACTTCGAGTAATCATAGTTTTAACGTCACGAAATAACGCGTTTCTCTCCGTTGTAGGTACGAGTACCTACGTCATCATAATAAAGTTGCGTGTAGGTAATGTTATAAAATACGTACAAACGAGGACAAACTAAAAGTGCGTCATAATATGTCTGCATGTTTTCCTGATTTCGCGTACCGTACCTAATGGGCAGTGGCGGATTTACCAATAGGCTGAGTAGGCTGGAGCCTAGGGCGGCAGATTTTAGGGGGCGGCAAATTTGCCCCGATTTTTTTTTGTCGTACAAAAAAAATCTAAATGTTACTATGTCCGCTCACACAATTCAATCAACGTGTAATATCTTTCACCACTTAAATATGTTTTATATCGTAAATTGAGGTTCCTTTGCTCCCCATTGGATAACTATGCCCCAACTGTTTATTTGGTTTTATAGCGTTATAACCAAAAGTAATATATTCCCATTTCATAGAAAATATGTTTAAAATGTACTCTTTGTCTGTTCTTAACTCTGTAAAACAGCAATTGTAGTACATACGCAAAATTTGTATGTAGCAGAATATTTGACAACGGGGTAAAATGGCTAGTTTTGAAACATTTTTCATTCTGGAGCACAGTTACCCAAACATTGGCTTACGCTTGTAGGTTGTAGGTAGGCTTCAAAGTGTTTAAATTGACTAAAACATTATTTTGATGCCTAGTAAGTGTTATAACAGGATCCATATGGTCATTCTACTACCAAGTTTTTAATACCTATGCCTATAAAAATCTACATACCGCATTATGATAAATCTTAAAATAATTCGGTACTTAATTTAAATTTTTGAAGGCGTGTTTAGAGCAAAGAAGCCTCGTTTTACGATCTTCATAGTGTGTCTGTAATTTAGGCATACATTACCACACCTTATATACTTATAAGGTGTATACATACTACTGTATGTAAGAGTAATTGTAGGTGAACTAAAAAGAAAAAACCGGCCAAGTGTGTGTCGGACCACGCACAATGAAGGGTTCCGTACCAACACCTACTAGTCCACATTTAAAACCACTATCCAATACATTGAACCTAAAAAAAATCGTATCTTTAAAGGGAACTCACGGCACTTACGACCTTTAGTTTGGGCAAGTCAGTTTTTAAGTGAAAACTCAAAAACCGTAAAACCTATTTTGTTCAAACCAAAAATCTTTGAAAGTATTTATTAATGCACACCACCTCAATTTTTTTCAGTATTTTATACATCATAGTTTGGAAATTCTTTATTTTGATTTTTTTTTTCTTTTTAATTCTTTTATCCACTGCAGTCATGTTTTTAAATTTTGATTATTATTTTATTTCGCAATTTTTGATTTTCGTTTTAAAGTATCGTTGCCGTAAAATCATGTTTTAAATTTTTGGTCAGAACACACAAAATATAGATAAATAGTCCGCCATATTGTTTTTATTGCGACGTCACATCCTATGTAACAAAGAATCTCACATACATACAGACATGAACCCTGCAAACATTACACTCCTTTTTTTGGGCAGTCGTGTAAAAATCATGTGAAATTACGAAAAAATATTTTTAATTTTGGAAGATACGACCTTTTTAGATTCAATGTATTGGATAATGGTTATAAACGTAGACTAGTAGGTGTTGGTACGGAACCCTTCATTGTGAAAGAAAGAAAGAAAAATGGTTTATTCTATAAGAGGAGGACAAAACAAGACTTTATACAGACATATGCCCTACAACTATGCACAACTGCGCGTGTGATCCGACACGCACTTGGCCGGTTTTTTTTATTCAATGTATTAGCAAGTGGTTTTAAATGTGGACTAGTAGGTGTCGGTACGGAACCCTTCATTGTCCGTGATCCGAAACGCATTTGACCAGTTTATTTTTTATTTTTTCAGTATCTCAATTTTATTTTTGAATTTTATTTTTCTTCTGCCCGAAACCGGGCGAAACATGACCGCATTTTTCACATTTTATCGATTTTCGAAAAAGAGTTTTAGTCGAGCAGAAAAGTACATCTTCTGAATAACCCATCAGTGATCGGCATGTCACCTCCAATATTTTTTTTAAATATATCGCAGTCATTTCTAGGCCTTTTTTTCGGTATCGGAAATAAGTCATTTTTGAAATATGTTTTTTCTCTGACTGAAATCGGGCGACAGATGACCGCATTGCTCACTTATTACTGATTTTTCAAAAATGTTTTCGAGATTGCAATTTTTTTTCTGTTTTGAAGCCTACGTCGAGACGAGTTTTTGACACCTCATTCAGCCACTTACTGCCAAAACCCACAACACCAGGGCGATGTTCCGCTTTCACTGAAAATGGGACCTGAGGGCCTACTCCGAACTACGAAATCTGAACTTCGTATCGTGCCGTCTCTTTCACTCATATAGTGAAAGGGACGAGAATGAAAGGGACGGCACGTTACGAAGTTCGGATTTCGAAGTTCGGAGTAGGCACTTTGATTCCAAAGCGGCAAAAACTAGGGTCAATAGGGGCGGCAAAATTTGAATAGCCTAGTGGCGGCAAAAGTGTAAATCCGCCACTGCTAATGGGATATAAGCGGTTTAAATAATTCACTTTATTTAACGCTGAAGAGGCTATTGTACACTTGTATTTTGTGGTAGTTTGCGACATGTACCTACTTAACTATTGTTTTGTTATTTAATCATGGAACGAAGGGGCCTTTAATACTAAAGTGATGAAGATTATCTGTTATTATGGGAGTGAAATCATATAAAACCGTGGTAATAGAAAGTTGTGTAAGTAGTTCCTATTCGAATTTTACGAGTATAATGCTAATGTATGTTAAATTCTAAGCATTTAAAAATAAACAGAAAATACCCAAGGAGTTTGAGGGAACAGTACTGGTGGAAACAAATGCAGGTTCCTGTTAATACAACGAACTCCTAAATCAAGAAAGAGCCGACAATGCGCTTCTGAATGCGCATGTGCCCGTACGGACATACCTTACTACCTGTTTATAATATGTAAAACCTATACATACTGTACGTATTCTTGCATATAAACGTTTCTGTTATATTCTATTCTACGCTACTGTGTTTGCTTACCATAAGGTAGGCGGTATGCTTGTTTGCCAACGTGCAATTTGATCCAGACCGGTTCACCTCTCTAACCCCACTGGACCTTACCTACCTACGTACTTAGTTTCTATACATAGAAACGTCAAAATGGGCCACGCAATAAATAGTTACTTTGTAACGACACCGCACGAGCAGACTACCCCATGGGAAGTATTTTTAGAAGAGGGTTGATGGGTGCGGGTGCATTTGCGTGGCGGGGGGCCAGCCGGGTGGTGACGCAGCCTACTCTTGGCAGCCGCTATATTTATACCGCCGTCGGTGCACGCCTGATCGATATTTCGTTGTCTTTGGAAATTTCTAAACTTCGTGCCGATTGTTCGTCGACACGGGAAATTACGCCGTACTTAGGTACTGCAATGTTTTACGTAACACATTGGTCGGTGGCAATATTTAACCAAGCTATGACTGCCATGACACAGATTAGTTATTCTTCAAAAAATTACAAATATTAGAATACTCCTATCAGTTCGGCCGGAATAGAACTTGTTATTCCTGTAAAGTACTGCTTCCGGTTCTAATTTAATGTCTACCTATGTGTACAATAAGACAAGACTGAGACCAGTCGTGTAATCTTTAAGTAATTGCTATCAATTTACGCTTTATACTTATATCATTCGAAGGACAACGAGTACACATACGTTCTACATATATTGAAGAACTGCGGTGAATCGATCATTTATATGTAACTTTTATGAGTATTTGAAGTTAACTCGGTGACTAACATGGACACAAAAGCGAAGACGGGCGAGGGCAAGGGATGAGTTCACTCGCGGACACGAGTAAAGCCCGTTACAGACAGAGCGATAATATAACGCGCGCGGTGATGGGTGTGCGGCGTGGCTTGTTTGATTTCGCTTTGCTATATGGAATGTAAAAGACATTTCGTGACGTATAGGCTGGTCAAAGAGTGCGTACGAACGGCGCGCGGGGCTCGAGTCGATTCACGATATCACTCACGCCCCGATTAACCTTTTCAACATTCTGTCAAATACAAATGGTGCGCACACGCGCCTTGCCATGGAAATATCAAACGCCTAAGTATTTGATCCTTATAGAAATTGATATCATATTAAACTGCAGTGACGGATATATCCGTCGTTCTTTCCTACATTGTGAGAGAAACGGAGAAATATTGATTACGAGTCGTCAGAACATCCTCTATATGCCTGAAATACTTATACCAAAATATATCGTAACCGAGCTATACCTTAAGAAAATATGATAATAAATTTATTAGCTTCTTCTACAAGTCATGATCATAAGTATAGCTGTATTATTATAATTTTTTTACATTTTATGTCACGTTTCATAACGAATAAACTAATTAGTATGTTTATTTATTTTGCAACAACAACATAATAAAACTAACTTAAAAATAAATACAATATAGAGACAAAAATTATAATTATAAAAAGAAAACAGCGTCCAGCTCTCCCTCCTGTGGCATGGACCCCAGGACGCTAGCTGCATTACCCCTTTGGATTTGGTCGGAACATTCCTAATCAAAATGTTAAGTGGGTAACTGTCAGTCAGAAGGTACCTAGGTTATGTTTAATCGAGAAATAGTTTACGTAAGTTAATTTTATTATGCTTAAAGGACAAACAATCCGTTTCATTACTGAATGGGTCGGTAGGTACCATAAGGCATTACAAATGGCAATAGTAGAAACTATTGATTGATAAGGCTTCTCTTCATTCGTTCAGCATTTGTACTGCTTTGTCGTCACATGTCGGGCACATAGGTATCTAATTAATATCTTGCTATGGCTACCTTCGTCTCTGATGATCATTGGTGACTTTTTTCAATACCTATTAGGTGTATTTTACTCAAGGTTCAGCAAATCTAATGTCTTGCAATTTTATATTTAGATATTACGATATAATATAGAACTTTCATTTTAGTTTATAGAGAAAGGCCTTTAAGGGCCGATTTTTCAATCCCCATATAAAAGTATCTGTCAGATAAATGTCAGCTCTGTCCTTTTCTTTCATATCATATTAGATAGTGACAGCGATAATTTTAACTGACGTATAATTTTATCTGGCGACTAGCGACCGCTCGCGACTTTGTCTGCGTAGATTTTAGATGGTAACGAAGATGTAAATGAGGTTTATTTCTTTCTGTCAGTTGTCTGATGCTATTTATCTTTTGTGAAAAAATTATTCAAAAGAAAAAAATAAATGTCCGCCATATTGGATTTGAAAATGAATGTTATTTTCGTAATCCGCACCCCGAGGAACCTCGACGATGACACCCATATCGATTTTTAAGAAAACTAAAAATTTGCTCCTCACACAAACTTGGAACCCTCTTTTTAGGGGAACAATTTAGGAAAACGTTGAAACATGTTTTGTTGTATTTAAACTGAGTCGAGTCTGTATACGAAGTTTTAAATCTCACACTTCAAAAAAGATTTGCTCCTCGTACAAACTTGGAACCCCCTATTCACCCCTTTCGAGGAGCTTTTTTAAAAACGCTGAAATATGTTTTGTTGTATTTAAACATAGAGTCTATTTACGAAGTTTTAAATCTCTAACTTCAAAAAGATTTGCTCCCCGTACAAACTTTGAACCCCCTTTTCACCCCTTTAGGGGATGAATTCAGAAAATCACTGAATTTTGTTTTGTTATATTTAAACAGAGTATATACGAAATTTCAAGTTTCTAAGTCCAAAAAAATTACGTTTCCCATACAAAGTTTCATCCCTTGTTTTACCCCCTTAGGGGATGAATTTCGACCCCTTTAGTATCCCTAGCCTACCTTATAAATGTATCCGACTGTGTAAAAATCAACTCTCTAGCGTTAGTAGTTTCGGCTGTGCGTTGATGAGTCAGTCAGTGAGGACTTTTTCTTTTATATACTTATATATATAAATATAGATTGCAAAATCGACCCTAAGTCAAAATATTAATGTTTGTTAGCTTAGATTAGTGTTTGTTATGAACTATTTGTTTTTGTTCGTTTCTAAATAAATTATTCTCTATATAGCGCTTACATATTTATATACGAGAGTTATGTTCCACAGTGCTGGTAGCAGCTGAGCCCGTAAAGGCGGTGATTACGCGCACTATTGGTTTCACGCGCCTGCGCCCATGCGTGTTTAGGTATCTACTCTTGTCTTACGTTAAATTGATACCTGATTCCTTTGATTATGGGTATTTTTTAATTGTGTTTTTATCTCCATGAAAATTTTCATACTCTATTTGGCTCCATAGCCATTTTTCCATAGGATTGGGAGTGCGTACTTGAGTCTATACCCAAGTACGCCCTCTACTTTCTAGGTACAATATATCTATATGTACTGTGTTGATTGTGCAGCTATTTTATTTTTCGTTGGTACGGTACGTGTATTGTACTCACTTAACGAGTATTACAACACTTAAACATTTATATTACGAAGTAAAGTGTGCATAAAGTAATGTAAACAGAACAAAGAGCGATAAGAAAAAGTAAAGATGGGTAAATCCATCCTCACGTGTAGTGACATATGTGATCGTGTGGTTTCTGCACTTATAAACCGTTGGCCACCAACAGATCTCAGTGACCAATTTCCTCACGCATGAAAACTTGTATACAGTGGATAAGAAAGTTGTATTATTAAGGACTGTGGACGTCGGTGGGTTGAGAAGCAGCTGGCTCTCAAAGACGAAAAAAAAAGTCATTTCCTCTCGACTGAAACTAGTGTCAAATGCCGATCATATGAACATGTAAAAAAAAATATTTTTCAGTCATTTCCTCTCACATGAAATTTTGTCAGATGATAGTTTATATACTACTGTGATTAAATAAATTCGTCTGCCGGTTGTATCGCGGTGGAAAAGCCGTCTGCCGATGCCTTAAACATTGTATGGGGTAAACAATGCAAGCGGCAAATCATGTAAATGTTGGGGTGACAACGTTATCAGAGGGTGTTGACCCTGTAGAATACAGATCTGCCTGTCGCCATTCCAATATTTGAACGGAAAATTTGAATTCAAGGTCGCGGCCTAGGTTATGGTATTCACTAAGTCGTTCTCTTTTTTCGTTCTCTCATGAACCCATACCCTGGAATTACGAGGAGTACTACGACATAAAAGTAAAAGTGATTCTTCTTCTTCGTCAGATGAACTGCTATCGAACATGATGCTTGTTTTCGTTTAGAATGTAAAATGGCCGCCAGCCAAGCAACGGAGCTGCTGCATGCGGCAGCGTTGCGTGTGCAGCTCTCTGCAGCACGTGTTAGAAAAATAAATTTATAGTTATTCTAATTTCCGTTTACATCATATGTTTCGAGTCTTTCTTATTAATTTATGGTCGAAATTGTTAAAAGGGGATTAAAAGTGCGGCCAATGACAGGATCTTAGCAACAGTTAATCGCAATTGAAACTTCCGGCAGGACCATTTTCGTACATTCTTTTGTTTAATTAATTAGGACAAAGAGATTAAGTGTTAAATATTGTTAGTTGTTCGAATAGTTTATTTTAACTAAATATTAGCGGTGTAAAGTATAAATTATTTTAAAACGGAACGTAATTGTTAAGCGCCGTCGAAAGATGGCGCGCGGTGGCTAGGGAGTTAGTGATTGTAGCTAGATGTTCTGAGAATAACTCTCATGTAAATAAATTGTATATCGTGTATTTTGTGTTGTTTTTATCAGTTCAGAAGTGGGATCGGACTTCTTTGATCGCCCAAAATAAAGGTCTAGTATGAGATTAACTATGTTTCGATCGGTAAGTGCTAAATATTTTATAAACAAATACTTTGGCCGACCCGGCTTGCCGCTTACGAAAACCAAGGTCATTTTCAAGTTAACATGTTATTATTCATTATTTTCACTGTTGTCTAAATAAAATCTACGTACAATTAAACACATTTACTAATTTGTGTGTATATAACTAGATAATTTGAGCATTCACGTAAAATAAAGGACTACTAAATTGATAATAGCAGCTTTCAGATTTCGACATCCTTATGCCCTTAACTTAAGGTTGAATTTCATTTGGCGTTGGCGAACGTGTTTCAAGATTTTGCTGTAAGTACAAATGACTGTTAGAAAATTGTCGGCAGAGAAAAGCCGATGTTTGTCGTGGCTGTTAATCGCCTATCTTTATTGGAATTTTAAATAACTTATAGAGTTTGTGCAGTATATCGTCCACTAATGCAAGTTGATATGTTGAAAGATTGCTTCCAGTTCCAGCTCATTCATTTCTGTAGGTATCCTCATAATATTAATCTTGAAACTAAAATAAACCATGGAATCTTTCAAAAACTTTTATTATCTATTATAACTTAAAATCTGTCTTAATATAAAATACGCGTAATTCTCATAAATAAGTATAGCATGAACCTATCTAGCTTGAACTTATCGATGTACAATAGCAACTTAATTGTGAATATTTGCTGTGATTATTTTGAAACTGTGTTTGGTAATAAAGTTCGTATATATAGGAGTTCCGTGATGAGCGCAAGCCCCGTAATTGAGTAGAAAATGTTTATTTTCATTACTTTCTCACTGTTTTCATGACTTGATTATGCGTTGAATAGTGTTTTGTATGATGACGATGATATCCGTTCTTTCAGCATCCTGTTTAAGACCTTGCAAAGTACCTATTGAATGTTAAACCTACTTTTCATGTACCTAAGTAACGTGAACAAATTGAGACAACACTTTTAATTTCAGAATACATGTACGAGTATGACTCAGTTTCGGTTAAACATAGGTACTTATATACTTAGTTGTTAATAATATAAATATTATTTATCGTATTTAAGTACATTACGAAATAGTTAATTGCATTTACTGATAATTTGAATGCAGTGATCGATGTTCTTTTGTTACTGGGAAGCCCATTACTGTATTAATTTCATGATACGTCGGTCCGGAACTCATTTACATGTATGCATGTATGTCATCTATATTAGGTACGTATTACAATTTTGAACTTCGAAAGTAGCTTTGTACCAATAAAAGTGTCTTATCGATGTCTCACGCCTCCCGACCCTGTTCCATTGCACAATGACGCCTTCTTAGGAAGATATCGCCGCAAACGTCGTCGTTGTGACTCTTCAGAGTTGAGAGAGCCTTGCAGTCGTACTCGCAATCCACAATATCCACATTCCGTAAATTTATAAATAAAATTTATACTCAACGTTAAGCCGATCGCATCATTGAACGCGCGGGTACCTACGACATTCGAGAGTTGACTCATCATAATCTAGGGTCGTCAAGAGTCATTCTCAATTCACGTCAATGGTGCACGGACCTCAAGTCCTGCGTTGTAGTTAAGTCGCGTTTACCCTCCTTTCCTGAATGCGCTGAAGAGCATCACGGCTTTTCAAGCAGTTCGAGACTTGCGCGTCGCGATAAAAACGCTAATTCCAACGATGTAATGAACGGAGCAGCATTAGATGAATTAGGTACTTAGTTAATATTTTTCAAAACGGAAGATTTCATGGAAATGCTTCGCATGATCGAGAATATTAGGATATTATCACTGAATACGACCCTAAACGTCGACTTTATCGGTCTTGGCATAATATACAGTATGACTATATAACCACAACATTAGAATGAACGTTGAAGATTCGCATTTCTCTAAACTTAAGGAAGTTCTCGAATATTTTCGGAATGTTTTCCATAGTAATAATAACTCTTACAAGAGGGGTAATACTAAAAATAGCAAACTCATGACACAGCAAACAAATTTAATAACAGCAATACAGCTTTACTTCTTAACCTTCGATAATCTGTTACAACTGTGGGTAATTAGGACATACCATTATTAAATGTCCCAAAGAAATCATGGAGTGTAAAAAGTGCAGTTATGGACACCGGGAAGACTATTGTCAAACGCCCAAATTGTAGTAGACCTCGTATGTACCTAGACGTAAAATATAGGTCCGGTTTACTTTGTATTATCAGGATTGCATTTAAGCTCGGTTAGACAGAAAGGAGTATTGCTAATACATACATTTGTATAGGCGTAGGTTAGATAACCATATCGGGACTTTGAAAAATACTCTTAACGTCGCAAATAGTAATAAGTTACTACAGTGCGCGCTCAGGTTAATCCGTCGTAACAGCACTTAAAGGAGCTTACGAAGTATGTAATGTAGATGGGTTCTTGATTTAAAAAAAAAATAGATTAAAATGGTTTTTAGCACACAACATAAATAAATATATCATCTAGTTCCAAACATGAAATATGTAGTTCTATATAACAGTCCGATCTGGAATATAAACGTGATAACTAAAATATAATAAGGAGAAATCATTCACTGCTGCGAAATATACAGTACTTTTATTACTTCGTATCTTAATGTCACTAGTTAATGTTCGTGTTGACGACAAATATACAGTCAGCTGCACGAGTTTCTCTATAAAGACTGAATTAATACACATGTTTGCGTACTAAATTATAATCAATATTAAAGTGTAAGCAATATTAAAGTACATCTGCATGATTATATGTATTTTATACGTCACAACATTCATATTTATATAATGAACATACCGAAACTGAGAACATGCATCTGAGTGCTGGTGAGGCGTGGCGTCCTGAGGCTGATACACCCTGCGCGTGTACGCAGCAGTAAGATGACCACCCGACTACCTCAGCTGAAGACCGTTACACCCTGCGTGTGTAGGCGGTGCGGAGACTACTTCAAAATGTACTGAGCTTACCTGAGGCCGAAACACCCTGTGCGTGTACGCGGTATTAAGCTTAACCTATACCTGAGACCGATACACCCTGTGAGTGTACGCGGTAATTAATGTACTGAGCTTACCTGAGGCCGAAACACCCTGTGCGTGTACGCGGTATTAAGCTTAAAGACCTGAGACCGATACACCCTGTGAGTGTACGCGGTAATTAATATACCAGCTTGCCTGAGGCCGATACACCCTGTGTGTGTACGCGGTAACAAGCTTATCCATACATATCTGAGGCTGATACACCGTGAGCTGCTGTAAGATGACTACGCGCCGCGACCAACTACTTCAGCTGGAGAGCGGTACACCCTGCGCGTGTACCCGGAGACAAGATGCGTGCACTCGGAGACAAGATGGCCACATACCAGGTGACTTCAAACCCACTTTGACTAAGCTTGCCTGAGGCCGAAACACCCTGTGCGTGTACGCGGTAACAAGCTTAGCCAAACATTTCTGAGGCCGATACACCCTGTGAGTGTACGCGGTAGTTACTTAATCAGCTTGCCTGAGACCGATACATCCTGTGCGTGTACGCGGTAACAAGCTTATCCATACATATCAATTCAATTCAATAATTTATTCATAAAGGGAACTTTTACATGTCGTTAACTGAACCTACTATGCTGTACTATATATCTGAGGTCGATACACCCTGTGAGTGTACACGGTAGTTACTTAATCAGCTTGCCTGAGACCGATACATCCTGTGCGTGTACGCGGTGACAAGCTTATCCATACATATCAATTCAATTCAATAATTTATTCATAAAAGGAACTTTTACATGTCGTTAACTGAACCTTCTATACTGTACTATATATCTGAGGTCGATACACCCTATGAGTGTACACGGTAGTTACTTAACCATCTTGCCTGAGACCGATACATCCTGTGCGTGTACGCGGTACCAAGCTTACCCATACATATCAATTCAATTCAATAATTTATTCATAAAAGGAACTTTTATATGTCGTTAACTGAACCTACTATACTGTACTATATATCTGAGGTCGATACACCCTGTGAGTGTACACGGTAGTTACTTAATCAGCTTGCCTGAGACTGATACATCCTGTGCGTGTACGCGGTACCAAGCTTATCCATACATATCAATTCAATTCAATAATTTATTCATAAAAGGAACTTTTACATGTCGTTAACTGAACCTACTATACTGTACTATATATCTGAGGCCAATACACCCTATGAGTGTACGCGGTAGTTACTTAACCAGTTTACCTAAGGCCGATACACTCTGTGAGTGTACGTGATAGTTACTTAACCAGCTTGTCTGAGGCCGAAACCCCCTGTGCGTGTACGCGGTAACAAGCTTATTCAAACATACCTGGGGCGCTGCCGCGGGCAGCGGACGGAGTTTTCCCTCTCTGTCGCACTTGCAAGTTTGCATATAAATGAGACAGAGAGGGAAGGCTTTGTTTGTGGTTCGCGGTAGTCCCTCTGATGTTGACTCAACAGACACTGCTGAACCCTGCGTGTGTACGCTGCAACGAGACTGCCGCACCCTGCGTGTGTGCGCTGCAACGAGATGTCAACTCACCAGAGACTGCTGCACCCTGCGCGTGTACGCTGCGATGAGACTACTGCATCCTACGCAATACGCTGCAACTAGATGTTAAC
This sequence comes from Epiblema foenella, assembly GCA_963556455.1. Classification (NCBI taxonomy): domain Eukaryota; kingdom Metazoa; phylum Arthropoda; class Insecta; order Lepidoptera; family Tortricidae; genus Epiblema; species Epiblema foenella. The sequence goes on along the minus strand of OY747101.1, from coordinate 8,278,943 downwards.
CTATTAGAGACAGTTACTACCTGCGCGTGTACGCTGATATAAGACACCAACTCACCAGATCCAGCGCGTTTTCTCCGCACTGAAACGTCGATCCACTAGATGGGGCTACACCCTACCATGCAAGACTATAGAAAAATATAAAGGATTGAATATTGTTAATATGTTCCTAAAATAATGCCATTGTTAGGGAACTTGCATTACTTCATTGATTTAGTAGATCTTATAGAGAAGGATGAAGAATAAGAATTACATTTAAAAAAAAAAGAGTCATAATAAATATTCCCGTACCTGTAATGGCTATTATTATTGGATTACTAATCAATGTCAAAGATATTTATTCTTCAATTTAGGCATATGTTACATGCACCTACGAATGTCAAAATCTATCACCGGTTCGTAAAAACCTCTGTTTCATGAAGAACCGACGTAAGAAACTTGTCGAGGTACCATTGATTCAAAACAATATAAATTGTTAGATTACTTGTGCAGGACACGATACTCGTAACATCCCTATTTTACCTTATAATATGGTTTTGAAATAAGTGTTTGTTTCACGACAGATTTAAATTTAGAATCCGTATGTCCAGTAATGTGTCTTGGAATGTTATTGTAGAATTGTGTACAATTTACCAAGAACGACTTCGCCTTTACTAACCTGTTAAAAGTCATTTTGAGTGTTACAGCGTTTATAGCAGTTATTAACTTATCAGTGTTCGTCGGGAAATTGTATAAATTCTTACTAACATACATAATGATGTATTTCGAATACGTACAGCAACGGCAGGGTTAGAATATCTATTGCCTTAAATAATTCTTTCAATTACTCACACGACCCTAAGCAATAAATTGCTCGTATTACATTTTTTTTTTTACAATATAAAAATTATTTTGATATCCGATCTCTGATCTGATCTCCATAAAATAAGACCAGAACTAAATATGCTATTACATTATACTATTAAGGTAAGCTAAGTAAACTAACCGTGCCGTAGCCACATTGGTAAGCTGCTTTATTCTCCTGACTGTAAAACCAGCTTAAACAACTTCCTATAGCAATAGCGGGCATGTGGGAACCCCACTGCAATTTTGAGTTCATGTAATACTTATACCTAAGAATACAGATGTCTTAACAAATTCTAAAGTTTCACCATTAAGTTTAATGTTCGAATCTAAATTGATATTTGATGATGAGTGAATATAAGTTTTCGATATAATATTAACGCCAGTTCGCCATTGAATGAGGACATCCAATGAGTAGCGGATGGCCGAACGTGATACTACCAAGTGAGATTTACTTTAAATTATAATTAATACTGTGTTCATTGTGTAATTTAAAAAAAAAACATGTATGATTAAGTATATGTATCTCCAAAATTAGAGGTATATTTGAGGATTTTATAACCTGTATCAATCTGTTACTAGTCAGTTCATATCATGTATTTAATTATAGATGTCCATCAGACCTTTGTGAATGACCTCTTCCAATAGTCTACTTACTTACTTACTTAGTCACTTTACCAATTGTTTTATTTGAGATGGGGCAAATTACAGAGAAAAAGGACATATTATACTTACTGTTTTGTACTGTTCCTTGTGTAATATTAGTTAAATATGATAAGTTATGTGATGTAGAGAATGAATTGTTAAGAGCCCTTACATGAGTTTTTAAAAAAAACGCTATTCTATATTTTACATTGAGAAATAACGTTTCAGACTTCGCTCCGGGACGACCATTTTCAAACTAAAAGCGTTTTTTTTTCGTTTGAATTCTACTACGCACAGTACAATCAAGAAATGGCTATCATATGTTACTATCTAAATTATTTATTTTTAAAGTCGTAGTATCCTTTAATCTCTTTATTGGTATTATTAATACTTTTGTCATAATTCGAAATCAAAACATTTTAAAACTTATGAAGCCCCTTATTGTTACTTTTTAATTTGTTATATCTGTACTACACAGCCTAGTCCTGTCCAAATTCGTCCTAGTAGGAACGGTAGTAGGTATTGCCTAGGGACAGGCAAATAATTCAGGATGGCCGATTGTTAGAAAAATAAATTTATAGTTATTCTAATTTCCGTTTACATCATATGTTTCGAGTCTTTCTTATTAATTTATGGTCGAAATTGTTAAAAGGGGATTAAAAGTGCGGCCAATGACAGGATCTTAGCAACAGTTAATCGCAATTGAAACTTCCGGCAGGACCATTTTCGTACATTCTTTTGTTTAATTAATTAGGACAAAGAGATTAAGTGTTAAATATTGTTAGTTGTTCGAATAGTTTATTTTAACTAAATATTAGCGGTGTAAAGTATAAATTATTTTAAAACGGAACGTAATTGTTAAGCGCCGTCGAAAGATGGCGCGCGGTGGCTAGGGAGTTAGTGATTGTAGCTAGATGTTCTGAGAATAACTCTCATGTAAATAAATTGTATATCGTGTATTTTGTGTTGTTTTTATCACACGCGTGGCGTCGACGTGCGCGTAGGCGTACGCGTAACCCGGTGTGACAGGGGTGCTGTGCACGCCTACGGGCACGTCGATGCTTACGTGCTGCACACGCAACCAATGTGAACCGGCCTTTAGATATGTCAAACGGTTGTTGAATTATCGTTGAAAACTGTCTAGCCCAAACAAAAGGACGTATGTGTGAATTTCTTATGAAGATACGACCTTTTTTGATTTGATGTAGGATAGTGGTTTTAAATCTTCAGATTTGGTTGAAGGCTCGAGCACAGACTTAGAGTATTCCAGTGTTTTAACTGCCAGCGTGTCGGAGTTTTCCCCAGGTCACTCTCCAACCGCGCTCGCCTATCGCTTTATTGGGCCCGGCCTATAACCCACACGGCCACAGTCAGGTTCAATATATATATACTTATAGTACAAAATTTCAGGCGAGAGGAAATGACTGAATTTTTCTTTTATATTCCACCGCTCTATAACCGGCAGACAAATTTTATTCCTTTAATTTTATTCTTATGAGGTATTGGCTTTAAAACTATAATTTGATACTAAGTAGTTTCAGTGGAGAGGAAATGACTGTTGTTTTTTTACGTCTTTGGGAGGCTGCTACTCTTCAACCTACCAACGGAATCGCGGCAGGCGTCCACGGTCCTTCATAATAGGTACAACTATCTTAACTACTGTACAAGTTTTCGTGCGAGAGGAAATGACTACCGATTTTTAGAGCCTGGCCCACGGTCTATTAACACCCGGGTGGTGTACGACAAGCATTATTGACTTGCTCTATTGAAGTTTTTCACGCGATCTCTCCGCGTGAGAGCAGTCGCTCTGCGCCCGCGCTGCTGGATCAGCGTCTACGCGCCCAACTTCGATATAACACTTTCCGCTTATTACTTTACAACACATAAGTATTCCGCGAAGAGTTAACAAGGCCCAACGTAACATCCATCAGGGCTCGATAGCTCCGCCACAGCGGTACATAACAGTGTGAAAGTTCTTCATAGTGCACCGTCAACTTTGTTATGCGATGGTCATATAATATGCAAATTAAATATTTCATAACGTTTGAAGTGAAAATGTGCTGATTACTGAAGTTAATAGACCGTGCTCGGATGTTTAATAGCTAAACCATTGGTAGTTTTAGAAAACAAGTCGTTAGCGAGGGAGAGTTGCGAGGCTTCGAGTCGTATGTAATCGTAAAAAGGGCGTCGATCGAGGTGATAGCTCGAGACGGAGTTGTATATCGGTTAATTGAAGTGAGGAATCGAGTTGAGCCGGATGCGGATGGCAAGTGTGCCGCTGCCCGAGCCCCGGCGGCGATTTCACCCGCGTCACGCACGTCCGCGCTCGCATGCTCTCCTCCCTCGTCACGCGGCTCGCTACTGATCGAGCCAATTACAGAATCACTGCATTTGCATATGATATATGATCATTGCGGTGCGCGCTGCGCGAGTGAAAGTGAGCGTGATGCTGGAGCGCTCAGCTGGGCCGCGGCCGTGACGTCGGCGTGACGTCGCGAGCATGGGCCATGTGGAAGATATGCGGCGTCAGTAAAGCTGAGCCCGTGCTCTTCGCAAATAACGTCGATGATAATTATGTAAGCGCGATAACTCGGTTATCTCTGGAAATGCTCTCGTGATCGGTACAGCATTTTTTCATGTGCTTATAGAAAGTTTGTGTAGCATTGAAAAGATGTTGTAATGCTATAAGTAAAGCGGCCATAAATTATTCTATGACTAGTGGGATATGTTCGTACAGGCATTTCTACGTAGTACTGCGAATCATCTCGCTCCAGTCTTTTTTATTTTTCAATAGTTTCTGATTACGACTAAGCACATGGCTAACTCATGAGTGATGTCATTTAATATATGATCACTTGTGTTGACCTGCTGGTGGTGTGTTCCAGCAGCCGACATGGCGGCTGTGGGGCGAGGAGCGCGTCGACGGCGCCGTCTACACCGTCTATCTCAAGAAGGTCCGTTACCACCGGCCCACGCGCAGCGCATCCAGTGTGAGTCTTTTTTTTTTATGTAGTTGGTAGTGTCCCGGTTTACGAAGCCTCTGGGGGGTCCCCTTAGGTAAAATGCACAGGCATGATAATGCACGACCAAGAAATACATTATCTGCTTGTGTTATCCGTTCTAAAGTACGGTATGCGAGGCCCAATAAATACACAAGCACATAATGTAGGTACATCCCGAGAATTCGACTACATTTTACGCCGCGTATTATCGGGGTGTGCATTCCGGGTCGTGCATTATCATGTCTGTGCATTCCACGAGATACTTCTAAAAGTCGTCAAAGGCTGAATAATAAAACGAACATCAATGAGAATGAGAACAGAGTGAAGTCAGTCAGAATCGTCAGAACAAAATATCAATTCCGCTGACCCTAGTGGTCATGAATTTAAGTTACTAGTCCTTGCAAACATGTAGAGACCGACATATAACAACGAGAAACATACATATAATTAAGACTTTTTTAGTGTTACATGCTCCCACTTAAATTGCGCTTATGGCACTGGTTGCTTGTGCGAGAAAACGAGTAGAATTACTATGAGAGTACTCGCTGCTCGCCGGCGGTGGGACCAGTGCCTAAGGTATTATTGAAAGAAATAAAATATACCTACCTAACTCACTAAATATATTTGTGACTAACGCAAAGTTACTAGCGGTACATATTTATCATAATAGCTCGTCACGAGACGAGCGTAAGCACTCAAATGGATAGTGTGTGTGAATATCTTAATCTGCGTAGCTACTTAGTTGAGGTTTGTTTACGAAAGATGAGACTCCCTCCGAGACAAACGTATAATGCTTGGTATATCATGAACGCCAGGACTCGCACGGTCGCTTTATGAATGAGTGATTCATTATTCATACATAAGTACTGAACCTAACTCACCTCTTTTATTACATACCTCTGGCTGTTAATGCGCTACAGAAACTAAAATCCGAGTATAAACCTTTACTCGTACCATACTACTCGTACTAATGCCATTCCATCAGACATTCAATGGTGATTATATTGTCTCATTTTTTCTGTTCATGAAATCAGTTCTAGCCTATTGATAGCTCTAGGCAGGTCCCGACTCACTCCCCGTCCGCTACCCTCTTACGTACGTGTCGAGACGGAATAATTTTTACCGACTTCCAAAAAGGAGGAGTCCGGTGTATAGATGTTTGTTACTTTATAACTTCGGCAATTGTGGACCAATTTTGATAATTCTTTTTTTACTGTTAATGGCATACGTCAGGGGTGGTCCTATATAAATTTGGTCAGATCCTGGGAACATGAGACTTCGATGAAATTCCTTAAATATACAGAAATTCATACCCACACACGCACACTCATTTCGATATCAGTATTGAGCTTAAGAACGAATGCAAGGCTAACGAATGACTGACTGAATGATGAAGTGAACGAGTGAGAGAGAACTGATGAATGATGATTAGTGTTATATGTGCGACTAGGAAAGAGACGAATGACTGGAAAGTTTGAAAAGACGAGAGGAAGTAGTCTGGTGTAATTTCTTTTAATTTTGCTTAAAAACAGTTATTTTTAAGATTAATAATGGTTTCACAAATTGGTGTTAAAAAAGAGGGGACCCTGTCAATTTTGACTAAGATAACGAGAACAGGAAATCATTAGGTATTTCAAGCCGTTACCCGAAAACGACGTTAAGGCTACCTACCTATATAGAAGACGAAAAGAAACGATGCCTCAAAACTGAAAAGTTTTTGAAACAGAACCGAAATTGAAGTAGGTACCCACCTAATAAAATGAAAGAAATTAAGTGACATTCGAGACTGCGTATTTTATAGAGCCATTTACGGAAATGATCGATAGGAACGCATTTCTGAGACCTCAGTCTCATTATGTCAAAATTCAAGTCAATTGGTAACCAAAGATTGGACTTATAAGATGAAGAGAAATGCTTATATTATGTTGGAAAACTATCTTGGACAACCACGTTAACCTCATTGATGCTGTAATATTGAACTAATGAATACAACAAGTGAAATTATAAATTCATACTTACACAAATGTCCAGTTTCATTTCAACCAATAGTCAAGTAATGGACATTGCACAGTAAATGTGCCATATTATGTTAAAAATCAGCTATAAAATCATTAAACAGTTTAAGTTCATACCTGTGTTATGTTTTACTTCCTGTTAGTACAATAATGTTATCATAATTAACCCTTTGACTCCCGGCGAAAAAAAAAACAATAGATTTGTTAATTATGTGCCTGGAGACCTCCGGAATAGGGAGTTGATGGATTAATTGGCCACGTTTAATTTAATACAATATATAATATCACCTAGCTTGTTACAAGTTTAAACTATTGTAGGGTGATAGCACCAGTAATGTTCAAGCACCCAATGATCCATATTAACTCTTATTCATAAGAAAATAATGTTATTCATTTTTTTAACAGGTATTATGGCTTTCATCCCTCTAACACTTACTTACATACTTGATAGTTACGGACGAATGCTATATGTCCGAATATAAGCAACCATTTTAGCCCCTCAGCAATCTATAATCCTGTAATCGAACCAGCACCTAGGAAATATACCAAAAAATTTTTATGAAATATTTTGTAATGTTATACATTAGTGAGACAGCGCAAGTCTATAGCGGTGTCAGTGGTGTGGTGCGGTGTATGTGACAACCGCCTTTGTGTATTCCGGCATAAATTAACAGAACATTATTTTGACGTTCACTCGTCTCTGAATTCGCAACCCGATGAACAATTAAAGTCAAATTAAATCAAGTAAACTGAACGATGTCAGTGTGAATATTTCGAAATTTAGACATTTCATAAAAAAATACATGTAACCGGTAATATTTAGAGGGTAACTTTAATTCATAAAAAGTACTGTACTTTAACCATTTAAGGAATATTTAACCACGTCCGATGTGTGCCCATAACCATCACTACAATCCGAGATTTTAGCTATTTGACGGACGTTAAAATCCATATGGTATATACTTTTACACGGCGATTATTATCACGCGATACATCATATTATTATTGTTTGTTGTTTCCGTCAATATCGGAGTGACCCGGTACCCATCTAAGTATTACTTTATTGGATTTTGCCAGGTCGTTAAGGTTATCTTTACAGTTCTGGACTAGTTTAGAGTTAGACTCTAGAGATGCTAGCGCCAGCAGGCCAGCCTGGCTGTCCGAGTTAATGGAGATGTGTTGGTTTCTTAGGTTTCTATCAAGATTAATCTCCGCAAATTTGTTAATTAAGGTTAAGATTTCGGCTTGAAAGATTGAGGCCTCTCTGCCCATGCTGACACTGGTTTTGAGCTTTGGTCTCTCACCGTAGATCCCGCAACCTACATCTTCACCTTTCTTTGAGCCGTCCGTATACCACATGTGGCTCCCCTCCTTAAAGTAAGTAAGTGGGTCGTTTGTCCATTTGTCCCTTGGCGGTATTTCTACGGTATACAGTTTGTTGAAGTTTTGTATAGTATGCATGTTATCAGTTGGCATGTTTAAGGCTTTATGTTCAAAGACCGAGGCTTCTAGTTTGGCTAGTGCTCGTGAGCGCCATTTTGGCCTTATCAACATGCATATCCTATAGATGCATTGCTTGTTCTCCTTTTGCACTTGCAGATGGAGTGGTGTTAGGTCAAGTAATGCATCAAGGGCTGCCCCAGGTGTTGTACTTAGGACTCCTGTTGTAGTTAGGCAGGCCGTACGTTGTAGGCTGCTTAACTTTTGGATAGCTGTCTTTTGGTTGGTTTTGTCACACCAGACTGCAGAGGCGTAAGTGATGATTATAGGTCGCACTACCGCTGTGTATAGCCACATAGCAATTTTGGGTCTTATACCCTATCTTGCTCCTGCCATTCGACAGCTTGTCCATAGAGCTATTTTTGCTTTGTGTGTAATGTTCTTCAAATGAGGATTCCAAGTTAACTTTTGGTCAAAAGTATCCCCGAGATACTTGACTTCATTTGAGAAAGGTATGACTTGCCCTTCCAGTTTTAGGGTTGCTAGTCTGTCTAGTTTCCTTTTCCTTGTGAAAGGTACTAGCAACGTCTTACTAGCGTTTATCGACAGGTCATTTTCTTTACACCATTTTAGTATGGTGTTTAGGGCTCCTTGCATAAGGTTTGAGATTGTGTGGAGGCATGGGCCTCTGATTATGACTACGAGGTCGTCGGCATATCCCTGTGTGTCATAATGGAGGTCCGTCATGGTTGCTAGGAGTTGGTCCACTGCCATGGTCCATAGTAGTGGGGATAGTACGCCTCCTTGTGGACATCCTCTTGTGGTATAGAATTCATGTACAGCTGAATTGAGGGTCAGAGTGACTATTTATTAGATAGCATGCTCTGCACCCATCTGATGGTGGTTTTGTCCACGCCCTTTGATTCCATTCCTTTAAGGATAGTTTCTGTGGGTGTGTTGTCAAAAGCACCTTCCACGTCAAGGAACGCACATAGAGCAGTTTGCTTATCCTCTAGGGCGTTCTGAACCTTGTCGACCAGATCAAGTAGGGCAGTTTCTGTAGATTTTCCCTTTTGATAAGCATGTTGGCTCAGATTAAGTGGTCTGATTGCCAAGTACTTTACACATCACGTATCACGTGAGTATTGCTTAATATTGAAGCAAAATCCATACCATTTCGAATACCATGGTAACATCACGATAATATTGACACCACAGGCCGCGGACAAGCTGCAATAGCCACACACTGTAGCGGCTGCGGTGGCGGCCTGTCACAATTTTTGCGCCAAAACAAACGTCAGTTCATTAAAGTCCGCCAAAGTCAACATGGAACAAGAGTTGTTACTTTTATTTTACGCGTAACTGCATTTAGTTTTAGTTAATAAACGTAATTTGTAGAACGAATTTTTATTTAGTTACCATCACATACAACCAATGTTTGGGAAATTTCGTCCCAAATCTTATTTTTACTCTAGTATTTTTATATTCCCGATGTTTGAAATCGTATAGTAACAGGATATTTTTGCACTATCATCAATTCGGTGCTTCGCGCCATCGAGGCCAGGTTGCGCGATCAGTTGCAAATAATCACAACTGACCGCGCGGCCTGGATACGCGCCCGTTCACACATTACCCGGTACTAGGCCAGATTAGCAGTTAATCCTTGTTAAAGTCATAAACATCCAACTGTGTATTCAATAGGAGACAATTGTTTTGATAATATGTTGTGATATTCGTTGGTTTGTTGCTCATTAGTTGAATTGTTTACGAGCACATGCCGTATTATGGGATGGTATGTATGTTATTTGCGCTGAAATTTACCTAATGAAGTTATTAGGCAGTCTGAGCTTATTTATAAAACGATTGATCAAAGTAGAATAAGGATTTAGATGTCAAAATTGTATAATTTTGAAATGAATTTGTTTGTGAATTGATACTTTGTTAAAATATCTGATATGTTCACCAATTATATATACTTATTGCCTCATACCCGCAAACATATATTCAATCGTACAAATAAATCTTCCACCAAGAGCTCTATGATTTGTCTTTCATATACCTAAACGTCATCCGTCGACATTACTTGGCTTGGCAAAATTACGTTGGGCGCCCATTTTCAACCTCATGAATACATTATACAAGCGCAAGCGGCGCGGAGAGTTTGAAATTCTATTTAAGGGTTTTCACGTACGTTTTCTGTATGGTGATGAGATGGTAATGTGATTTGCAGGAATCGGACGATGAAATCTCTCACCTGGAGTGGGAGACAGTGCGTGTGCGCTTCGTGAAGGCGGGCACGGTCGAGCGCCTCGTCGAGGCGCTGGCCACGGACGATGGCGAACTGGAGTCTACCTACGTCAACGTCTTTCTTGCTACTTACCGGTGAGTATATATAATATACTGTGATCATGAAAAAATCAAACATCTTAGTTAACGTAAAAAAAAGATATGGTCGTGTATGTCGCAAAAAAACCTATATTTCGACACTCAAGGGAATCAATATTTATAGGGTATTTTCCGTTGACAGAACTTTGAAATTTAGCAAATACTTAATATCGTCTTGTACTACAAGTACGGGGGGGGGAAATCAGAAAACTATACATCTGTATTTAAATCATGAAAATATAGTCTTTATTTAAAGTACGTAATCAATACCTACGAATTTGTACGGAACCCTAGGTGGGTGAGTCCGACTCACTTTTGTTCGGTTTTTGAAACTTTTTTATTCATGTAATTTCAGTTCGTTTGCGGAGTGCAATAGAGTATTGGACTTACTACTGCGAAGGTATGAAGCGTTGGCGGCGGAAGAAGTGCTCCCGTCGGCGGCAGATACTTCTCAGCAACACCGAAAGTATGTTGGTTTTAGCATTCTGTTAACCTATTGCTAGAATCTGCAATATCAATCTTATCACTACTTTCCATTTATTACTCACGTCGGAAGCAAAGAGTTATGCATTTTTTAGAGTTATTTTATAATATTTTGAACTGAACTAGATTAAAGCAGGTACACATGTTTGTTACTGTGAGTTAAAATCTCATGAGCTCTTTATTCTAATGCTCCTCTCTGTCTTATATGAGTCGTGTTTGGTTATAGAACTCTGGTGGCATGTCTTCACGTGTGGCTGGACACCTACCCGGAGGATTTTCGGCAGCCCCCCCACCACCCCGCTCTGCAACAGCTGCTCGCCTTCACGCAGCTCCACCTGCCGGGATCCGAGCTACATTCGAAGGTAAACAGTCACTTCTAAGAAGGTATAAAAAAACCATGGTACGAACTGGAAGGCCTACTTTATCTTGAGCCCGTGATAAACAGTAAGACACAATTAGATGAGAGTAGAATTTCCGATCTAAACTTGCAAAAAATGTTTGATTTTTTGCAGGTATTACAGAAGCTAGCAATATTCAGAGCGGAGCGGAACGGCGTGTGCGGCGGCGGCGTGTGCCTGGCGCCGGGCATGCGGCTGGCCGCGCACCACACGAGTGCCTACCGCCTGCCGCACGTGCCGCACCGCCACTTCGCCGAGCAGCTCACGCGCATGGACATGGAGCTGTTCAAGAAACTCGTGCCGCACCAGTGCCTCGGCGCTGTCTGGTCCCGCCGCGACAAGGACCGCTCGCACGACGCTGTCACCGTGCTGGCCACCGTCAACCAGTTCAACGCCGTCTCCTTCCGCGTCATCTCCACGGTGCTAGTGGAGCCCAACCTGCGGCCCGTCGACCGGGCCGATATCCTGGCCGCGTGGCTCGACATCGCCCGCGAGTTGAGAGTTTTGAAAAACTTCTCGTCGCTGAAGGCCATAATCTCCGGTTTGCAGAGCAACTCCGTATATAGACTGAGAAAGACGTGGGCTCTCCTGCCGAAGGAGAAGGCGGAGTTGTTCGACGAGCTGGCGCGTATATTTAGCGAGGATAACAATCGATGGGCGCAACGGGAGCTTCTGATGCGGGAGGGCACCGCCAAATTCGCCGATACTGTTGGGGAGAACGACCGGCAGCTTCAGAAGCTGCTGCACGAGCGAGGGTCACCCGGCGTGAGCCACGGCACCATACCGTATCTCGGCACGTTTCTCACCGATCTCACCATGATAGACACCGCCATCCCAGATACGGTCGCGGACGGTTTGATAAATTTCGACAAGCGACGAAAAGAATTCGAGGTGCTCGCCCAAATAAAACTCCTTCAGGGCGCTGCAAACGCGTATCATCTCGCCTCCGATCCGATGTTTGACCGATGGTTCGACTCGGTGATAGTGCTCGACGACCGGGAGGCGCACCAGTTGTCCTGCCAGATCGAGCCCCAAACGAACCCACCGAAGGAGAGGCGGGGCAAGAAGACGAACGACAACAACGGGCACGGGCACCGGAAAAACGACTCTATAGCGAGCACCAGCTCTAGCAACAGTTCCCAGTTCTACTGCGAGACGGACGGCGCGGCGGGCGCGTGGAAACGCGACAGTCTGGAGCGGCGCGCGTCGCCGACGCGGCTGTCGCACGGCTCGTCGTCGTCGTCGCTGCCGTCGCTGGACACATCGCTGTCGAGCGCGCACAGCGGCCCGAAGCCCAACGGCAAGCCTGCCGCCGCCGCCGCCGCCGCCAGCCCCGCGCATGCGCGCGCCGGTCCTGACTTCTACATCATCCGCGTCACCTACGAGTCTGACTGCGCGGAGACCGAGGGCGTGGTTCTCTACAAGTCCATCATGCTATCCAACAATGAGCGCACGCCGCAGGTCATCCGCAACGCCATGCTCAAGCTCAATCTGGACGGTGACCCCGACCAGTACACGTTAGCTCAAGTTTTACCCGACAGAGGTAAGTTCCTGTGCTATAAGTTAAAGGTTAATAGATACGACTTAATTGCTTCGCGTGAGGTATGTCAGTTAAGCGGAGCCTTGCGTTCGATGTGTTTAGGCGTCTGTTCATCTAAACGGGCTATATTAAAATAAAATAAAACTTTTAATAATTGTACGGCCAGCTTTTGAGACCTCACGGTAAGAGTACGAGTAAAGCGACCAGCGAGTAACTGTAACAAGTTAGCCTAATGCGGTTCTTAACTTCACATATGTACCGATAGGTACAGAAACAGATGTTAACGCAGGTTTCCTCAGATGTTTTTCTTCACCGAAAATCGGGTGTTACCTAATTAATATATATCAAATCCTACTTCGTATATAAGATTCCGAATGCGGTGGTATGTACGAGTCATGATTCGAACCTTCGCTTACGTTTGTTTGTATTACACTCCCTAATCACTTGGAAACCACCACCTGTAACGTAATAGAATGTTTTAGTATATGAAAAATAAACATTAAAAGTGCAAGAATAAGATAGATTTTGTAATTGGAAGAGGAAGTCGCACTATGTTGATATAAATTCATGATCCTCAAAATAATTCTTATGATTACCTTTAAAATTTAGTAGAAAAACGGTATTAATGATCCATGATGGACAACCTACATGAAAATAAGTCTTTCTCCATCTCCTCTTTTTTAACGCCATAACTGCGTCCTGTACGTTGGGCCGTTATGGCTCACTGCGTGGAGCCGGCATAACAGCTCTATATGTGACACTTGTGAAGACATTAATAATCGCATACAGATTCTTTTTGATAACTGATATGGTTTACAAGAGAAAGATTATCGATTCGAATCGACCGACATAAGAAAAACAATAATAACGTAGCAACAATATAATAAGTATCAAAATAAAATATTTGAATTCACAAAAATATAAAACTACATACAAAAGCCGACGCAATTAGAGTACTCGATAACTAACACGAGTGACTGAAACAAAGAGTCGGTCGAAAAGCGAATTTGGCAATCACTATTATCGATATGACTCCAGAAGTTGATTTTTAAAGCGAGAAATATTTTCGCGCGTATATTGGAAATACAAAATAAAAATGTGTTTTTTGTATTATTTATCGATTAAATTCATAAAATAGAAATAAAAAATTTACTTGTTTATTGGAACGTACAGATTAATATTAACTATTTTGCTGTTCAAAAAAGAGTGTATGGGTAACATACTATTCTCTCCCGCCCTGTAAAAATTAAGTATTAGAAAAAGAAGGGCGCAGGGAAGATTGTAGGTAGGTACGCCGGGTACCTCGTGAGACCTCGGAGGAAATATTTTATCTTGCCTAAGTATTTTTATTTTTTTACAGAAATGCTGCTCCCAGCGAATGCAAATGTTTACTATGCGGTGAACACGGCATACAACTTGAACTTCATCCTGCGGCCGCGCAAGGCGCAGGCTGCGGCCGAGCCGCTCGTCAACGGAAAGGCCCGCAAGCGCACTTGACATCTTACCTTCTAAGGGCTCATTTACATTCTCCGATGCTTTCTGACTTTCGCATGCAGGGAACTCGTTTTTTTTCTTTTTGACAAAAATGAAGGCAGCACGAGTCCCTCGCATGCGGAGTCAGGCAGCAACGGTCAGTGCAAACGAGACAGACACACGATGGAGTCCTGGCGCGCCACGAGACCCAAGTTCTCTGAAGACCCACCAAGTGAAACATTGAAACTCAGTACCTTTCGAGCTGGTGTGTGAACTCGAAATATTTGTGTTCATAGTGTATTTCTATTTATGCATTTCTTGGTGTCTAAACTGTAAGTGTAGTTGTACATAAAAACCCTATGCCACCTCTAGCTGTAATATTCGTTGTGAATAACATATGTATGTAAATTTGTCTTGTTATGTGTATATAGTGAATATATTATGTAAATATGAATCTCAAGTAGGTAGCGTTTTAATAATGTCGAGGTGTAGTAGTACTGAGCCAAAGGCAATCTTTTATGTCTAATTACGAGGTGCTGTTATATACCCTTATAAAGCATTTTCTAAAGCTTTAACATTTAAAAACGTTCGTAAACCGAATTTTCAAAAAATAAACATTATATGTTTTTATAGCGTTTATTTATATGTTTTTATGGGTCAAGTAGACAAATAACTGAATGTAAACTATGCAATATTATGTAATTGTTAACTATTAACAATATATACGTGAAAGTAATCAATTATTACATGTAATACATGTTTAGTCATTTATATTCATATATATAATCTGGTAGATACATATTTGAAACAATATAACAAATGCCGTAAAAGCCGGCCTGAATCTACTATAGCTTTATTTTAATGAAATTGTGACTGGAAATATTTTTATTAACATTCAGTTGTAAGTTTCAAACCAAATATTGAAACATTTAAATGGGAAGTTGTGGATTGAATCGACAACAAAAAATATCCTGCGGTCCTACTAACTCGTTATAAAGTTCGTACATGACAATTTTACTCATTCGTCGATTAAGTAGGTTGATAATGTATTAAATAAAACAATGTGCCTAAATTAAAGCATTTATTTATATTTTGATTGGAGGTTGGATTAAATATGTGTTATATATATATATTGATGATATTAAAAATACAGGAAAATAGGTAAACAATATAGTTGAATTAGATGCCCAGGAAGGGATAAGATTATGAGGAATTCGAGTGGCACCACAAACAGTATTTATATTTATTGTCATTTAGAAGTACATATATAATTATCATATGCAATAGTTGTCTGCGTTAACTGATAAATAAAAATGATATCTACTTAAATGATAAGCCAGCCGCTTGAGCAGAATCATCAATTACTACTTGTCTCTGTAAATTTATACTTGGTAAATTCTCCTGCTTGAATATCTATTGCTATTTAATTAGTTATATACTTACCACCTAGAGTATATTTTAAATAGTAAATTGCATGTTACCTGAACCATAATTATCAGTATTGGAATATTGAACTGCTCTTTGGAAGTAATGTACCTATCTCGTGCTTTAGGGCACTATCGGTGTTGTGCATAGAGTTCGACGGTCCTTCCCGGGTCATTCGTATCGCGTGGAGCGGGGACGTCATGGGAATAACAAAATAACAATAAATTCATGTAAGTAGGATATTATTGTATTCCCTTATGACCGTGACAAAAATGGGAAGGACCCGTCCTCCACCACAAGGCTTAGAAAGACAGAGATTTTTGTAAATATTGTAACCTGATGTCTATGTATAATTTTGTAGTTTTCCACCAGTGTCAGCAATTGTTTACCTTTGTGTAATAAAAAATCTAATAATAACATGTAGGTCTTTGTTTGCTTTTAAATATTCTTTCTTACCTGTTTAATAGTTCTGTGCTTCACTTCGACTTAGCGGTCGACATACTTAATGCTGTATTTGAAGTTCAACTACACAGCATCAAAACCAATGTTTAGGTAGAAATTGAACTGCGCAATCTATTTTTTTTGTTCTGTAATGAGAAATGTACATATTCATATTCATTCATTCAATTTATTCATAAAACCAATTTACATGTCAACAAGTATTTAAATGAAATATTACCTACCCACCTACCTCTATAGGTAACTTCACGGCCAAGAAGCTTATCAAAATTATGTTTACAACTACATACAAATTAGAGGGGGGGGGGGGCTTTTATGAACTTGACAGCCAATATTTCGTCAACGGTTGACTTAAATGAAAAAGTTTTTTAGGACCTCCATATCATTTTTTAAGGCCTATCCATGGATACCCCACACGGGTTTCCTGCTAAATTTCATAATTGTAGTACCTACTTATAGTGTCCGAGTAAATCGGTTGTGACATACGGACGGATAGACAGCGAAACTAAAGGGTTCCGTTTTCGGAATTTTGGCTACGGAAAATAAAAAGGGCTTTCCGAGCTAGTAGAGTGAAAAATCATTTATTGCTTCTTGACCTCTTCGACTAGTCTATATTTGTTTCTCACTACACTACTGTTGTACTTGTACTTGAGCTTACTTTACATCACCTTAAACTTCTTTAAGGCAAGTTAACATGTCTGTCTATTCAATTTGGTTTGCTTAGTGATTAGAGGCTTAAAACGTTTTACGGTTCTAGTAGGTAAGATGGCATCGGATACAATTTAGCTGTGGTTGCAGGTTGTAGGTGACTAAAAATAATAGATTGTACATCAAGAGCATAAAACGAGCCATTTTACCGGAGACGTTCATATATTTTTTAAAAACAGAACCGGCGACCTATCGGATAGGACATATAAATTATAACTTGACATTAAGGGTCTGACCATAGTCGACCGTCAAAAGTTGAAAATTATAAAAAAAACTTAAGATTAATTGTGTGGCGGGAAACGAATTATTCGTCAAAACTAAGCAAATTGATATTAACCTGTGAATAAGTAGGAAGTGCTCCTATAAATAATAATGTACAGGGTAAGATATATACAGGAAAGGTTATCCTAATAATATTATAAATGTGAAAGTTTACACGTGCGGATGGATGTACGTTCCGCTTAATCTCAAAAGCTACTGAACGGATCTCTATGAAACTTTCCAGTATTGTAGCTTATACATCAGAATAGGACATAGGCTACCTTTTATCCGCGGGTAACACCGCAGGGCGCTGCTAGTATAATAATATACATATTTACAATACATAGGAGACGCAGGAAGAAACGACAATAGAGAGATCTCTCAGGGACCGAAGTCCAATGAGAGTTGGTTGGAAGTCTATATTTATGCAACTGACTTAAGAAACTTCGATAGCGCGATGCAGTACATGTCAGAATTGACAGTTGACAGGAGTGACGCCACAAACCCTAGATAAGAGTGTGTATGTGGTATTAACATATTACGACATCACCTAGCAACACGCACGTTTGTCGTCTGTGTTTTCGAAAAGCATAAAAATTAAAAGATGAAAGTTTTATAAACAAGTTCGTCGAAATAAGGAGCCGCAGTAAAGCACTATGGATGTGGGCAGCGTTGAGTGAACACCTCTTTCTTTGCATTTTGAGAAAATTTGTTTGGAAACGCTCATTGTCAGAAGTGACATTATAGACGCCATCATTTGTCCCGCGCCACCAGAATCTCCCCCTGAGATGCGCCGGCGTGAGACGACATACGCCCACGCCCTCTTAGTTCAAGCTGCCATCGTCAAGGCGAGCAAAGAACGAACACATGCGCACAGACGGTTTTTCAATCAATTTGAAATGAAACTGTCACCATTGATTTTTATTTAAATGTATACGTTTAGTTTTGTTAGTTATAATATGTGATTAGGCGATTTAATACAATATTTTACAAGGTATTTTAAGTACTAGTGAGTGCCTGTTGCCTCGAATGGAATGCTGTGTTTGCCAAAAGATTTCTACATCGGCAAGAGGTCTACGTATACACCAGGGACGTAACCATCAGGTCCGTGTAACATCTGTTCCAGCTCCCAGCTCCCATCTTCCATTATCTCCTACTCCTGACACCCCTCTCCAGACTCTCCTCGGCCAACTGAAGTAGTCAACTTCCATTATAAAACGTATACCACGCCGTGCCCGGTCAACGGTTTCAGAGGCATTGGCGGCCGCAATAAATAATTGCGTTAGAAATAACAATAGTAATTCTTGGCATGACGTTTTCGTTTAAAATTCTCCATGTTTCGGATTATACAATAGTAATACTTCTCTAATGCAAAAAATAAGATATAACATTTTAAATCTGTCAATACCTATTTACACCCCTTTGTATGGAACCCACAGAAAATGGTATGACTTGTTTGGTACGTAAAAAACGCATTTAATTCGGTTAATAGGGATACCCTGCTAAACGAAATTAAAATACATGTCCCGGAAATTTATAACTTTCTTCTCCTGCAGGCGAATCACGTAACTTTATGTACTAACGGTAGATAGATTTTACTGTCAATTTTGAAGTATAAATGTATGGGCTGACAACTAAAATTTGACATTAAAATCTACCTAACGGTAGTACAAAAGTTACGTGACTACCCCGCAGTGCTACCATTGTCCCGCAAAACTTGTTCATAAATTGAATGAGATTATTTCGGCCGTCGGTTGTCAGCAGGGTCATCCCCTCGGTCCAGGGATAATTAGTTTGGCTATAAATCCGATAATCCAGAACCTAAATTCAAAACTAAATATTTGTTGCCTCGACGATGGGACCTTAGCCGGAGATGCGCATTCCTAGTAGATTTGTTTCATGTTAAACAGCACTTCAATCGAATAGGTTTAGAATTAAATTACTACAAATCTGAATTATATATTTGGGACTAAGTAAATCCACTAACCGCTTCCCAAATAGTTCCAAATTTTAACAACGCTCCTAGCATAAAAATAGTAGCAAAAGACTGCACCTCCTCGGCTCCCCCATCTTCGAGGAGGCCATTTCTTTTCTCTTAAATAAATCAGCATTAAAATTCAGCAAGTATTCGGACTGCCTTGTCAAAATTAGTAGTCTGTCAGCTTTATTTATTTTGAAATTCTGTTTGTTTGTCCTTAATTCACTTACTTGCTTCGCTATTACTCCATTTAATTACGCCAATCGACAGTCCCATGAAATCACAAATTGAAACCATTCTAAACATTCATCTCAGCGAGCAGGCATGGACCCAAGCCGCTTTATCGATTAGGAGCGGCGTCTTGGGAACCCTCAAAATTTTAAGTGTGGCTTTGCCGGCATTCCTGTCTTCGATCCACAGCACGCTAGATCTTGCAGGTAAAATACTAAAAGTGGGCATTAACTGCGAGATAGCATGCTTGAACGAGGCCACGAATGCCTGACTAGCTGGACCGAGCCCAAATCTTCCATCCAAACCACATAGACAAAGGGCCTGGGATACAATAGCCTTCGTCGCCACCTTATAAACTTTAATACAACCTTCAACAAGCAGGGACCCGGCCAGGCTGTTAGCTGTGTCCAAGCCAGAACCTGGTTACTGGCTCCATGCATATCTCTCGCCGAACTTTTATCGACCCGGACACTCTACGCATAGCTGCCGGTCTCCGGTTGGAGCTGGGATTTGCCCAGGTTACAACTGTGTTTCTTGTGGGCCTCCAGTAGGTTGAATTGGCCACCATGGCCTTTGCTGCTTCTCGGGCGCAGGCCGCCTATCCCGCCACGCCACGCTCAACGATATTCTCAGAAGGACGCTCGTCATTGCAAACGTTCTTGCTGCTCTGGAGCCCCAGATTGTGCGGAGCGATGGCAAGCGCCCTGACGGAATGTTGTTGATACCCTTGAAGAAGGCCATGCGCTGGTGTGGGACGCCACCTGTACAGACACCCTGGCGGCGTCCTACGTACCAGCAACTATCAAATGTGCGGGGGCGGCGGCGGACGCCCGGGAACGCCTCTAGGTCTCAAAATACAGCTGTCTCGGCGCCCAATATCGATTCTTTGCTTTCGGTGCCCAGACACTAGGTCCTTGGGGTAAAGGTGCGCTGGAGCTCCACAGGGAGCTCAGTAAAAGAATAAGAAAGGCAACAAGCGACGCTCGCGCAGGCAGCTTTCACGCGCAAAGAATCGCGATTGCAGTTTAGTGTGGGAATGCTGCCCTCTTATTTAATTTAATTAATTATATTATTTATTAATTTTTCTTAGTATAAGGTTTAGTTTTAGTTATTTTAATTTAATAGCAGTTTTAGTCTTGTATTTACTCTTTTAAGTACTTATCTCTATTTTAAGGTGTCACTTATGATTAACAAATTTGTTGTGTTATTTTATTTCCTTGCAATCGAAGTGAAAAACAGAGAATAAAACTCGACGAGCAAACTCATTCTACCCTCGACGTGACTATCCACCCTCGCCGTACCGGCTCGGGTGGTTATATGAACATCTCGGTTGAAATGGCTCGTTTTATGCTCTTGTTTTGCTGTACAATCTACTATCACATTTTATATTAGTTGTTGAAGGGGCAGATAAAGATATAGACTAGTAAATTATACAGACTGCCAATGTCAGTATATTATAGCTTACCTACTTTTAAAATGATGAGCATACTCGTATTGTAGCCAGTTTTAGTGAGCGTATGTTTGTCGCTTTGCTCTATGTACCTATGTGCATTGGTATGTTCGGTTAGATCTCGTACAGCAGGAAAACCCCGAGCAAAGTGCTATAAGTATCTATGTATCTATGTTGGCCCAAAATCTTACACCCAAAACGAGTCACGTGGCGTGACGTAACGTCTGAGGCTACTAGAATAATTGGTTCCCATTATCCGAGAATGAATGAAAGATCATTAGAGTTGAGTGTACTTCGGGTAATTTGTTAACTTCATCAGTCACAGCCTTTCTCGGCTTATCGTGGAGTCTCACGGCATGTAACACGAGTTCCGATACTAAATGCCACTGGTTTGTAGGCTCTTGGGAGGAGGAGGTTCCTTTATTGCTTTTCACTTACCGTTGTCGTTAACCTTATTTAACCTTTTCAGTGCTCTGTCAAATACAAACGCTGATACATTAGTATGTAATTTTTTACTACATAAAGTTACGTGAATCGCCTGCTGGTTTGATAATTATATATAATTTTTTAGACTAGTCAGTTTTTGGTAATTTTCAAAAACAATTTTTTCAATGATTTCGTATGGTTCTGCGGACGGACTTCGGTCTGTTCCTCTTTATTGTGTTCGAACTTTATTGTCGAGACAGTTTTTGAAAAATATTAAATACAATTATTTTTTTCAATAGTTTGTTATCCTCTAGAGGTCGCATTCTCAACTTTCTCAACCGATTCTCTTGAAATTTTGTAAGCATATCTATATAGCTTTTTTTTTGTTGTGTCAGGCTGGAAATCTCAAACACAATTTTTGGAAATCTTCACTTTTTTTTCAAAAAAACATCCGCGAGGTCTACAGCTCACAGAGCCACTAGTTTTTAAGACCCATCAACAAGTAATTGAGTCACGTTCTAATATTACCTAACGAGGTGCTTACCTCGTTATGAAGGCAATGAAGGGGAAGCTAGTATTCTACACGGTTTGCCTCAAAGTTCAATGCATAAGTTGAAAATGACACATCCGCGGTCCGACGCCGTCCAACTTACGGAAAGCGATAATAACTGATATAGCGATAAGACTGTAACCAATGGAACCGAATACAACCTGAACCACATAAGTGATTCAATTAAAATTTTATAATCAACGAGAAAACGGCTTTCTTGATGTCAAACGTTATGTTCTCGTTGTTACTCGCGGCTGATTTCCTGTTAATTTCCGAAGCTTTTCCTTTTAGTTTTTAGGTCATAATACCTATACAAATAGTGAGCATTTGGTATCATTAAACCTATTTTTGAGCACCTCCCAATAGGACTCGCGTATACTGACCGTATATTGACCTAGTGAGTTTTGTTTTCCGTATTAAAATGATTACCTATAATTATATCATTCCAATGTGTTTAAGTATGCAATAAACAATATTTTTTTGTAATGGTAAAAACATACTCATTTATTTATCATAATTCATAGAATATAGACGTAAGATGTAAGTTAACACTAGATATCTTCTGGGTGAGCCCGATTCGATGACGACCGCTTTAGCCTAGTTGGTAGTGACCCTGCCTTCGAAGCTGGAGGTCCCGGGTTCGAATCCCGGTCAGGGCATGTATTTGTGCGATGAACACGAATATTTATTCCTGAGTCTTGGATGTTTTCTATGTATTTAAGTATATATTTATCTATATAAGTATGCATATCGTCACTTGGTACCCATAGTACAAGCTTTGCTACTAAAGCTTAAGCTTTGTTTGGGACTAGGTTGATTTGTGTAAGATTGTCTTATAAAAAAAAAAGATTCACCGTCGACCGAACTCATCATTGACCCCTGGCTAGATGCTGGTCAAGAGCAATCCGATATTTAATACTATAAAAAAAGCAAAGAAAACATACGAGCCTTGGCTACCTGACTGAGAAGTCCAGCAGCAGGTATGAATAATGCTGATGATAATGATGAATTTATGGCGATGATGATATTTCCTGAATGGTATATGTTGTTAATGACAAAGGCGTTGAAAAGAAACATTCGGTGTTGATATGCGCCGGCGATGGCGACCGCCGCGGCCGCGTCCATCGGCAGCAGGCTGCGGCGCTGCCGTGGGCGCACCTGCCGCCGGTTGACAGTGGCTCGGCTGAAAATTTCATGGCCAGTGTATCGAGCGGGGAGGCGACCGAGCGCGCTGCGCGCAGTCGCGCCGCGCCATCCGTCAGAGCGCCCGCCTGAACCGCTCTTCCGGAGCTCGCGCTGACATCCTCACACAACAATAACACGCGCGCCCGGCCGACCGGCGACCGCCATTCATACCCAGTGCCAGTTGCAAGTGCAGTGCTCGAGCACGTGAGCCGGACCCGCGGACATGTAAATAACAGCGCCAGGTGACACCGCCGCCTCAGACATGTGGCACGACGGACACGTACGCAAGATGAAATAACAAGGTGAGCATATACAATCTCTTTTATTTTCATATGGAAATCGGGCTAAATTGCTATTTGAGTAAGGGTTTTATTGATAAACCCTCGTCTATATAACCAAAAAGGTATTTATATCACATTTATTCTAAACTTAATAAAATCGCAAACAATTATTATCATTACTTTTCTTCAGAATTTCAAACTAACAAGTACCAGTTTCCTTGAACGTTTTCACCAACAAATGAAACAGGAAACAGTTCAATGTACATGTAGTTTCGTTTGTTCAGTGGGAGCGGCAAAAGTCGCTATTCTGAAGCTCTACGACTGCCGCAATCAGATTATGGCACACCCACAGTCATAACATAAGACACCGGCTACTGCCCTATTTAGTAATCACTCAATACGAGCCCCGTTTCAAGAAATAGCATAGTTTCAGGCCAATTTGCTTCAGATGTATTAACCCAAATTGACACGAAATTGCTCAATATGACATCCATCGTAGCCTCGTAGCAGTTTCGTAGACCGTCCCGTCGTAGCGCGGCCTTAGTTTATGGACTATAATTTTGCTTAAAGAACGTGCTTGCCGCCTTTCATCGTAGCAGTTAAATAAGATAGCTAATAATTTTTAATACAATTTTATACAATCAAAACGTATTTAATAAAGTTTACTTTTACTGCTATAAGTCGAAGGAAAACATGCATTGATAACTAGATGACTAAAATTACTGCATTTTTTGTTATTCCGATGAGAGTGACCGTGCAGAACGGTTTATTTATTAATTTATCGTATGGCAATTAATTCGAACCCTGAGATTTTCGAGAAGATAGTACGGTTGCCAGTTATTGTTGCACTTTTAGCACCACCCCCGGTCTATAACTGGTGGGTACTCCCTACGGACGTGGTGCTGTTAAAAGTTCACAACTCTAAGTTGGCTTAAGGATTGCTATCATAGACAGGAGCTAGGATCACCGGCTTAACGTGCCTTCCAAAGCATAGCAGCGCTCAAATAATAACCACTCAAAGTGGTGACCCATCCAACAACTGACCTGGGCCGACGTTATTTAACCTCGTATATCACACGCGGTACGCGGGCGCCGCTGGGCCGCGAGCGCTCCGTAGCAGTATGGTATCCATTAGTTAAATAAAAGCTAATCCAAAGGTATGTTATATAACTTGATTACTACTTATCCTATACTTAAATGAATCCCGTCTTTAAGTTAACACCAATAACCAAAAAATGCTGACGATGGCTCTTCGTAAGTAAACAATGACCTCGACGCGTGTTTACAGAGACATGTCAAATGTTCTACTTCGATGCGGAGAAGAAAGTCAATAGTTCTGCAATTAATTATATTATCACAGGGATCTGTGGTCCTTATAATTTTCAACCGACTTCAAAAAAGGAGGAGGTCCTTAATTCGCCTGTATGATTTTTTTGTATGTTTGTTACGCGATTACTCCGCCATTTCTGAACAGATTTGGAAAATTATTTCTTTTGTTTGATAGTATATGCTTCCAGATAGGTCCCATTGTTCTCAAAGTTCACTTTTGATGATGGGAACCATGAGGAATTGATGGAACTCCCCAAAAATTCAAGGGAAACATATAGCAATTTTAGTATTTTCGATAACAAATCGAGCATTTACATTCAGAAAGTATTAAGCATTTGGTGAACAGGAATTGATTGAGAAGACCACGGATGGTCATCAGAAACTTCTAGTGTTTCATGGTTAGCGCTAAGATATTTCGATTAAGATACTGAAGCGAGTATGACGAAGCCAATTTAAAAGGTTCTGATGTACCTACTGTTTACTATCAAACTAATATGGTAATTGAAGCCGGAAGTACTCCGTAAATACTCCGTATTATAACGGTGTAGCTTAGCCGTGTTTAAGCTTATTGTAATTGTCACGAGATTCACTCTGGTAATGATTAAAAAGTGCGATTGAAATAAAACAATGAAAATATTAACCGACTACAAAAAACGGCTTTTCGGTGTTTTATGCTCTCGGGCTGGCTTGGCGAAGTATTCAATTGAAGTCTATTTTTTTCAAGTGAAAGAAATTATGTATATAGGACTAATTTTAAATACATGTTTTGATACAGAAGCCAAAGGAAAAATAATGGCAACTTCGCTTGTAGTTAAATGGTACGCCATTCAACCAAAAGCATTCATGAATTAAATTGGGCCTTCATTTAACACGATGTAAAGGCATTTTGTTGAAAGTATCGTTAAGTAATTAGCTTAGCGATAAGTTGTATATTTAATTAAGAACAAGTTTCCATCGGCGTTCAGTGGGGTAACGCTGCCCGCGTCATGGGGACCTTTGAGCCAGGTACGATGCAGGAAGAAAGTTTTAATCATTCTTTGTATGTTTTATAATTTTATATCATGAAATAAACTATTAATAAGAACAAGAAATAATGAATTCATGTTAGACACCTGTCATGCTTGCAAGTCGCACATCTCTGGTGGATTTTCACTCTAAGGCTTAAATTGTTAATAATATCAAATCGGTTCGGTGCTAATTAAAATTAAAATTATAAATAAAAAATTTGACCCAGATCGCTGTCAAATGGTAGGGTGCCCAGAAGGCTGGCTGTATTTCCTCGCTGCACGGCAATACTTATTCGCTGAGCGAAATAGAAACCAGCCCTCTGGTCACCAGAAGCCTCTATTAGGCGCTTCGACAGATCTTTATATAGTCGACGCGCGTCGCGCGCGTGGGGGCCAACTCCCACGGCCCCAAATTTTCGACGCCAAACGCCGCAAATATGTAGCTACTTCCTAGGGCGACATATTTGGGGCACTTGTGGTTTTCGGCCGCGGATGCCGCAGCACCAGCAGCAATTTTGGTGCTTGGAATATGGGACGGTGCCAGGGTATCAACGCAAGTCGGTGCTTATTGTTATTCAAGAGTAATCAAATTTAAAACAATTTCGATGTGATTTTACCTACCCTATCGCAATTCTAATAAATTGAGGTGTTACTTAATCCATTATTACGCGGTCCTGACCTACTGACGTTATAAGTATAACAACGCTCTAGCCACATTGTCAAGGCAAGACCAAGGATTTTGCGGATATAATGTCATTAAAAATAGCTAATTGATGTATAAGATTTGTGTTAGCAGCAGTGATTAGCTGGATCGATGGGACAGAATGCGGGGTCGTGCATTGTGCTGCGTGCACGCCGCCGGCGGCACGCGACCCGCGAATACCGCCCGCCTAATGAGCTTCACCATGTACCTACCTACGCCTAGAAATACGTTAACTATATTTAATAACTTAGTTCCTTATGTTTTTCAGTGCGTATGGATTTGTCACCTTCAAATTAGCCATTAAGAGTATAATTTAGTCAGTGACTAAACTACTTTTGACAATAATCCTCTTTTAATGCAACCATAAAAGTTTGGTACTTAAATATACAAACAAAATCGATGGTCTAGGAGGACCTGACTACTGTCCCGTAGGGATGTTCGCGTCATGGAGAACTGTTTTTCGAGAAAGGTGAGTAGGAGCCTTAGTAAGTATTTTATAGACTCGGGTGGACCAGCCGTCATCTGGTACATTTTCCAGCTATACATCATAGCATCATTTTTTAGTAAGAAAAAAAAGAAATTAAAAACGATATCGAGTGGGTATCAAATTAATATTTAAGAAAAAATAGAAAGGTATATTTAAGGAAAATTCCATTAGCCGTTTGCTATCAGGAAGAGCCCAAACTTTATGGTGTTTAATAAGTAGTGTGGTATATTTTTGCAATCAGCCCTTGGAGCCCTTTCATTTGATACCCTACTCCGTAGGGATTTCAAGATTTTTTTCATTCAAAAAAATATATAACACACCTTTCCCGAAAAAAATCTTCATAAGGTAAGCGAATTTTCCTACGGGACAGGGCCCTGGACTAAATTGATGTTCTCTAAGTAGGTATAAAAATATCCAATATAATCTTGTAACTATTAGTTAGTAGGTAAAAATAACATTTAACGATAGTCGGAGACTCGTGATTAATTCAATAGTGGATCCGAGGTCCGAGAGATACAGGGTACCTGTCTACGGTTTCAGATCCCGGGTTTACTACTTACGGTAATAATTGGATCAGATTTCCCATCTACATCGAAACTAGATGAAAAAGTCGTAAATAAAACCAAATAAGGTACCTACCGTAACATGAACGTAAATAAATTACGTGCCCCCATCTCCGGGGGGTACAGGAAGCCTTAGCTTACAGCGATGCGACACCTTTGCATTCCCATTAATCATTCGTTTCATAAACAAGTTGGTTTCGGTACTTACGGTTCTTTTACCGCGCATTTGCTTAAAGGGCTGGCTAGGCGACGGTATGCTTTATATTATAAGCAAAATTTATGAATGTAGGTGACACAGTGTCTAACATTATTTGTAGAACTATAAACTACCCCGACTCCGTCTTACTTGGCGTCGTAAGTCTTGTGTTACGGTGTAGTAAATTTTAGTACTCTTTAGTGGAATTCAATTCACGAGTTGTGTTACGAGCAGGAACGCATCCATACAGGGTTTATAAATGGAAAACGATCTCTGCGAGGCTTCGGCTTATGTCGACGTTAGATTATTCCCGTGTTCTTTAATGTATTATCTGCTCGGAAAGGTAACAAAAATAATATCTTTCACTTGAAAAAAAAACCGACTTCAATTTAATACTTCGCCAAGCCATTCCGAGAGCAGAAAACACCGAAAAGCCATTTTTTGAAGCTGATTTTTATTTTTTCAATTAGTGTCACTTGTTAGTGACTACTGATTCCAATAAGCTCAAACATGGCTTGGCTGGTATAGCTTTATTATTAAGGATTTTCGTTGCCTAGCTTCCAACTTCAATTACCAGACCATGTTGATGGTAACATATTACATCAGAACCATTTAAATTGGCTTCGTCATAGTCGATTCAGTAGTAATTGATATGTATGTTGTTGTAAACCTAAGACACCCCGGAGGTGCAAAGGGCCTTCGATGGCTATAGTAATAAGAAACATTGACGGACATAAGTGTATCTCTGTACATCTATTTATTTTTATTATTATTGTTTGTTGTGGGCCTTCGTTGTCGCCTCGACCAGTATTGATCTATTGTGGCAGCCCTTAGAGTTCTTTGCTTATCTCCGTTGCTTCCAGGAATTTCCAGATTCTTTGGGTCGCAAACTGTTGTATCTCCTCTGGGGGCATGATGTTCCTCCCTAGGTAGATACTTCTTTTGCGCATAAGTGGTCCACAGGAGCAGAGGATATGGATGGCAGTTTCCTCCGACTCTTGGCAGAATCTGCATGCTGCGCTTTGTTTTATGCCCATTTGTGTTAGATGTTTGTTAAGTTTGCAGTGACCAGTGAGTATTCTTGTCACTGCGCTGGTTTTGTGTCTTTTGAGTTGTAATAGCTCTTTAGACAACTTGGCATTGTAGCCTTTTATTAAAGCTTTTGATTGTTTTAGTCCTTTAGTGAACTTCCACAATTCTATAGCTTCCGATTTGTTGCTTAGCAAAGAGCTTACTTTCTGTTTGGTAATCCCACAGAAAGGTTCTGGGCCGATGAAAGGTGTATCTGCACCCATCCTAGCGAGTTTGTCTGCTACCTCGTTTCCATCAATATCGGAGTGACCCGGTACCCATCTAAGTATTACTTTGTTGGATTTTGCCAGGTCGTTAAGGTTATCTTTACAGTTCTGGACTATCTTAGAGTTAGACTCTAGAGATGCTAGTGCCAGCAGGCCAGCCTGGCTGTCCGAGTTGATGTAGATGTGTTGGTTTCTTAGGTTTCTATCAAGATTAATCTTCGCACACTTGTTAATGGCGAAGATTTCGGCTTGAAAGATTGAGGCCACTTTGGTTCTATTCTATTCTATTTGGTTCTCTGCCCATGGTGACGCTGGTTTTGAGCTTTGGTCTCTCACCGTAGATCCCGCAACCTACATCTTCACCTTTCTTTGAGCCGTCCCTATACCATATGTGGCTCCCCTCCTTGAAGTACATTTAGTCGTTTGTCCATTTGTCTCTTGGCGGTATTTTCCACAGTATACAGTTTGTTGAAGTTTTGTATAGTATGCATGTTATCAGTTGGCATGTTTAAGGCTTTATTTTCAAAGACCGAGGCGAATCTGTATATCTATATGGGAAAATAAACAATACAATACAATACAATAGCATAATACCAGTCGAAAGGTATTTGCAAAGATATATATGTGCGTAGTATGTCGTCCGTATCCGAATGAGCCTCGTACGCGGTTCACTCCGTTGTTTTATTATACACCAAGATCGTAAATCTATAACTTTAAACGGAAACGTTTAAAGGGCTTTAAACACGCAACTTGGTTGCTATTTGGGCTTATTGTGGCTTTAAGTGACCTTCTGTTGGGAAAATCGGAAACAATGCACATTTAAATTTGATTTTTACAGTAATACAAAACATGATAGGTTTTTTTCAATGCGATTCCCATAACCTATGCATACCCTCATTTTTTTTTATTTTTTTTTATTTTCTGTGAAAAATGACAGATAGGTGGCTCGAAATTTGAAAGTCTAGTGAATATGTAAAGTGGGGTGTCATATGAAAGGGCTTGAGCTGCACATTCTGAAACATATTTTTTATTTTTTTTACCATGTGTCATTTTAAGTTTATGAAGGAAACTGTAAGAAAAAAATACCGCCCCTCCTTTATCTCTGAAGTTTACCAAGAGAAAAATATGAAACTATTACATAACATTGATATCAATGTATATTTTACAAGAAGTCATAATTATTTATTTATTAATAATTTAATCTTTATTGCACAAACCAATAAGTAACTATATGAAATGAGTATAGTGAGTGGGAAGGGGGGATTCCTTGTTCCTATCACTACCCGGTGCAAAGGTCCCTAGTATACTGGCGGAGTTCCCACGTTGTATGACCAGGGATATTCTTTGCACCAGGCACTCACTAGAGCGGGGATCGCCTTCCCGATCTTTTAAGCGACGAGCCAGGATTGCAATAAACGCTTTAGCCTCGGCACACCAGGGCCCGCCAGTCTCTACGGCTATTGGGACGAACTCATATAGTGGCTCCAAGTTGCTATACTTGGCGTGCTTGAGTTTGGCGGCGGTTTCAGCGGCACCGCCAGCTGCACGCTTCGTGCTAGCTAGGTGAGAGGGAGCAAAGGTGGTGACGCATGTTGCGTCCCAGAGTAGGCTGCGACCTCTCTCCCATGGAACCAGTGTGAGTCCGTCCGGTCTCTTGCCGTCAGTACGGCCCTGGGGCTCCAAGACACATGGTATATTTGCCGAGACTAAGGCGCGTCGTACGATATCGTTGATAGCGTGATGTCGTGGGAATTTTCCGGCGGCGCGTTAGCAGCTTAAGCCATGATGACCGTTGGCATCTTCTGCAGCTCCGCAAATACAGGCGTGAGGCTCGCAGACTTGTCACCCGAGTCTCAGGGCCGCGCCTATCCTGAGGGTGTCGTTATCGAGGAGTGTGCCGAGATGTGGAGAGGGTAGGGCGTGTAGCCAGGCCCCTGACTCGGGGGTCATAGCGGCTTTGAGGCGGGCTATATCTGTACCAGACGCATTATTCAATAGGGTTGCCTGTGTGTTTTTACAAAGAATGTCGTCCCATTGGCGTTGGATTTTCGGGTTATTCGATAATTCGCCGCTTGGGCATCGAACTGACCACTCTGTAAAGGCATCGTCTAAGAGTGGAATAACAACATTGTCACCATCAAATGAGAGGATCTAAGTGACAAGGTCGTTTGTAGCGTGAGCTGAAGTGATGAAAGCAATCAGTCCGATGTCCTCAGCGCGTCGGATGCCCAAACCACTATGGCGGACGGGATCCACTGAGTATCATTGCAGCTAATGTTTACAATATTCTCTAGCCCCTTTTTAAGAGTCTGATCGAAGTTGTGGATTTATTGCTGGAAATTCCATGTGGGGGATGTTCTGAGGATATAGGTTAGACGGGGCAAGGAAAAGCAGTTTCGCGCAATAAGAGGGATGTGTGTGCTGACAATTGCTGTAGATCGGGTAAGGATGCAGCTAATTTACAAGTTTTACTGCTTATGGCTCTATTAATTCCCTTCAGGAAAGATTGGGGCGCCTAGGAGGGTGAAAGATATATTGTCTATAATATTTAAATTTGGCAGAAGGCATTTCAAACTGGGGATGGATCTATTAGCGAGGGGTCCGCATGAGAAAAGTTAACATTTGGCAGTGTTAAGTTCCAACCCTATGGTGGAGAGATTTGAGATGAGTTTTTGCAGGTCACTAAATACTACGTTAGGTCTTCCTACTATGGTGCCGTCGTCCAGATACCATATGTTTACAAGAAAAGTATAACTAAAGTTCTATATAGTTTTTCTTTTTTTTATCATCAAAAAACATAGTTTGTTATTTAATCACCTCTGCATGTGTTTTTGTTTTATAAATCCCGACGTGTCTGTGTACGGAACCATCGGCGCGCGAGTCGGACTCGCACTTGACCAGTCACATACATATACTCTTTTCGATCATTCGTCTATTATTTATGTATGATAAACAAAACAAGGCATTTCAACTTAATTCCAAATGTCACATAAATTACACATGTGCAAAATCTTGCTGGTATGGTTTTCATCCTGTTTTCATCATTGAAAAGCTTAATTTTGTGTATTGTTTATGAAACATGCTAAATCCATGCGAACCGAGAGGGGTCCGCTCGTTCATAGCTACGCATTCAAGGTAAGTTATAATCTAGTTAAACCGCGACGGGCGTACACGCGAATGTGAATACGTCTATTGTTGCGGAACTATGTGCCTCTAAAGAAAAAGGAATGCAGGGAACAAGAATATATGAATGTAAGACATGCGTAATTAAATGCGAAGTGGGTATAAATAACATAGGTATATAAAATACAAAATGCCTTATGAATAATTTATGAAATTAAACAGCAAAACTACGTATGGGACGTAGGTATCCCAAAAAATATTACGTTATGTATATTTACACGACCGCTTTAGCCTAGTTGGTAGTGGCCCTGCCTTCGAGGCTGGAGGTCCCGGGTTCAAATCTCGGTTAGGGCATTTATTTGTGTGATGAACACGAATATTTGTTCCTGAGTCTTGTTTTCTATGTATTTAAGTATCTAGTATTTATATATAAGTATGTACATCGTCACTTAGTACCCATAATACAAGCGTAGCTTAGTTTGAGACTAGGTTGATTTGTGTAGGACTGTCCACAAATATTTATTTATTTAGTTTATTTTACTATGTTGCAAGATAAGATAAATAAATAAGAATATTGGGAATTTTTATACAACGCAATCAACTAACTGTTATTTAACTAGCGTTGACAAAACTACTAACAAAATTACATAATAACTACCAATACCTACATTTCCTCGCACCTCTTGTGGTTTTTTTGTACCTGGCTGTGGCTTTATAGGCCGAGCCTAATAAAGCGATAGGAGTGCGTGGTTGGAGAGTGGCCTGGGGAAAATCCAGGGGAAACCTCCGACACGACCCCACGGGCGGGCGCTTTAAACACTGGAATACTCTAAGAGTTTGCGCTCCAGTGAGATTGGTTGAGCGACTTAAACTAAATCTCAGGTGTAAGTGGAATCGAGCTACTGGGAGTATTGTCGCTGGTTCACTAATCCTAGCCTAGCTGAGAATGGTACTGAGACGAATAGGGACTATATGTGTCTGTGTTGCCGCGATCGCGCGATGGACGTCCCCGCCGGCGGGAATGGCGAAGTGTACACGTTGTGTCTAAGTTGGACGCCGTAAGCGCAGCGTTCCATCTATCGATGGAATCTGTGATTACGTCGTCCGGGTCCGAGAGTGTGTGCCTAATAGGGATTCTAGTCTAGACATCCAATGACAATGCAATAATATCGATCATTCAAGTCAAGGCAACTAGGAGTTTTATATTATTCGAATAACCAAAAATGTTCAGAACTAACGACTAACTACAACTTTGATCGAGCCGCAGCCCCGGCCTTCGTTTTGTTTAAGTAGAGTTTGTACAGTGGAAAAATCAGACTCGAATTCGAGTTTCTAATGTATAAACCAATTTGAAAAATCGAAATACGGGGACCTACCGCGAGTGACTGCAATCCAATTCGTTTCCCAGCCGATCTCAATGTGTCATTAATACACGCGAGAAATAGCACATGTAGCCTTTGTATGGCTTTGTCACCGCTATCCAAAGTTGTCTGTCAGAGTCAGAGATCGCTCTTCTCGGTCGTTTATTGTCGACCGTAGTCGTATAACATTTTTAGGGTTCCGTACCAAAACAAAAAAAACGGTAGGTTTCACTTTGTCTGTCTGTCTGTTACATCGCTAATTATCTCAAGAACTACGTATGCTATCGATTTGAAATTTAGAATAGTTATAAAGAGGGGTGACCGAGATGCATAGAACATAATTTTTTTAATTATCAATTTATTTTCTAAGAAAAATGGTGGTTCAAAATTTTAAAATTTAGTGAATATGTCAAGTGGGGTGCAGCTCGCGGTGCCTTTTCATGGGCTTGAGTTACACATTCTGAAACATTTTTGATTTTTAGGGTTCCATAGTAAAGAAGGAACCCTTATAGTTTCGCCATGTCCGTCCGTCCGTCCCCCGCTTTTTAGGGTTCCGTAGCCAAAATGGCAAAAACGGAACCCTTATAGTTTCGTCATGTCCGTCTGTCCGTCTGTCCGTCTGTCCGTCTGTCCGTCTGTCACAGCCGATTTACTCGGAAACTATAAGTACTACAGTGATGAAATTTGATGGGAATATGTGTTGTATGAACCGCTACAAAATTATGACACTAAATAGTAAAAAAAAGAATTGGGGGTGGGGCCCCCCATACATGTAACTGAGGGATGAAAATTTTTTTTTCGATGTACATACCCGTGTGGGGTATCAATGGAAAGGTCTTTTAAAATGATATAAAGTTTTCTAAAAAACATTTTTCTTAAAGTGAACGGTTTTTGAGATATCAGCTCTCAAAGTCGTAAAAAGTATGTCCCCCCCCCTCTATTTTTATAACTACGAGGTATAAAATTCTAAAAAAAATAGAGGTGATGCATGCTATTTAACTCTTTCAACGATTTTTGGTTTGATCAAAGTATCTCTTATAGTTTTTGAGATAGGTTGATTTAACTGTAATTTTGGTTAAGTTATTTTTGCTGTTTTATAGATACTAGTACGGAACCCTTCGTGCGCGAGTCCAACTCGCCCTTGGCCGGTTTTTCAGTAACCGTTAGTACTAGAAAGCTGTAATTTGGCATGAGTATACATATCAATGACGCCGACAAAACGGTAGAATAAAATTATAAAAAAATTTTTTTAGGGTACCTCCCCTACATGTAAATTGGTGGTGCAATTTTTTTTCTTCCAAACCCCATCGTGTGGGGTATCATAATCGGGTAAAATTTATAAGGTTTCTAAAAGCATTTTTTGATTCAAGAATCGGTTGACGTGATATTAAGCTTTGAAGTGATAATTTTTGCTATGGTCAAGTGTCCCCCCCCCCCTGCCAGCTACTACTACTGTGGCTACTAGGCATGTGAAAAAAATGTTGGTAGTAGTATATACGATGAATTTAAAAGGAAAACTATGACAGCTAAGTAGACTTCAAAAAACTACATCATCTAAGATCAGTAAAAACCCTTCTACGGGTCCGTAATTCCGCATATGACCGGTGGCGTGATGGACGGGCAACTACGGAACCCTACACTGTGCGTGGCCCGATACGTATTTGGCTGTTTGTTTACGTCAAGTCATTTTCGATTTATGAGGCAAAATGTGAAAAAATACCACCCTATATAAATGTTATTACATAACATTAATATCAATGTATATTTTACAAGTTAAATATAACTAAAGTTCTATCTATTTTTTTTTTATCATCATAAAAGATATCTATACTAAGTTTGTAATTTAATCACCTTTGCATGTATTTTTGTATTATAAATTCCTACGCGAAAGTACCTTCTTTCAAATAACGAAAAAAAATTGTAATCCGTCAGGTAATAAAGAATTATCCTTGAAAAACCACCATACATACTAAGTTATTTAGTTGCACAAATAAATATGTAACAAAATTCGCCGATAGCTGGCGCTGTAACCATGGCGTTCAATTTCTACGCCATCTTGTTGAGGTTTTTCTGAATTAATTGGGTTGAGATCTCTGTGTACGGAACCCTCAGTGCGCGAGTCGGACTCGCACTTGACCGTTTTTTTTTCATTAGTGATGTGATGAAGAGTAAACTTTGTATTGCAGTGTACGTAATAAAGTCCCAGATTCCCCGTGCAAGCGGGGTGCACCGGCGATGCGGACACACGCCGGCTCCACAGTAGTCCACAGGCGACTGATTATAACCTATTTAGTTGCAGACAACTTTATTAAGCCACCCCCGTATTGCCCTATATTGAGATTCAATTAACAGTAGGTATCCCTGGTACGGGATGTTTTATTTTAATTTTTTAATATATATTAGACGTTTTAGCATATAATAGTTTAGATTCTTATTTGAGTTAGGTATTAGGTGGATAGAAACGCCTTAATTTTGTAATAGCTCCCTACACGTTCCACTACGTAGCAAAAGCTTCGCTCAGTAGTATGAGGGCTCGAAGAAGAGCGGAGATGAAGGCCTAACGCTGATTCTGTATAAGTGGTCCAAATTCTGTCACAAAATACCTACTATTATAAAAAAGCCATCCCACTATAGATAGCAACTAATTATGCCCTGAGCAACTTATTAGAAAACGGGATAATATAAAAGTTGTTAGGTTTTTTTTGAAACCCACAATGTGGGCGATGACTGGCCTTTATCAAAAGACTGGTTACAACTTGACCGATGAGGCATGAGTCAAGGCCCATTGACACGATGCAAGAAATTGCATGCGATGTTGATTGTAGTGTTTGAGCGCATTAGGCTTACTTCGGCAATGCGCAAACCAGAAATGTAATCAAAGTCCTACTCACGCACCGAAGAAGGTTCCGTTCATGGGCCGTGTACCCGTCCCGACCCCTTTAATTTAAGATTTTTTTTAACTGTGCGATATAGAACTTTAACGCCATCTATCGTCGAATTTTGTTACTAATTTACGCAACTGAATAACATAGTATATATGTTGGTTTTTCAAGGATATTTTTTTATTACCGGATCCTATTTCAATATTTTTTCTTTTGAAAGAGGGTAACTACTTTCAGCATTATTTCATAGGAGTTTAGCAAACAAAAATCCGCGCTAAGATGATTAAATTACAAACTTAATATAAAAATGTTTTTTGATATTGAAAAGAAAAAAAACTAGATAGAGCTATAGTTATATATACATTGAATATTAAGGCTATGGAATAAATTCTTATTGGTTAACTTCGGCGCTTAGAGGGATTGGTATTCAGAACGTGCAACTGTTTCATATATGACACTTGATATAGTCATAAGACTTAGGAATTTTGCCCAAACCCCGTGTATCGGTCCCTTGTACCCCCGTGTTTTATCACAGATATATTATATATATGTATGTATGTATTTGTATATATATATATATATATATATATATATATATATATATATATATATATTTGTAGTGTCCTCTTCAACCCACAACCAAGTTTTACAGTTTTATTTAAATAATTGATTGTAAGCCATCGTCTCAAAACAGTTCTAGCTAATACGTCCTCCCAGTCAATCCACCACCCTTCCCTCTCATTCCCTTGTTCGTTTTCACTCTTCCATTCATTCATCTAACACTGGGTAAACACGTTCATTCCTACATATATATAAATCATGTTCAATGCGTCTGGGTGCCTGGTTTATAACTATTAAATCTCAAATAGATAGTACATATTCCTGTGATATTTAGCTTTGTGACAGAGTGAAACCATAAAGGTTCCTTTTTTACTTTTTCGGTATGGAACCCTAAAAAGACAACTTGCATGTTATATTTCAAGTTTATATCGTTCGTAGACCGGTGACGTTTGAATTTTGATTGGCTTTAAATGAGTTAATATCGGCGTTCAACCCACACAGTAACAAAGATTCAAAATTAAGTGGTGTGTGTTCAAAATACATAACTTATTTTCGCGTTAAAATGTCAGGCAGGTGGGAAATATATGTCATTGGCATTCGACAGGCGTGGGTTCACCCTATAAGTGAATTCAGCAAGAAGATAGAGACCGAGAAACGAATACCAATGAAGGCGCGACAATGAGAAAATGCAATGCCTATAATGGAATACATTCCGATATAATCGAAAAATAATCGGACTTAATAAGTTCGCACTATTTATTAAAATCTTAATGAACGCGCTACTGACGTATTGTGATTAGACGAGCATCGGTTTTCGTGCGTTTTTGCCTGCCTGAGTAGCTAAGGTGTTCTCGTACCCACTAAAATCTGGTTGAATTTTGATTACTTATATGGGTAGTTTACCACTGATTATGAATGCACTCGAAATGTAAAACATTACAGAAGTACGTAATACGCATCCCTTGGTTGTGATCGTCGCTTGATACTCTGCGAGTAAGTGATGCACATTGAAATACCTACGATAAAGATCGGACTAAAACAATCCTCATGCTGCACTTCTGGTCGAGACATAGGTACATATATAGGTTTAGAACCAAACAAAACGAAATACCTTTGGTTTTGGTTTCTTTGGCATGTAGATATATAATATTTTTGTGCTGTCAGTCCGTACGTCGCGTGGCGTATCGTGCAATCAGTCCATTTATCGGAAATTGTTCATTGAATTACTAGGGATTAGGGAAAGTACTGCATTGTACTCTAATATTTGAATGCTACGATAAGTTCAACCAGATCGACCACTGTAAATGCTCTCATTAGACTTTTAAGGTATTTGTAATATGGGCCTGAGATGCCCGAAATAAATGAATAAATTAGGGAATCAGAAGAAATGATACCTATTTAAAAAAAGGATGTTTTTGTATATAATTTTAACTGAATTGATTAATCTGTTGACACTAACAGAACAATGCTAAACGTTAATATGTAGTACATTAATCCTGACATGAGCTAATTGACTGAACAATACACAGACTCTGAGGGGTTCGGATTAATTCATCATACTGTAAGCTTTTTAGGGTAGGCGTTTAAACTATTCAAAAGTTAACAAAGACCTCTTTACTTATTGTTGGTGTTGCTGTTGAGCTTGGATTTATTTAGTAATGTTCTGTTCCTTTGTTTTACTGTTTCAACATACATACATAAACTCACACCTGTATTCCCAAAAGGGGTAGGCAGAGCACATGAAATTTAATTATAGTGCCACATTTAGCAATTGTAGGTCTAAAGATGAAGAAAATGTGATATTGGAGTGATAGGTTGCTAGCTCATTGCCCACAGTATACTATAACCCGGTTCCCATAAAGGGGGGAGTGCTATTCTAACCCGGCACCACACGGGTATATACACTGTATCAAACCAGTAATAAACACCGATTTTGGATTTCATATGTACAATGTTACAAACTACTCGAATGTTTCTACATTGCACTATGCAAAAAAATATAGTGGTCGATCATGCAGATAAATTTTATTGTAGGTATCAATTATTTTTTGTACTTGTGGTTACGGGTAACGAGATACATTATTTGTCTTCAGTTACTTTATTTACACACGGCGTCCATTTTAATATTTTTTTCATCAGTATGTATTATCTGTACCTAGAATGGACCTTCGGAATGGAAATAGGCTACATTAGTAGTTTGTATGTGACACTTACTGCTTTTCACATCGAGTTTTCACTTTTATGAGGCCCGTTGGTAAAAAACATGACTCTTTTCTGAAAGCAGGTTTGAAAACATATATTTTATCCCACAGCTTCGCTGGCATTTTTTGTAATGAAGCTTTTAAAAACATGGTCATCGTTGGCCTACATATGCGTGCATTACTTAGGTAATGTCCGCTCGCTTTATTAGCACATATACCTACACTTTCAATTCCAGGCACGAATATGCAGCACGCGCGCTGAACAAATGAAATGCATTAGACCTAAATGGGCCGTGATCGCTTTTATACGTAGCTGTAATTTGCGTGTTATGAAATTTACCGTCTATAGGTCGAAATTGTTATAGGTTTAACACAGAAGTATTAATGTGACTTTGAGTTAATAGGTTATTTACGGTATGATTACATGAGATTAGTGATCGGGGATCACATGCAAAGTTTATTTGAAACTTATCGCCTGCATCGAAATGAAGCAAATGTTAATCCTATCATCCTTTTTTTAGTTCAAGAACACCAGTCCGTCGGCTTAAAGATAACGTTCAGGTTATACAGGTAAAATTGTACGTAATTGGATAATAGAAAATGAAAGGGTCTTTTTTGATTTTACAGGTTTTCAATTACTCTTCACTTGATAATTTAGATATTGTCAATAAAATCCTATTGCGGCACTAGAAATAATTATAATTACAAATATGCTCGAAATGTAAATTGTAAGTACTTTTAATATTAGGATTACTTGATTAGTCATCTCGTGGTTTTTTCTTAGAAACTAACCATATCATATTTTTCTTTACATTTATGTACAGTGTAATATATTCGGTGTAGTGCGATACGCACGCACAGAATACGTGTGTCGTTATTTACCCCAAATAGCTCCGCTTTTATTTCTCGTGAAAATGTCCATGCTCCCGGAAGTGCGATCTAAAAATGTCTATATAGTCAATTTTATAGCTCGGTATGCCATATCCGTGTTTATTTCAATAGGGCTATTATTCAAATATGCATGCCTCTGTATAAACTTCCGGTTAAAACGGGCTTTGCGAATTCAAGATGGTTTTTGCGAACATAAGAAAAGAGCTATGTGCATTGCATAACTGGTTGGTGGTTTGATAATATAATTAAGTTCATATCGTTACAACCGATTAAGGCTATGAAAACACAACACTAGTCACAGGTTAGTCTCCTTCAAGCCGTGAAAAGCTTGCCGATGCCGATCAACCGGATCAACCAGGCGGAAGCTTTGTGCACTGAACCAAAAGAACCTTCGATTCGGGTACCTACAATATACACCTGTGGCAATTTACTGGCGTCGTTCTTGACTTTCAAGCTTTTTTTTAAGAGAAAATAAGTATTTTATTTAAAAAACTAGTTTGGTATTTTAAAAAAAACCAGGCGCATATTAGAATGAATTGAAATTCAAATGAAGTACTAACCTAATAAGAATAACCTTAATAAGAAGCGTAAAGTCTCATGTTAGAAGTAAGGAAATTATTTTTTACTTTTTAGCGTTTTTTGGAGTCTGCTTTATTTTTTATTATTTTTTTATTTATTTTACACTTTTTGTGAATCATTACCAGAGTGCATCTCGTAACGATTCTAATAAGCTCAAACACGGATAAGCTACACGGTTTTATTACGGAGTTCCGTTGCGTACCTTCTCTGGCTTCAATTACCAGATCAGATTGATTTACATCAGGACCATTTAAATTGACTTCCTCATAGCCCCTTCCGTATCTTGATCGAAATACCTTAATACCCATGAAACACTAAAAAAATATCAAATCGGTTTATAAACGATGGAGTTCTGAGATAACACACATTAAAAAAAAAGAATATATAACCGAATTGAGAACCTCCTCCTTTTTTTGAAGTCGGTTAAAAATAGGCAAAGTCTCGAAACTTTTTCGTCGTAAAAAGTTGTGAGATATTGGGTAGAGCCAGGTCAGGCATTGGTATTAATCTTTATTTGCCTACTAAATAAAAATTTTGATTTGGCAATCACACAATAGTACACAGTTTTAGGTACTTATGCAAAAATTAATGAATGAGGTAAAGTTGTCTTACTACTCACGAACAAATATTCGTGCACATCACACAAACAAATGCCCTGACCAAGGGTGCAAACCCCGGACCTCAAATACATTAAACTTCATATCTAATTTACATTAAGGGCTTTACATTAAGGCTTTATTTACATTAAGGGCTGATGCTTATATTATCCAATTCTACAACATCTAATTATACAATTATGCACTGAATACGAGTAATAGCAGAAGTTAATACTTTGCGCTTTGGGTATAGAACACAAATGAGTATATGTGGGTATCATTTGATATTTATTAAAAATATTACCCATGATGGACACAATTATTCTTCCTCATTAATGCTAATTATTGGCTCGTACCTATGGATAGTACGGCCACTGTATTATTTATGAGAAAGAAATGGGGGATTCCGGGCCATAATAAGTTATTGCTGTTAGTGAGCCTCGAACCGAGGAGTCCCGTGGTCCCGGCTTGGTCTGTCCCATTGACCTACATTCCCGCCCTTGAACCCCGCCCTCCGCGCCCTGCCCGTGACGTCACGAACACCCTTCGGGCCTATTGTCTTTTATCATTGTATTGTTTTCGGGCTAAAAAGCCGGTAAGTGACGATTAGGATTTTTTAAATTAATCGGCCTTTTCTTACTGCTTGTTTTAAAAGGCCATTCTGTATTTAGCAGCGAGTTAAATATAGAGCAGCCCAAAAGTGGAAATACCTCAACCTTACAAAATACTGCAGTAAAATAAAATTATTTATGTCACACCTGGCCATAAAGTGGCAATTACCGCACGCTCCGCGCGCGGAAAATCCCACATCCTGGCTAGGGGGTGACATAAAATTTTGTACTTACCTCGGGCGGTAATTAAGAAAGCCTCAGATCGCATAATTATCGCCCTTGCCTTCGGCTCGGGCGTCAAATACCTGCGATCTGAGACATTCTTTGTTTTACCGCCCTTAGTAAGTAATGTACTATTTCACTCTGTATGTTTTATTGCTCTAACGGCCGACTTCACACCGTAGTCCTTTGATGCTTGGGGATATACGGGTACAGAACCAATTTGATTATTTGCCAAACTTCATAGTTCTAGGTCAACAGAAAGCAACCTATAAAAACAAATATTTTTTCACAGCTTCAAGGAACTGTAGACCTGGGTCTATGGTTTTAATTGCAACTCGATACCTCCACGCGTTTTCGAGATAAACGGGCCTTGATAGACAGATAAACGGACAAAAATAAAGGTTACGTTATCTCCTTTTGCGGTACGGAATCTTAAAAAGGGCTGTTGTTAATTACCTTCATTCTCAATGCTTTAGGCATTAAGTAATTTTGGTTACTCCATGCATAAATATAACCTGATTTATAAACAAATACATAGTACATCGGTGCACGTATGTAGTCAGAGTTTTAAATCCATTGCCTCGATGATATATGTAAAGATCCTCGACTAACAGAACAACAAATCACTGTTCGAATGACACTTTACAAGAAAGCACTGCACCGGACAGTTTGGCGCTCGGGGCAGGAATATCGAACGAATTTTCCATTTGGTTATCTACTGCTTCCCTCGTTTTCCGAGCCAGTGGCTCGCTGCAATCGGTCGCTGGAAATACATCCGATATACATGTCACGTCGTTTGCACAAGCATGCCGATTTTATCGCTAAAGATCCAGATATACATTTCACTAGGTACATTTATAATAACTGCCGGCCGAATTAGTTACTCTTTTTTAACTTTTGCACTTATAAATTATGTTTTAGATTGCCTCGGGCCGCGTGGAATAGTATTACAAACGATTCACGTGCCAGACGCAGGTACCTACTACGGTTTACTATCAATCGAAATCAAAATTCTATGTAAATATGTTCAGAACAACAGCACAAACTAAAGGTTTACTTATAAAATAAAACCAGAATAAAACGTTTGAATAAAGTGGGCCCTCGACGAGACACTTCGCATTGGCACATGTTGAAACGCTTTAAGTATCCTGTAAAGCAAAATATGCTACTTGCCTGTTTTAATTTTTAAATTGTTTAGCCAGTCGGGTCGGATGCAATGTGAATAAATGGGCGATTTGTGGAGAGGAACTGCGTTCGGGCCTTCACGCGCCACGAAATACGTAGACGTACCTAGTACAGTTTGTGAGCTTTTAAAATGACATTCGGGTTTTAAAAAGATACTTCGGCTATCCGCGGTGACACGCGTTGCTTCACTATCTTCACTACATAGTATAAAACAAAGTCGCTTTCCGCTGTCTGTCTGTCTGTCCCTATGTACGAGTAAACTATGCAACGGGTTCTAATGCGGTTTATTAATAGACAGATTCAAGACGAAAGTTTATATGTATAATACATGCATCAGCGTTGCACCCGCTACTGTAAACTCTACTTTTCACTTAGATTGCGAGAAAATAAATAAACAAAGATTATCCCCAAAATTAATAATAAAATACTATAACTATGTGGCGGCATTTTTCCCTCTCTTCGTTCGGGAAAATAACCATCTCATGGTGATATGGCTTATTT
This sequence comes from Epiblema foenella, assembly GCA_963556455.1. Taxonomy (NCBI): domain Eukaryota; kingdom Metazoa; phylum Arthropoda; class Insecta; order Lepidoptera; family Tortricidae; genus Epiblema; species Epiblema foenella. The sequence goes on along the minus strand of OY747101.1, from coordinate 8,235,472 downwards.
TAGACCCTTGTCATACAATTTACTAATTAATATTAATACTACTGGTTGAGCCTTTCAACGTTAGAGCCGTACATACTTATCCATTATAATTCGGTGAACTGTTCTGGACCAATCATACGGTACCTATTGACTTTCTCTTGTAGTAAGACTCTTTATGATTGTCATATCCAATTAAATAATAAGTAATAAAATATGTACGTCAAAAATCAAAATATGGCGTCTTATAGAACACAGAGTAATACGATTTTGTCTTTGAGACTTAATAATTTTAAATGTTATTCTAGTAGCCAAAAGACTGGTCGATGGCATCACGGCAATTTCATATTTTTCTTTGCAAAGACCAACGAGAATTTCAAACATAAATCTAAACATTAGGAGCTTTTCCATATACCTTACCATCATTTTCATAAATCGGCAGATGGGCGTTAGCCTTCGATGGAAGCAGACGTCTGCTGCGTTTTTTCAGTTTTACATTGTTTTGACAGCCTATTTGATGGCCTGGTATCTTGTTAAAGTCTGCTATCTTGGTAAGTGGTATTAGAAAGTGACAGATGCTGTATCTTCTCGACTGTCACGTGATAAACTTGACCATCATAGACTCCCTGCTCGTATATGAATACAAAATATATTATACCACACATAAAGATTGTATTCAAGAAATAGGAATAAATGACGTGTAACGATTGAGGAACCTTTTGACATGGATTTTTTGGTACTAGCCTTTAGTTATTATTGTTAAGTATGTATTATCCTCAATGCATTGCTTCGTGTGTTGCACCCTTATGTCTATGATTAACTGAATGATAGGTAAAAATCTATCTTGTCTATGTCTCTTCCTGTGTCAGCCATTAACGGTGCAGTATGTTGCTCGTAATAGAAAATTACTTTTAATATTATTTACTTGACGAATTGCAAGTTGTGTTTGTTTATTCTGAGTAATAAACCTCTCGCTTGAAGAACACCATGTGAGGCATTATTTATCTACCAGCATCCAGCCCCTCGCCCTCCTCAGCCAAGCCTGTGTCGTGCGGTACAGACACACTGCCGATCCACGCACCCTCATAACAATTATAATAGAAAAGTATAATGTTTGATCCCCAAAGTTTACTAATGCGGCTAAATTATAATGTTTTCCTCCCGAAAACGCATTACAACGTAAAAAGGTAACCGATATATTTCGTTTCAGTGGAATTTCATTTTAATAAATTGGTCACCCTGACGAAACATTTATGTCGCAATGATATTTGTCACTCACAGATGTTTCAAATGAAAATTTGTAAACAATTTTCCTTCATGCATAAAAAACTTGTTTTAACGGGTCTAACGCGATGTTTATGTATTTACCTTTTTCGTGGTCATTGTGACTGATCATTTTGGCGTACCTAAAGGAAATAACCAATAACCAAATGAAGCAAAATTTGGGTCATAGTTGCCTTCTATGTATTTTAGGTACATGACTTTATGAAAATCACCTAGTAGGTACTTAACCCCTCAAAATAAGTGGGTGTGCATTTAGTCGCAATACCTCCATGTCCTACATGTGATGTATGTTTATAAATAAACATCCATCGCACCTATTTTATTTAAATTGCTGTTAAAAACGCACGCAGGCTCAGGCACCCGTAAGCTATAAGTATAAGTTGTATAAAAATATCAAAATAAAAATATGTTTGTGAGAAAGAAGCAATACTTACACGAATTCCAATTAAAAAAAAATAGTCAATACCCCTCAGTAAAATGAAGTAGTATGTGTGGTATACGCATGTGGGAGTTAATGCGAAAAAATATTTAAAAAAAATGAGATTTGTCAGGCGCTCATGATTTACTCTTTGTGTGTTTGTGACTGCATCTAAATAAAAAACAAATCGTCATTTTATTTAGATGCATATAATTTTCTTCTAATTTTACCCCAGACCCGAATGCCATTTTAAGAGCTTACTGACTGTCCCTATAGGACATATAGAACGTTTTGTTTAATAAAATCAAGGCGAGCCCCGAGGGACTCTACCTAAGTCCCTGCGCAGTCGAGGCAAAATAGAGTTTTTATTACGGTACAGTGACAGTTGCGCTTGAGAAGGTTGCATTGTTCTCTTAGCTCAAATGCCGCCTGAGGTTTACTGTCTTAACCAAACCACTCATTGTCTTTTTTCTCTGGAACAGCCCGTTTTTATGCGTCATTTTTAACCGTCTACAAAAAAGGAGGTTCTCAGTTTGACCCGTATGTTTGTATATACCTACGTAGGTACCTACCTATGTATAGATGGCATTTTCGTAATCGGCTCCCCGAGGAGCCTCGAAGATGACACCCATATCGATTTTTAAGAAAACTAAATATACGCTCTGTTGGATTTGAAAATAGATGTCATTTTCGTAATCGGCACCCCGAGGAACCTCCGCGATGACATCCATATCGATTTTTAAGAAAAATAAATGTCCGTCATCTTGGATTTGCAAATACATGTCATTTTCGTAATCAGCACCCCGAGGAACCTAGACGACGACATCGGCATCTTGGATTTGCAAATTCCTCCTTCTTTCCAAACCTCGACGATAACACCGGTATTGATTTTTAAAAAAATAAATATGCTCCATCTTTAATTTGATAATGCATTTTCGTAATCGGCACCCCGAGGAACCTCGAAAATGACACCCATATCGATTTTTAAGTAAAGTAAAGATTTGCTCCTCGCACAAACTTGGAACCCCCTTTTCACCCCTTTAGGGAAGCAATTTCGAAAAACTCTGAAACATGTTTTATTGTATTTAAACAGAGTCTATATACGAAGTTTTAAATCTCTCACTTTAAGAAAGGTTGGCTCCCCGTACAAACTTGGAACCCTCTTTTCACCTCTTTAGGGGAGCAATTTCGAAAAACGCTGAAACATGTTTATACGAAGTTTTAAATTTTTAACTTCAAAAAAGATTTGGTCCCCGTACAAACTTGGAACCCCCCTTTCACCCCTTTAAGGGAGCAATTTCGGAAAATGCTGAAATACGTTTTGTTTTATTTAAACAGAGACTATATACCATGTTTTAAACTCTTACTTCAAGAAAGATTTGCTCCCCGTACCAACTTGGAACCCCCTTTTTATCCTTTTAGAGAAGCAATTTCGTAAAACGTTGAAATATGTTTTGTTGTATTTAAACAGAGAGTCTATTTACAAAATTTCACATTTCTCGATTCAAATAAGACTTTCTCCCCGTACAAACTTCGAACCCCCTTTTCATCCCTTTAGGGGAGCAATTTAGAAAAACGCTGAAATATGCCATTAAATTATTTAAACAGAAAGTCTATATACAAAGTTTCAAATCTCTCACTTCAATAAATACGTGTAATCATACAAACTTTCATCCCTTCTTTTACCCCCTTAGGGGATGAATTTCGAAAAATCCTTTCTTATCCCTAGCCTACGTCATAAATGTGCAAAAAACAACTCTCTAGCATTAGCAGTTTCGGCTGTGCGTTAATGAGTCAGTCAGTCAATGCGAATACCGTGTAGACAGTACATCGTCACAGATATACAGCGCTTTCATAATTTGTTTACATTGGTGTCTGTTATTACTAATCTGAATGTAAATATCGGCAGGCAGTCGATCAGAATATTTGGTAAAAAATATTCCTTGCGTTGTTTGCCGGACTGCGTTTGAGAAGGACAAAACGAGGCAAATACACTAATTTCCCTTTTTTCGATTTTCCACTTTATCAATTACTTCTTTATCAATTGCTATTTTGATTTAGTTATAGTGTATTATGCAACTTGTGTATTAAGATTCTTAATAATAATCAAGAATGATATAAAAAGGCGAGTGGTGTGGGTTGCGTTGTAAGCCTTGGCGAACAACGCAAGTAAAGACACCACGAGCCTTTTTATACCAGTTATACACCGTTGCATACAATACTTTTTTCAGACTTTTCATGAGCCATATTTTCCCTTAGTAATTGTGGAACTTACCTACACAATTTATTCAGTAATGCTATATAACTTCTTCGTGGATTTTTAAAAGAATCAACGTACCTACACGTTTTCTTTATAAACGCACACAAATTCGTTTGATTTAAGTAATATAATCATTTATCAGCTTGAATGTTTTCGTTTTAAATTAGGCATTTGATGGGAAATCAAAAATATGAGACTTTGTTTATGGTTTGTTTTTTTTTTTAATTTGCTGGACTTTGCATCCGATCTAAACTGCATTCAAATCCAGATCGAATCTTAATTGTTTCGTTTTATATGATAGTATGTTATACATTAATTAATACATAAAAATTATAGCAAAGTTGCGTTGGCAGCACTGATTTTAATCATAAAAGTTTCACTTGAACGCACCGAAGAATGACAACTAAACATATTGTTTGTAGTAGTCTGTGGCACCGAACTCTGCTTTAATTTTCATTAAAGTAGGGTTAAGGAGTGTGTTTTTGACAATAGACTATATAGACTTTTTACAGAAGAAATAAAGGATGTATTTATGTTAGAGTTCATCATTGCGTAAGTCGCAAAAAGTACAGGAGTAGAAAAAATATATTAATGATTTTAAGATATCTGAATAACTCCTTAGCTGAGTTTGGTAAAATAGTTTTTAGCACAATTAATTGTCAATATATGTTTTATAGGTTCTGCCGTAGCTACTTAACATATTTCTACAACGGTTTGCGCGAGTGACAAGTACCTACAACATTCAAAGAATATTATATGGGAGTTTATACTTATCAAACACAGTTTTTCTAAAATAGATCTAAGTTTCTTACACATGTCATTTATGTGCGGCCCCCAATTAATTTGTGTATATATAAGACCGAGGTACATATGTTTACGGGATCAAGTGAGTTTGCCATATGTGTGGAATGTATATTCATTACTTGTGTTTTGGAATAGTTGATAATTAGTCCCACATCGTGGGCCCATTTACAAAGAAGATCAATGGCCTTTTGTATGTCGCTGTCTGCTACCTGTAGACATGTGTCGTCTGCGAATTGATACACCCTCTCAATAAATGTTGGGCATATCGTTTACATACAATAAGTATTCGGTAGGTGCGAAGATAGAACCTTGAGCTGAGCCTTTATCTGCTGGAATTAGGTAACTTAAAGTATCATTTACTTTGACAGCGGTGTAACGATTTCTATGGTAATTTTTAAGAAGTCGAGTAGTAGGCCCTGTATTGATTTTATTTAGTTTAGACAAAGTAATTTAGCTCGTGTAGTGTTATTGGCGCAGTGTGAATGCTTCGAACAGCCGTTGGCACGAAAATTAGAGCTATTGTTAGTATTTATGGCGCTACGTTGACGTTATTCCCAATGGTGGAATAGCGCTATAAACGGGACACGCGGCCTGCCGTCTGCTCCCAATCGATCACCTACACTCATACAATTGCTCGATTCCTTTGTTTCAAAATCAAGCCGTATGTATGTATTTATTATTATTATACTGCAATAGTTGTTATGAAGTTTAGATTGACAGTAATTAAATGAGTGGCGTAAATTAAAGTCAATTTTATTATTTATATTAATTAAGTTCTTAAAACATGACGATTGATGTAATGCGCTATACACAGTATATGCATGGTTGTTCTGCCCAACCTGTGTACTCGTGAGTGGATACTATTTTATGGCACCCATTTAAAGGCACATAAAACTAACAACCTGAAACTGCTTATTTGTGCTGTGAAAAACAGTATTTCTTTGATGCGCAATTAATTTCTTTTAATATGCAGTTAAATACATCCCCTATTTTATTGACGAGGTATATACCATATCATACATACATGTAGTCCACCGAACGTAATGATTACACATGCGGACGAAGTGGCGGTCATAAGCTAGTTATGCCATAAGAATCTCTGAGTCCACTTTGTGTTTTCTGTTTATTTTTTTATAACATTTGAAGTTTTATCTTTTTATTTTATATATTAGGCCAGTACCACACTTTGCTATGCGTGTTCGCGTTGCGTATTCGCCTCTCTTTCTTCTGCGATATTAAAGAAAGAGATGCAAAACGAATATTTGCACGAATACGGGCAAGTGTGGTGCCGGCCTTATATGTACCTACAAGGCATGATACAATAATATAACTGCGCCAGGTATACGGCAATCCGGTATATCGGTTAGTAGTGTGGGTGACACCCGCTACGGCATCAGCCTATCGATGGAATGCTGACGTAAGTGTGAGTGTGTCGTCGACAATGACGTCACTGGTGTCACGATCCGGATTATGAGACCATGTTTTCTTGGACCATGGTACAAGGTGTAAGAAGACTTTCGAATAACAGACTTCCTAATTATGTGTTCTCAAATAAAATTGCCTTGGCAATAAAATCCCGTGTTCCATATCGGGTGAATAAAGATTACGATAGCTCTCAGCGGTGTTGAAAGGTTTTTGTATTTTTCGATGGACCTTGCCATCGTAATTTGTTATATAGGATGGGACTACGCATACTCGGCGGTCCATTAGGCGTTTCAGGTCTGGGTTCTTATACGTATAGGTAGGTAGCGGGTTTTGAGAATGAACAAAGTCTCTATTCTTTGTACATATTATGCACGAAAAATGTGCGAAGCTGTGTTTCATAAAATCGACACCCAGTTTTCAAGTATGCCACTTGTCAAGTACTCGTACAGTTTTGCACATGATATATATACTTACTTAATGGCTTTGTGAGCTGTAGACCTCGCGAGTAGGTATATTTTGTTTTTGAATTTCCAAACCCGGATAAGACATAAAAGTTCCATAAAATTATTGAATCTGCTCAAAAAAATTTACGAGAATAAGTTGAGAATGCGATCTGTAGAGGAGAACAACCGGAAATCCGCCGAACATACGAAACCATTTTTGTCGAAGCTGGGCTGTTATTCGTAAACCGATTCGTCCTCACCTTTCACCTCACCCCTCACCCGTTTTATAAGGAAAAACTGTGTGATAAATGACATTTGACAGTGTCCATATAAAAAGGGTGCACTGTGAGGTGACTGGTGAGAACGGTGTTTAGTGAATAGCATAGCTGTAAATAATAAATGTCTAAAAGGCTGTTATTTACAAACCTACTCGTCCTCACCTGTCACCTCACCCCTCCCCCGTTTTATATGGAAACTGTCAAAAAGTCTCATAAGACAGTTTCCATATAAGAACGGGCGAGCTGAGGTGACAGGTGAGGACGGTGCTTAGTGAATCGCGTAGCCGAAGCGGAGGCCTTCATGTCACATGGTCAAATTATAGGTAATTAAGCTAAGTTTCCGTAATCGACGTGTTTCGCGCGTTACAAAATCTCTGACCGACCTTTACCGTACAAGTTGGAAACGGGTAGTGGCTAGCAGTTCAAAGAAAAAATGTAGCCTTTTGTTTATTAATGACAATTTCATCCTTGACATTGTCACAATACGTCCCGCTCAGATAAACTTAGCTTTTCACTAACGCAGCTCCGAGGTATCGCGCGAACCAAGACAATTTTTTATCATTTCACATAATGGATAAGTACCAATATCATTTTGGAGTTTGAATTTCTACTCCCCCGTCATATCGGTAGTTTTTAATATATCATTAAAAATACATGTTTAAATCTTCATTTTATCAATATACCTGGGTTTAGTTACTATACCTATTCCAAATTTCAAATCAATAGAGTCAGTAGCTGAGATAAATATATTTTGTTGTGACAGACAGATGTAATATCTACTCTCGTATAAGTAATTATTAGCTTAACGTTACATTTTATTTGGCTCAGCATTTTCGTACCAAAATGCTTTATATATTCTCTTATTGGAATATTTATTGGTCATTCAATGTTAACCGTGAGGATATCCCTATCCTTTTCGATTCGTATATAAGAAGCGGCTGTGTCCAGTCAGTGCAGAGTTTAATGAAAGCGTCAGTGAGTTGTCGAAGGCCTGAGTCGGTTGGCGGCCGGCCAGCGACCGGCTCCAGCCGTCGACTTCGTGATGAATTGGTGACTACAAATTGGTTCTGAGTCAATGATTTATTTAATGAGTAGACTTGTGTATCAAAATATTAAATATCCATGATATTTAGGGTGAACATATTATTAGTTAGCATCGAGTCTCATTTAGCTGGAAGATTATAGTATAATTACCGGACCTGCTCACAAAATATCACGAGAATCGTTTGCCAAATGCGACCTGTAGAGGAGAACAAACCATTGAACAAACTTTTTCTTTTTAATTTCCAAAAACTTATTCGAGAATAAAAATCTGTATACTTATCCAACCTGCTCACAAACTTTCAAGAGAAACGGTTGAGAAATGCGACCTTTAGAGGAGAACAAACCGAAATTCGCCCGCAGAAACATACAAAATCATTGATAAAAAAAATGTTTTTGGAAATTTCCAAAAACTGTGTCCACAAAAAAAAATCTATATAACTATCGAACCTGCTCACGAAATTTCACTCGACAGACGACAGAGACCTTCGTTTCACTCGGTCAATTATTTTTTATTATAGAGTTCATAACTTTTGCTGGTTTTTTTTTTATTAAGTATAGATAGTAAGTGGATTTTTTTAAATCTTATCGCTGACATACTTGCCTTGCCTATAAAAATAGCATTCTTTCGTTATGTACCCGGAGATCTCCAGCACCGGAAGATAACGGCTTAATTATATAATATTTTCACCTCTTAAAAAAACATTTTTTTGTTATCACCCGTTATAACTATACATATAAAATGCTATTCAATGAAAACGACATAGTGACTCGTCGCTTTAGTAGTTGCTTGTTTTCTATAATATATTGCCTATATACATATATATCTAAGTCAAATGTTATTGTCCCGGGTTCGAATCCTGGTCAGGGCATATATTTGTGTGATGAACACAATTATTTGTTCTTGTGTCATCGATTTCATTTTTTTATGTATTTAAGTATAAGTATATATTTATCTTTATAAGTATGTATATCGTCGCTTAGTACCCAACTACCCATAGCATAAACTTTGCTGCTTAGTTTGGGACTAGATCGATTTGTGTAAGATTGTTCACAAACATATGTATTTTTTTATTTATTTTTAGGGTTCCGTACCAAAATGGTAAAAAAGGAACCCTTATGATTTCACTTTGTCTGTCACATCGCTAAATATCTTAAGAACTACTTATGCTAGCGATTTGAAATTTGGAATAATTATAAAGAAGGCTTACCTACATACATAGAACATTACTTTTTTAAATATTTTTTTTTTATTTTCTGTTAAAAATGACAGATAACAGGTGGTTCAAAATTTGAAAGTCTAGTTAATATGTCGAGTGCAGTGTCATATGAACGGGCTTGGGTAGCACATTCTGAAACAATTTTTTTTATGCGTTTGTTCATTTTTGTTTTATGAGGGAAAATGTAAAAAAATACCGTTCCCCCCTTATTCCCCCTTATTTCTAAACCACCAAGGAAAAATTATAAAATTATTAAATAACATTGATATCAATGTATGTTTTACAGGAAAAATATAACTGTAGCTCTACTAGTCTTTCTTTTTTTTTATCGTCAAAAACATTTCTATACTAAGTTTGTAATTTGATTACCAGAGCTCGGAATAGGTAGTGCCTATTTACCTAAACTTCGCGGGAGGACGTAACTAAGAGTGGTTACAACCACCAAAAATAATTACTTCTTTTTATTGAATGTGGGGTTTCCCGGGATTTACTGTGTTATTCTAGAGGCTTAATACATTTCTATTTACTTATAAATCTTGTTATATTGCATATTATTTGTTTAATTACCTTTAAATAACAATCAGTCACTAAACATATAATATGGATCAAATTGAATCAAAAGGTTTCCGAAATTTGATACTTTTTACTTGAATTAGACAGAATTATACTCCTTTCTTCCATGAGAGGGGACCAGTGTCCAGCATTAGGCCGTATATAGATTGGTGATGAGACAGAACTATGATATCCTATAGAAAATTCCGACATTCATTCCGACGTTTCGAGTCCTTTACAGCACTCGTGGTCACGGAATGTATTTTAAATTCATTATACGCGATTAACGCGATATAATCGGTTGAAAAATAGTTTTATTTAATATATAAGTACATGTATACCATCATATTAGAAATAAATTAGAATACATCTGTACGATATCTTCTATGCCATATCATAGTTATGTCTCGTCACTAATCTAATTACGTCCTACTGCTAGACACAGGTCCCCTCTCATGGAAGAAAGGAGTATAATTCTGTCTAAGTCAACAAAAAAATATCAAATTTCGGAATCCTTTTGATTCAATTTGATCCATATTATATTTTTAATGACTGATTGTTATTTCAGGGTAATTAAACAAATAATATGCAATATTAACAAGATTTATAAGTAAAGTGAAATGCCTCTAGAATAATACAGTAAATCTCGGGAAATCCCGCATTCATTAAAAAGAAATAATTATTTTTGGTGCTTGTAACCACTCTTACTTACGTCCTCCCGCGAAGTTTAGGTAAATAGGCACTACCTATTCCGAGCTCTGTTGATTACCTTTGCATGTATTTTTGTTTTATAAATTACTAAGAGATTATGCTGAAAGTACCTTGTTTCCAATAAAGAAAAAAAAATTGAAATCGGTTTACGTGATAAAGAATTATCCTTGAAAAACTACCATACATACAAAGTTATTCAGTCACATAAATTTGTAACAAAAGACGCCTATATATGGCGCTGTACCTATGGCGTCCCATTTCCACACCATGTTGTTGAGATTTTCCTGATTTAATAGGGTTGGAATCGGTACACATCTGTATACGGAACCCTCGGTGCGCGAGTCCTACTTGCACTTGACCGGTTTTTATTTATATTTTGTTTAGTTAGGTGAATAATAAAGAGAATTGAAAATGTACCTACATTCTACCTACTTATTGCATTCTTTGAGGGTGCAACCAGAATAGCTCTGTGTATGTACACAGATATAGAAAAACTTACCTATACCCATTTATAGTAGAATGGAATTGACTTATTAGAAGCACTTTCTGGTGTACATGAGCATAACTCGATTGTTCATACGTAGCCGAAGTGGGCGCAGTGCAGACATTGTGTAACGAGTCTATCACGACGTGATCCACGCGGCGACGACAGCTGCCTTATTGGACGTCACTACACGACACGACCCGACCCAAACAATATTTATGGCACATTGTGCTCCCCATCTTTATGATCCTAGGCTTCTAACTGTAAGAATATTTATACTGTGTCGGTGTCTATCTCTACTTCATAAGAACCTAGAGTATCTATACTATAGTATAACTTGAAAACCAAGGCTATTGTTGAGTCGTTGTTGGTATAATTAGTGCCACTCGGTTAAGTGCTTTCTTGTAAATTATAGGCATAGATTTACCACCATATACATGTATAAAGGTTAATATTATTACAGGTATGTAGGTACGTACCGGTACAAAAAATAAAGCAAAAAAAAGTCTGGCTAAACATAACAGTATATAAAAAAATAGGTTTATTTTATGTTTGTGGCGTGATCTATGGTTTTAGGAGGTACTTTCCGAATTTGGTGGGCTAATATTATTTAGTAAAGATATCCAGATAGCTTTGTTCGTATCGTACTCAATTCCAATGTGATTATCCAAGAATAGAATAGGAATATTCCCTAATTTGTTATACTATTTTGACATTGAATAAGTTCAAGCTTTTATTTCGGTTCGGTCAAATCAGATCTTCGTTAAGTAGTTTCAATATAAATATAAGGTTAAAGTCCCAGTGCTCGACTCCTTAGTATCTAATAGATGACACCTATTAATCACCTCTGTCATCAATACCTACATGAGATTAAAAATGTCATGTATTTGGTCAGTCTCGAACACAGGGACGTTTACCTTACAAACTATTCGTACAAAGTTTGAGGGCAATTGAAGGGATGTTTAGAAAATCAACATAACTGTAATAGGTATGATTTTACAGGAGATAGATAAAACTATAGTATATTATGCAACTGGTGTTTAAGAAGGATATAAAAAGGCGAGTGGTGTGTGTTGCAATATGAGCCTTGGCGAACATCGGAAGTAAAGACACCACGAGCCTTTTTATACCAGTTATACACTGTTGCATACAATACTTTTTTTACGATTCATCAAATAAAAAGTAAGTATTTATCATACTTTTCATGCGCCATTTTTTCCCTTAATAATTGTGCAACTTACCTACACAATATCTTTAGTAAATGCTATATAACTTCTTCGTGGATTTTTAAAAGAATCAATAAACAAACAAACAACAAACAACCTACACATTTTCTTCATGAACACAAAAAAAATCGTTTGATTTAAGTATTATAATCATGTATCAGCTTGAATGTTTTCGTTTTCAATTAGGAATTTGGTGGGATATCAAACATATGACACTTTGTTCATGGTTTTTTTTTAATTTGTTACACTTGGCATCCGACCTAAACTGATTTCAAATCCGGATCGAATCTTAACTGTTTCGTTTTCACAAATACATCCGAAAATAGATAAAACTTGTTAAACAACACAAAAAAGATGATAAATGTATATATTTATATTATTAAATAATATATTACGCATTTATTAATACCTAAAAATGTAGCAAAGTTGCGTTAAGTTGGCAGCACTGATTTTAATCATAAAAGTTTCACTTGAACGCACCAATGAATGACTACTAAACATAGGATTTGTAGTAGTCTGTGGCACCCAACTCTGCTTTAATTTTTCATTAAAATAGGGTAAGTAGGGTTTAGCGTGTTTTTGGGCAATAGACTAGATAGACTTTTTACAGAATAAATAAAGTATTATATTGCTTAAGTCGCGAAAAAAAGTATAGGAGTAGAAAAAAATCTTAAAAATTTACTTATAACTAAGCTGGACATAGGGCCATAATATAGAAATAAGGCCACAGGATAAACATTATAAGAAGTGATTTTGGATAAATGGGACTAGCATAGGACAATATCATATTGACCAATTGTAGCCCCTTCTAGGACCAACAGTATGATACTAATAAGTTGCATTTGCAAAAAATTAATTTTTTTATAACAAATGAAGAGCATCGGCATTAAGTTCCTCACAGCGTTCACGTTCAAGTTGTTCAATTGACCCAGAAAACTTGCGTCCTGTAGATTTCCCGAGTGAAAGAAGTTGTTATGCCGTAGAACAATGGTTGAAGTGTCAAATGTCGTATTGGAAGCGGAGTAGTTGCCCACGAAGGACCATTTTAATTACTGACTTCGAGAAGTTTCGGGTGGTACCGTTATTCATTTATTTAACATATTCGCTACCGGGCTGCCAAAATTATATGGACGTGAACACACATCCGTTGCCGGCAGTGAATGCTTTAATCTTTATTGCACAAAAGAAAACCTTATAGTACAAAAACCGGCCAAGTGCGTGTCGGAGCACGCACAATGAAGGGTTCCGTACCAACACCTACTATTCCACATTTAAAATCACTATCCAATACATTGAATCTAAAAAAGTCGTATCTTCATAGGGTACTCACGGCACTTACGACCTTTTGTTTGGGCAAGACAGTTTTTAAGCGAAAACCCAAAAACCGTAAAACCTATATTGCTCAAATCAAAAATCGTTGAAAGTATTTACACACCACCTAAATTTTTTTCAAAATTTTTAACTTTATAGTTCGGAAATTCGAGGAGGGGGACACAGACACACAATGTCTATGACTTTGACAGCTAATATCTCACCAACGGTTGGCTTAAATAGACAAGTTTTTAGAAACCTCTATATCATTTTTAAAGGCCTATCCATCCATACCCCACACGACTATGTGCGTTAAAAATTTTTTTCATAGAATACACCTTCCTACCAAATTTCATAATTGTATTGCTTATAGTCTCCGAGTAAATCGGCTGTGACATACGGACGGACGGACGGACGGACGGACAGACGTGACGAATCTATAAGGGTTCCGTTTTTGCCATTTTGGCTACGGAACCCTAAAAACCGAACTTAATGCCGAAAATAATAAAAAGTATTCTCTACCAGTCAACCTTAAAGCAAAACAGAAAAATTTTACCCTTCGTAATTTTGCAGGTCGCTTGGGTATTTAAATTTAAGTAGGTACCTACTATAATTTCCGTGTGTTCGTTAACATAATTTTATAGGTCAAGTTTTAGTGCAGTGCCTTTACCATGAGTTTGCATGGCCGTACTCGCTAGCGACTGCGTAAACAATTTAGTATGCCGATTCTTAGTTCCATTGCGTAACCGCCAGAGGCGCTGCACTTTTGCCCATACAATTTTTTACGCAGTCGCTAGCGAGTACGGTCATGTAAACTCATGGTAAAAGCACTGTTGTGTCAAACATATATGCCAGTCGCAAGCAGAAGGCAATTGGGGATTGATTCGAGACATACGTTACAGATTTCAATTTTATTACAATATTAATTCCGACTCGGTAGCTTGGCGATGGTGAGCGTGGAAACTACCGCGTAACATTACTTATGTTCGTATTGAGATGATAATTAAATTGGAATGTGTAACGGACTTCGATATTGAAGACGAAATGCTTACCCCCTTTTTTAATTTATGGTTTTAAGAACTGTAGAAACAATAATTTCATTACTTCGGACGCTTCAAGACTGGTCTCTACCAGAGGACGGATTTAAACCGATACATTGCGTGATCATCGTATCAAGTGATTTGAAAGAGCGTCTTTCATTATGGTGTACTTAGAAATTGGCGTGGTGACGGAAAAGGACCGGACGCGGCGGAGCGCAGTTCGTCGCCGCCCGGAATCGCCCTACCTAATGGTCGGAAGCTTGTTACGTGTTTAAATACTCATTACTTCCCTCATTGTGGAGCTTATTTCACCATTAATCAGTCGATACATTACCAGCTATTACAAATCATATGCGGCCCGCATCATATCATATCAGATTAACCTTAAATCAAAAATCATTGTAGCTTTTTAAAAGCATCAATAAATGTTTGTTTAGGAAAGGAATATATACTAACTTGTATCTGTTTCAAATTCTAAAATTGTATTGAGTTTTGGTTATTTAGGTGGCTATACAGTTTACTAATTCAGGTCACTGCGTGTGTTTCGTTTTACGAACTGACATACTAGACTTGTAGTTTTATCTACTAGCTTTTTCCCGCGGCTTCGCCCGCGTACTGAGAGAGACTAAAAATTACGATTTTTAACCGTCTACAAAAAAGGGTTTTCAGTTTGACCCGTACATTTGTATGTACCTACGTATGTAGGTATGTATGGATGTCATTTTCGTAATCGGCTCCCCGAGGAACCTCAAAGATGACACCCATATCAATTTTAAGAAAAATAAATGTCCACCATCGTGGATTTGAAAATGGATGTCATTTTTGTAATTGGCACTCCTAGGCACATCGACGGTGACACTCATATCGTTTTTTAAAAAAAATAGATGTCTACCATCTTGGATTTAAGAAAAATAAATGTCTGTCATTTCGGATTTGAAAATGGATGTCATTTTCGTAACGGCACCTCGAGGAATCACAAAGACGACATCCATATAGATTTTTAAGGAAAATAAATTCCCGCCCTCTTGGATTTGAAAATGCATGTTATTTTCGTAATCCGCACCCCGAGCTACCACAAAGATGTCCCGGAGACACCCATATCGATTTTTAAAAACATTAGCCATCTTTGCTTGGAAATGCATTTTCGTAATCGGCACCCGGAGAAAAAAAATGAAAGTAAAGATTTGCTCGCCTCACAACCTTGAAACCCCCTTTTCACCCCTGTAGGGAAGCAATTTCGAAAAACGTTGAAACATGTTTTGTTGTATGTAAACAGAGAGTATATACCTATACGATATTTTAAATATCTCACTTCTAAAAGATGTGCTCCCCGTACAAACTTGAATCCCCCCCTTTTAACCCATTAGGAAAGCTATTTCGAAAAACCCTGAAGTATGTTTTTTGTATTTAAACAGTCTATTTAAGAGGTTCTAGATCTCTCATATCAAAGAAGATTTGCTCCCCTTACAAACTTTGAACCCCTTTTCACCCCTTGACTCACTCTCAGTTCAACAAATACGTGTATTCATACAAACTTTCATCTCTTGTTTTACATCCTTAGGGGATAAATTTTGAAAAATCGTTTCTTATCCCTAGCCTACGTTATAAATGTAACCGAAAATGCAAAAATAAATTCTTTAGCGTTAGTAGATTCGGCTTTGTGTTGATGCGTCAGTCATCCAGTCCGGCTCGCGACTTCTTCCGCAAAGATTTTAGATGATAAAAAAAAGATATATAACCAGTGAGTATATTTACGAAGTTTCAAATTTCTCACTTCATAAAAGATTTGCTCCCCGTAAAAACCTTTAATCCCTTTTTCACCTCCTCAGGGAAGGATTTTCGCAAAGCACGGAAATATGCCTTTGATGTATTTAAACAGAGAGTCTATATACAAAGTTTGAAATCCCTTACTTCAAAATAGGTTTGCTCTCCGAATAATTTAAGTCCTTTAGGGGAGGGATTTAGAAAAACACTAAAATACGTTTTGTTGTATTTAAACTGCGAAGTTTCAAATCTCGCAGTACAAACTTGAAACCTGCTTTTCTCCTCTTTAAGGGAAAATTAGATATAAAAAAACGCTGAAATACGTTTTGTTATATCTAAACAAAAAGTCTATGTGCGAAGTTTCAAGTCTCTTGCGTTAAAAAGGATTTGCTCCCTGAACATACTTTTAACCCCTTTAGGGGAGGAATTTCGAAAAATGCTGAAATGTTTTGTTGTATTTATATACACAGAGTAAATATGTTTTGTTGTATTTATATACGAAGTTTCAAAAATCACAGTTCAAAAAAAATTTGCGCCCCATACAAATATTGAATTCCTTTTTCACCCGATTAGCGAAATAATTTGAAAAACGCTGAAATATTCCGTTCGTGTATTTAATCAGAGAGTCTGTATATGAATTTTCTAGTTTCTGAGTTCAAAAATGTTACGTTTCTCATATCAACTTTCATCCTTTGTGATGAGGGGATGAATTTAAAAAATCCTTACGTTAGCTTACTTTTATGATGTATGCAAGTGACAAGACGGGATTTTTGGAAATTCCATCCCTAAGGGGATCAAATAGGGGTGCAAAGTTTGTATGGGAGAAAATTTCTTTTTGAGCTGAAGACTTAAAAAATCGTAAAAAGGTTACCAAGAGATAATGCGTAGAGGTTGTCACTGTAAGTAGAGCGTATTATATTGTTGCAGGACATTAAAAATCTTGGGTTATAATGAAGGACTCCTAACACTTTGCATTTCGAGAAACATCAAAATTTTTGTTCGATTCAAGCATAATATGTCTTCTCGTGTAGTCGCTACATCGAGCATGTCAGCACTAAGGGTCGGAAAGTAGGGAATTGGGTAACGTCATCGAAAAAGAACGTATGTGTAGATGTACGCAACATCAAACCGTGACACCACTATGCTACATGGATGAGATGAGGTAGTTTTGGTTTTTAACAATTCTTCATTCGAGAAAAACTTTAAAAGATTTGTCAACTCAACTGAGAGAGTTTCATTGCAACTTGGCGCCCAAATGTGGCTGCTTGTGACTTGGCTGCTTGGATAGACTCGTGGCTTCAACTTCAAGTTCTGAACGAACTTCCTTGATGAATTACAGCCACTTCATAAATATTCGAGATGTGATCGAGTTTAGTTTAAAGTTTCCGTATAGCTCGTAGTCTGATTTAATGATCATTAACACGTTCACTGCGGGACAAATTTTGGTGATCTTTAATCTGGTGCGGTTGAGATCGAATCAGCCCAAACCTAAGCTCATTTACAGTGCGGGTGAGGCCTTATGGACCTCAAATTTCAGTAGGTACTTACATCCTTCATAATTTTGGCTAGACAAGGATTAGGTGTTTTCTTTTTGTGGTCTTCATTTGTCATTAAATGTTTAAAATACACTTAGCTTCGCCCTTGGTTCTGACCTCTGGTTAAAGAAAAAATACCTAAAGAATTTTTGAGATCTTTTAGGCCTCAAAACGCACTAAATTTTATCTAAGTCTAGTGAAGGGAATGGCAGTTATCGCTAAATTATCGATGAAAAATCATCATCTCGTCGACCATCTTCGATATAATATCTCAGACGTCATTTTTAATCGGCTTCCAAATCTAAAAGGTATCAATTCGGTTGTATGTTTTTTTTATTTTTTTTTTATGTTTGTTACTCCATATCTCCGTTATTACTACTGGACCGATTTTATAAATGTTTTTTTGATTGTATCTATATGCGTACAGATTAGTTCCATTTTTGTCAAAACCCAGTTCTGATGATAGGATCCACGAGGAATCGAGGGAACTCCTCAAATCTTAAAGGCATGCGTATTATGCGTACCTAGAGATTTTTGTATTTTCATCAGAAAATCAAGCATTTTCATTAAAAACTGTCGCATTTGATGAACTGGTGCTGATGATGATCAGAACAGAACTCTTCAACGACGCATACTACACGTTTGGCGATTTCGATTTCGACTTGGACTGGGACTGGGACTGAAACCCGGACCCGGACCTAGACTCAAACCCGGAGTCGGACCTAGACCTGGACCTCAACCTGGACCTGGTCCTGAACCTGGTTCTGGACCCGGACCCGGACTCGAACCCGGACCTTGAGAGATTAAGTTTATCTAATGCATTTATGCTATATTTATTTTTTCGAGTTCGACTAAATAAAGTTAGCGGCCCAGTGGATGACACTATAAGGAGGGAATTCACACATTTTTACAAATAACTTCTGAACTATCAAATATACCGACTGCATGTCTGTGCAAATATGTAAACCACTTCTTTCTGCATGCTATGCCGTTTACCTGATATATAGTGATGATATGTAGTGAATCCTAAGTTTAAGGTGCCAAAAAATTATAGTCGAACACTGAGGGACACAGCGCGCAAGGGGTATACGGAGCCGCTGGCCAGTAATTATTACGGTCAAAGAACCAGACAGTACCTGATACCGAGAGTATTTAATAGCATACCCCAGAATATGATTGTTTACCAAAACATGTGTATAAAAAAAAATCAAGGCATTGATGATAAGTAATCTCACGGGTGAATAACTGTTACTATTTTAGTTAGCTAGTGAATATTAGGTTAAGGTATTTTTATAATAAGAAACATGTTAACCCCTTATTCATATAACCCAGTTCTCGCAAACACAAATTCCAATTTCGCCAGATAAAGACAATCTAATTTTAACGGCATTACGTTTAAAATAGGTTTAATGGACATTTAAGAATAAGGATTTAATATATCATCATAAATAAAAAAATAGTATCTTCTGTTGGCACAGATATAGGTAATAGTAGGTGTTAAGGAACGAGTGTTTTTAATTTATTCGCCAACAAACTACTTCGCAGTTTGGCGAAACCTTGTATTAGATTAAGTCTTTAAAAAAAAATTAGCAATAAATTAAAAAATAATAATAATAATGCTTTCCCATCGTATTTTGACGAAAACGGCTGATATTTATCCTTTTATCTCAATTTGTTTTAGTACTCGCCATAAGCTAGTTGAAAAAGTACGAACAATTTCGATAAAATACGAAGGGAAAACTCATTTTTATGTTATTTACCTTTTCGTGTCGTTTTTATTCTTTAACATACTAGACGATTTTTTAAGTATTTAGGTAATTATATGTACGATCGGTCACGATTGTTTTCGTATTTAGGTTATAAGTACCTATTATTCACGTGAAACACGCTGGTTCTGTATCGACAACTATGGCCGCACTAACGGTCGGCTCCCGCGCCGCCCGCGTCCCGCTCAGTGCGGCCTTGAGGTCACTTTCTTGAGGCGTAAATAAACCTCGACCCGCACTGTGTGGATAAAATATCTACCCAGTGCGTTCGAGGCTTATTTCGATCTCAATCATTTTTTTTGTACCAACGAGTCCGGGTTTGAATAACATAAAGAAATGTATATTTGTCTTTATCGTACGCCTTGTAATTCAACGGAAACAGCTCCCGCACGAGAGAGATAACACGAACTTTTAGCCCCGCACCAGCGTATAGTCGAGCTTGGGGCGGAATTGCCTCAAGCCGCAGTCAACGTGTTAATAAAATGTGCCAAATTAGTATGTTCATTTAAGTAAAAAGGTTCTCAGGTGTAGGTACTTTACAGGGACTATCTGAACAATTTTCGGCAACCAACATCCTAGCGTTCCTCAATTGTCTCGTATTTGCAACGGTGCTTCACCTTATGCGATGCATGAATCTTGAGAGATTTATAATAGGTTTAAGGCTCGGTTTTATAAAGATCCGTGAGACCTTATGTCGGTTTGTTATGTCAAAAAATGTACTGGGTTACTGAAATGTGATCTGACATTTGGTCTAACGGATCTTTATAAAACCCGGCCTAATTAAGGCTATGATACCGACAAGTACAGTCAAGTGTAAAAATATGTATCGAATGAATGAATCTTCTCATAAATATGTACCGAAACCTTAATGCGCAGACATAAGATCCATGGGAAATATTGCATGCACCCATTTTTTTGCACCCGACTGTACATAGGTAATTATGTATGGCATTGCTGGTTCCACATCTACATTACCTAAACATTGTAATTATTTGTAGCGATCAAGATAGCTAACATAGACTTGCAGTTCAGTAATGTAGAGGAACCTATGTTTCGAATAGATCTCTAAGTGAAAGAATAAATACAACGTTTAGTCGCCGTTATCCTATTTATTTTATTTTCGTATATTCTGAGCAATGAGAATTTCACTAATTTAACCTTACTTCCACGCGTTATGCGATGGCCTTAGAATTCAAATAATAGTCAGTCAACGGATTGCTATAATTTCGATGATGAATTAAAGGCAAGGCTCGTTTTCTTCGGCATTGGGCTACATACATTTTAATAATATATACGAGTATGTCACTGCAGTGTATCATAAAATATGTATGACGATTTGATAATAAGGGTATGACGATCACTGCTATAGTGACATCACACTACAACATATTTGTTGATATCATTATAATATAGGTATTTGAATTCCATATCCACTGCAGTTAGCAGGGGTTGCTGTGTTGCTGAGCAATGTAACCAACAAGTGCGCATTGACGAGCGATTACGAGGCGCCGTAAGGGCGCGCATACACTAAAGATGTGCGAAGATGTGCTTTAATACATTTGATTACTAGTTAGCTGTCTTACTTACAAGTGATTCACTTTATTTAAAGTGCTCAAATAATCACAGTTGTATTGTTGCAGTGTGAGCGGTGACCCCCGGCATGCGGTCGGGGGAGGGAGGCGAGGGCTCCGAGCTGGCGGAGTACGGCTCGCGCTGGCCGCCGTACGGGCAGGGGCCCGGCTACGGCTGGACGGCGCGCTCCGCCACGCCGCAGCACCCGCCGCAGCACCACCTCGCGCGTCACTCGCGCTCGCAGCAGGTGCGACACAACACTACGATTATTATCAACCTATAATTTCAATTGCTGATGACTGGCGGGCGCACATGCCGCTAGATTGCGCATACTCGTACGTCGGGTCGGGTTGGGAACAGTAGCTCGGATTTTTTCGGACACTCAAATTATGAAGAAAAAATTGTGGTAGCGAGCTGAAATTCACACTCAACGTGCTTTGGTTATTAAATTTTCTCCCTGCATTATCAGTATTTCAATCAAGAAAATAGCAAAGTAGTCAGACATCATTTATAAAAAAAATTGAAATTTATGTATCGGTACTGAGTTACTGTAACTTAACCCTGTAGAACACAGGAACTTTAACAGTACACAGTGGCTCAACTATATATATATATTGATCAAATAAAAGCAAAATCTTTATTCAGTTTTATTTATTTGTTTCAGTTGATATATGCTCTAAGCTTAATATTTACTTATCAGTCTCAGTCACATAAAAGTTATAAAATCAAATCACTGTGTACTTTTGGATTTGAGCCATTGTACACGCCGTCGCCATTTTGAATACAACGGCGCATAAATTTCTCCTGAATTGCCGGAGGATATGCGAATCTATGTTATTGCCTAGTATAATAACGTCATATTGCATCAAAATAACAATACTTGTCAAAATGTTACAATTTCAAGGAATAATAACTTGTGTAACTTACATTTTAAAGTAATTTCTCGACGCGCATGTGAACGGCGCAGAACGGGTCACTGATTTATAATACGTGTTTGGGTGTCGAACGCACCCGACAAACGAAGGAGATGGATAGATATTGCTGTTCTATTTAGGAAATACAGGCGTGAGTCAGTGTACCCGACTGAGGAATCGTTCCCGACTTGACCCTACTTTCTGCTACGAATAACGGCGGCCCGACGTAGCATAGGCGTAGTCGCCGGTTTTTGAATTATCTAATCTTTATATATATCGAAAACCACCCTAACACGTGTACATTGTCATTGTTATAATAGTTAACGCTATATCGTAATTATTAATTATAGATATTAAGTATCTAAATACGGGGAGTATCATTTGTCTGAAAACATTGCGTAACACTGATGGTGATTCTCATTCCAAAATTTTACATTTTCTTAATTTGTCCTTACCGGGCCCGGATTGTTTGTTAACGATTCGTGAGTGATTATTTCTGACTTTAACTATTTTATCCGTTAGGGATCCAGGTATAGAGTAAACTGGAGTCAATAATAAGTTTAAATTGCACTCTGATTTCCTTAACTTTCACTTACCGTTCGGACCGGTAAGGACATTAATTAACTTTAACGATGAGAATCATCCTGATATTGCTATTCCGATGATTGCTGTTGTGCCAAATGTTCGTTTTGCCATTAGACACTATTCCAATTATGAAAAAAAACCGACATACTATTGTATTTTAACTAACTCGAATTTGGAGCAGCCCGACTGGGGAAGTACCTCCGCCTTGCAGAAGCCATAATAACATTATCGACTATATATAAAAGTATGTAGTGTTGTGTTCCTGGAGGTGAGCAAGGTTGCCAGAGCTCCCGATGATGCACTGTGTTGAGAGCGAGGGACCTAAATTTGTCCCTTCTGTTGTCAACACAGTGCATCCTCAAATTTTTTAAAGGGTCGGCAACGCGCACGTGACTCCTTTGGAGTTGCGGGCGTTTTTGGCTGCGGTGGCCGCTGACCATCAGGTGGACCGTAAGCTTGTTTGCCACCGGCGTTTTATATAAAAAAAACTTAACTAAGTACTTTCCTGTTGCTCAAAAATCATTTAGGCTCACCATGTTGTACTATAAATATATATAAATACTAACGGACAATTTTACACAAATCGACGGTCCCAAACTAAGCAAAGCTATTGGTATTAGGCGACTATAAACATACTTAATATAAATAAATAAATACTTAAACTACTACTATTTACTATATTGTGTTGATATTGAACATGTTGCAAGACATGGTTTTTTTTAATTGACAACAAAATGTCAATTAAAATCTTCACCTTAACGACATACTACTAGGGATCGACAAATTAATTGCTTTCTAGAAGTAGCTTTGATTAAACTAAAAATATTCCGTTTTAGTGCCGTTCTATCGATTTTTGTAACTGAACTTGAACTATGGTATTTATTGATTTAATGCATAAAACATGCTTACAGAACTGTTAGACAAAGGTACAGTATACATGTATGGTAAATTTAGAATAGGTTAAAATTTACACAATAGGTTAAACGTGTGCACGAACGATACCTATCAAGTAAACGAAAGGCGCTTTGTAAGTGCGTATGAAACCTGCGGTTTTATACATATTTTTGATTGCGGTCAATCTCACAACTGGCCGCAATGCGGCTAGCCGCTTAGTGGGTACATAACCTTACCTGTATCTGTACCTTCTATATTGTTTCTGTCTAATTATTTTCCGCTATCGGTAACCATAGTTATACAGCAGGCTTAATCAGGTATTGAATGAATGAATTAAAATAATTTATTTCAGTTATGACTATAGTATGTACATCGAAGTGTGGTGTGATGTGGTAGTGGTTACAGGACAACCGGCACACGAGCTACGAGGCGGAGGACGCGCGGGCGCGCGCGCGCGGCGGGGTCTACTACTCGCCGCCGGGGACGTCGTACACCATCGTGGAGCGCCCGGCCTCCTCGCACGGCCACCACGCTTCCTACTCGCAGCACCACTATCCGGGGAAACTCACCCGGCAACCTTATCTTGGTTCTTCCACTATAGGCAATAGCGCAGGTAACTAACTGTACACTGCTGATGTTAGTTGAAAGCATTTTTCCGCCTTGCACCCTGTATCTTCTCGTAGCACAAATCGGGGACACTGACTGCCTTATCTCGTTTCTTGCATTAGGCGCTAGCATAACTGTGTTAGCGCTATTCGTGAAATTTTACTCCCCAACTATATCTGTTCCATTTTGAAGGGATTTATTAACTGGTGACAAATTTTTCGCCGAGTAATACATCATTCATGAGAACGCCATTACTTAGGATCGTAGAGGAAGTCTTAGTCTGCTAGCATAGTACATACATAGTTCATGGCACTGTAGAGGTACGCGATTGAATGGTGCGCGACGGACGTAATTGAGCACCGGGCAGCAATTACGCGGCCGCTTTAAATAAGTTTTAAATGCACAGCGGGAATATCGCACAGCGGGTTGGAAGTTAATATTTACTGTAAAAGTTGCCTGCTGTGCGATGTGACTCGCAGATATGCAGAAGACGCTAGTTTCGTGTCTTAATGGCGTGTCATAACCATAATATCGTTATTGCAATGTTCGTATGTACTCGTAAGTTATCAGGTTCAAAATCAAATTTCGGTATCCGGTTGAGTTAAAAATGTATTAAATATTTTGTGCAAGTTGAAATGAGAATTATATTATCAGCACGCTAATTTGATGATCGAGACAGAAGGTCCCTTAATTTACAGGGAGGTACTCTTAAATTACGAATTTATATATATCCGCCCTCCTAGGATTGATCTATTTACTACAATCGACGATAATTAAAGTGTGTTGTCTCAATTCAAACATCAACTAAAGTTTTACCTATAAATAATTAAGGCAGGCCGCGTCGCTCGCCAATTTTTGATAATTCTGAAATATAGCTTGAAAATGAATGGCATTGTTTATTTATGGCAGGCGCAACAAGTCTTCGAAACAGCACGAACCACCTGAGCGCGGCGAACGGCAAGAAAAGGCCGATTTCGCCCGAGCAGGTGCTGCGCCTCTTCGGACAAGGCGGCGCCGCGGCGCTGGGCAAGGCGCTGCCACCGGCGCACCCGCCCGCGCGCAGGCACTCGCCCGCCTCCAGCCCCAGCAGCACCACGCACCATGTGAGTTCATCATGAGTAGCTGGAGCGGCTAACCATTGTCCCAAGTGATCTGATTGGAGCAGGATTTGTGCTCGTTCGAGCAGGCGGGTGCCGCGGCGCTGGGCAAGACGCTGCCGACGGTGCACCTGCCCGCGTGCTGTCATTCGCTCGCTTTACGTGTATCCCTCAGTCACCTGGCCGATAACCATAATTTGAGCAAAGAAAATCGAAGACCGAGCTGAGCCAGAGTGACATAATTGTAGTTAATTTAAATAAAGCCGGTCGAGTGCGATTCCGACTAGCTCACCGAGAGTTCTGTATACAGATGTGTACCGTTTTAACTTGTTAACTGAATGAATATTCAGGAAAATCTCAACAACATGGTGTAGAAATTGAACGCCATGGGTACAGCGCCATCTATGGGCGAATTTTGTTACAAATTTCAGCGACTGAATAATTTAGTATGTATGATGGTTTTTCAAGGATAACTCTTTACGTGATAAAGAGTTATCCTTGAAAAACAACCGATTTCAATTTTATTTTTTTTATTTGCTAGAAGATACTTTCAGGTAGGAATTTATCAAAAAAAATACATGCAAAGGTGATAAAATTACAAACTTAGTATAGAAATGTTTTTGACGATAAAAAAAAAGAAAAACTAGATAGAGCTATAGTTACGTTTTTCCTGTAAAATATACATTGATATCAATATTATGTCATAATTTCATATTTTTTCCTTAGTTGATTTTGGAGATAAGGGGGGCGGTATTTTATTTTACATTATCCGTCATAAATCAAAAATAACTCAACGTAAAAAAAAATATTCAGAATGTGCAATGCAACTCAAGCCCTTTCATATGACACCCCATTTGACATATTCACTAGACTTTCAAATTCTGAACCAAATATTGAATCTGTCACATTTGCAAGATATAAAAAAAATTAAAAAAACATGTTCTATGCATATACATAGGTTACCCTTCTTTATAATTGTTCCAAATTTAAAATCGATAGCATAAGTAGTTTTTCAGATATTTAGCGATGTGACAGACAGACAAAGTGAAACCATAAGGGTAAGTTTTTTACCATTTTGGTACGGAGCCCCAAAAAGCTTTAAGGGCTCTTAACTAGTAGTTAATAGCGCTTTGAAAATTATTCAGGGTTATATTGTAAGTATTATTACTCTTGGAGTTCGTAGGGACCAAACATTTACCTATGTACTCGTATACACAGATAAAATGGTTTGATTCTTCTAATCATCCCTACAAAATCGACATTAAATAAGTTGCCGTTTAAATGCTGTACCATAATGTAAGAATAGTTTAAATATACTGCTATCGTACATATTATATCGTTTTATATACTAAATATAATAGTAGAGAACTAGCCCAGTTTATATGATATTGTAATTCTGAAACTCAAGTTTTTAATCAATAACTAAAGTCTAATCTACTTATAGTAGGGAAGCCCACGATGCTAAATATGGATTTACTCGAGCGTCGTTGGGACCTATTGGGTTTTGGAGATTGGACGATAGGAAGAAAAAAGCTTATATGATGTGTACCTCTTCGCGGGTGGGATGAGCGTTTACAAAGAAATAAAACAGTTACATGAACATACTTCAAAGCTTCAGATATTGGGAGTGTATACGTCCCACGTATTTCTAATAACGGAAATATGTTAATTTGCCGGTGTGTATGTCAGGGGTGGCAGAACATTGGGGAAAAAAATCGAGCACGTCTTATTTTCAGAGAGGATTTTAAAGACCCTAAAGAAGATGGACATGACGCAAGATTTTGGTGGGTTTTTTTTAAATGTACAAAAAAATCGATCACATGTAGAGAGCGTATAAATGGTGGAGGTGCTGAACAGAATGCAAGGTATCTCCCATATCTTAATCTGACGCGCACGAGTATATAAGCCCGTCATGGGCTCCCCTACCATTGTATATATAGGTATCTCAAGGTTGATGGGAACTCGGTGCACATTGCACTTATGATAATGTATGAGGTATTACAATTGATCGCCGGTGGTTTCAAGGGTAGGTAGTTGACTATGTCGGTTAATGCATTAATCAATGGTTCCTAAAATAGCCAGTGGGCTACCTGCGGTGAGGGGTGTCGCAGGTGTAAATAATTCTAGAGTAAGGCCGCGCCAGTCGATACTGCTACTTTATTCATTACCACACAGCCAGCCGTTTAGGGGACGGAATAAAATGATGGACATGACCACACACTATTAAACATTTTTTGCGACGGGATGGCACGTTAAATCAACAAGGCGACAAGTCAACAAGGTGGGGCCTGAAATCATGACACCTAGCTTATCTACATATATAGTTGGTTGCTTTACTTATGTATTCTGTATGATTTATAAAGTATAGAGCAGTTCTGTAGCTGTACCTACCCAAACACATTGCATAATTAAATTAAAAACCACTTAATTCTAACGATCAAGGTGTCTGTCAGAGAAAGCATAGATTATAAAATTACTTATGAAATAAACGTTAAAGCTTTTAGTCCTCATTCTTGTGTTTCAAAATTCGGCTGGAATATATTTATTTTATGAGCTTAGCCGTTCATTACCCTCCGCATAAAGGTATGTCCATCACATGCCACTGCCCGCAGCTGGTAATGGACAGTAAAACGTCATCATCATAGTCAGTCGACGGTCGGCGACGCTACCACACGCCGTATTTTCCATTTACAAACTATTTAACCTTATGTCTGATCTGGAACATTCTTTTTTAACCTATTTCACTAGATTTTTAATAAAATCTATGTCACATTGATAAATTTATATTGTACGGGAACTTACAGCAGTTAGTTAGTTTTACAATAATTTTCACGGATTTTCGGTTTCAATCAGTGCAACGGGAAGTGTAATGAATTCAAGGAAAAATATCGTCGTGTAATATTTCATGTGTGTTACTCGTATTTCTCACGGGTTAATGCATTTAGCACGTTATTGAGTTCATGAAAATTTAAAGCAACTTATGTAAAGTTAAAAATACGTATTATTTAGCACCACACCGTAGTTCGTTTTCTAAGTTTAGTGTTAAATGAAGCTTCTTTCCTAACTTTAGGTACTAAGATGGAGTGTTGAAACTTTTAGTGAAGGCGTGATGTTTTTTACCACTTTGCTTCTCGATCACCCATTCTACCAAGTATTAGCTCCACATTGGATTCATTCGAGAATTATGAGGTAAATTAATATATAATTAAGACTTGCGCTTAGCATTTCATTAAACATTTGAAGTAGGAACAAGAGGCACGCCATGGCGAATTGTGTTGGCGTAGGTACCTACTACGTTTATAGCCTTGAAACGTCTGCAAGTTCCTTTCAAGGTGCTTACAATAACAAAAATAAATAACTGCATGCAACGTTAGCAGCAACGCTGCCACACTACATCTACTTAACTAATCTGTATCGGGTGAACCCGACATTAGACATGAATCGTGGACCCTGTCAGATGCCGGGAATATTCCCAGCTCGGGATGTGACTGAGTTGTTTGCTTAAAACACTCCAGGTAAAAAAATAGGTTTTTAGGATCACAATGTGTTCGGAGCGGAACTTCACTGCCACCAGGGATTTAACTGATTACCGCCCTATGCTCTGTTGAGCACCTGTTCATTTCCTTCTTAAATACGTTACAAAGCTAAGCACTCTTCTCGTGAAACTTGGGAGGAATATATACTTTTCTTCTTAGTTATCAGCGATTAGGTATGAGACCTGAGATATATATTTCGGGCATTGTCTATATATATAGACAATGCCCGAAATAATAGGCTTTATTCAGCAAAATACATAATAGCGTATATAATGTTAAAAATATGATTGATGGTTATGCCAGTTGTCGTCGTCGTATTTTATGGCGTTCACCACATTCTCCCCGTCATCATTTTGCAGACGAAGTCGTCCAGGTGAGGTGGTGGACGGCGTTGCCTGGCAGAGCGGCCTAGTTGAGGGCTCTCCGGTCTGACGTCTGCTTGGCTCTCGTTCATGCTAGGTTGCTCTCGGGCCTCCTCCCATTGTTCATCATCCTCATGAACTACTTCTGAGAGACTGTCTCCACCAGGTGCTAGGTGCCGGTTAGACACAGCGGATTCCCTCCCATTTATTTATTTATTTATTTATTTTAAGGAGTACCAACAGCTACTAGATTATGATAACAGACTTAGATAATAATACAAAGCTAATTAAAGGAACTCACAGATAGACACAAAACAAGGAATTCAACCAACTTTGCGTACACACTCACACTTTGCTATTCAGAATTAACTAAATAATAACGGGAAAAAGAAGATTGTATACCTACACCCCAAAACTTAGCTGGGTTATGGAATTATGATCTAGTGATAATTAAGCTTCTTTATATACTAACTAAAGCACTCGGTGAAATCGCAGCCTGCTAGATAGAGTAAAAAAAATATATAAAAAAACAGTCTGTTCTGATAAAATAGAATTGGAGTCAAAGGGGATTAAATGAAAATGAAATGAAATGAAATCATTTATTTCGGACGACGGGCAAAAAATAAGTACGCTAATTTTCGCCTCACTGACGGAATCGAGCCATTAATTTAAGAAACGAACTCGGGAATGTTGCGGGTTCGCTTCAAGTTGTTCTACTTCTTCTACAATGGGATCGTATTTGCTGGTTCGATGGTGGTTCTTTAGCAGAACTCGCCCAGTACTGCTTAGCCATGAGGGCAAGGATTGGCCCGTTGCCGATCGCATCGGGTGTAAAAACATCCGTTCGTGGGGGGTACAGTCTGTGGCTGTGCATAGCAGAGAGCGGATAGGGTGGAGTGCACTTGTCAGCACGTGTTCCCACTTGGTTGTAGGTAAGTTTTGTGTTTTCAGGGCCAATTCTATTGTTTTCCAGATAATTCCATTGTATCGTTCTGTTTGGCCATTACCACGAGGGTTGTAGGGAGTTGTATAACTTGTAGCTATAGACTTCTCATGTAAGAATTGTTTTAAATCTTCAGATAAGAAGGTTGCCCCACGATTACTGTGTATATAGGTCGGCATCCCAAACTTTGCAAATAGGTCAGTTAACTTCGATTTTACCGTTTCTGACGTGAGATCTGGGCAGGGGTAGGCAAATGGAAAGCGTGAGTATTCGTCAATTATAGTTAAGATGTAACGGTTTCCAGAAGAACCTTCTGTTGGTAGCGGTCCTTTGAAGTCGATGGAAAGTCTTTTAGAAGCCGATGTCGCCTTAATGAGAGTCCCGCTATTTTTGTGGAAACGGGGTTTCAATTCCGCACATACGTGACATGAAGATGTCATTTCTTTAATCTCTTCGATTGAATAAGGTCTAGTCGAACATATATGATACAGATTTCTGATCTGTTATGAGTCAGAAAACTCTTCCACAAAGAAACTGACGCCATTTCGGATGCATCTGTTTCTACAGTAAATAGAGTCTTGTCTTCAATAGCGTGCAGAACAGAATTAGCTATTTCTTCCTTTATTCGTTGAAAAGCGTTCGTAGCGTCTATTGACAAGGGAAATGTTTCATGCGCTACTAGTGGACGGATTTTCTTTGAGTAATTAAGGATCCATTTTGAATAATGCGCAAAAAGCCCTAGAGCTCGTCTTAATGATGCCGTATTCTCTGGGATGGGAAGCTCTATGAGTGGGCGTAGACGATCAGGGTCAGGTTTTATAACGCCGTCATGAATGTTATAGCCCAGAATATTGATTTCTTGCTTGGAGAATTCGCTTTTCTCTAGATTTAATGTCAAGTTGTAGCGAGTAGCGACGTCTAGGAAGTGCTTCAACTTCTCATTGTGGTCATCTTGATCACGTCCGCATACAGTAATATCGTTGAGGTAAGCGTAAATCCCTTGAACGTTTTCTTTAGCTCGGATCGTGTTGATGGCTCGCTGGAAAGCAGTAACCCCGTTCGTAACCCCAAACGGGACAGAACTGAACTGGTATAACTTGCCATCAGCTTTAAATGCCGTGTAGGTACGGATTTTCGTGTTCTATTATTGGTATCTGATGATAGGCACTCCGTAAATAGGTTATGCTAAACACTCTAAATTTGGATACTTTTGAATGTGCTAGTAGTCGGTTGTTCAAAGTATTCGTTATTCGTTTGTGCCATTTCGAGCAAACGAGCTTGTCTGTGTGCATCATCAAGGCTTAGAGAGGTCTTCTCAAGAAGCCTTTGCCGGATGGCGGCCGACGACAGGCCGGCTATAAATGCATCTCTTATGTATTCACTTTCGTTTAATTCAGCTGACACAGATTTGAAGACACAATCTTTAGCTAGTAATTTAAGTTCTTGGATGTACTTACCTATAGTTTCGCCAGGTTGTTGTTTCCTCTAGGTCAGTCTAAATCGTGAATAGAGTCTATTCAGCCAACGAAGTCTTCGTTGGTTCTTAATAGCGTCGTCAAATGTCTTCACGTTTTGTATGTAGCAGTACACATTTGGTGAGAGGTATTTCATGTCGTCACTACACTTTTTGTCAGGCGGCTCCACCGATGCGAGAAAGCTTTGAAATGTTTTCTTCCAATGAGTCCAAATGACCGTATTGTCGGTGTTCGATGACGGGTCCGCGTCGAATCGCTCGGGACGTAAGTATTTATCCATATTTGCCGAATAAATTGAGAGAGATATATATTTAAACGATTTTTTTTAGACGATATCGTAATAAAATAATATTTTTAAGACGGCATAAAGGGTTCATAAAGGGTCGGCAACGTGTACGTGACTTCTTTGGAGTTGCGGGCGTCTATAGGCTGCGGTGGCCGTTTACCATCAGGTGGAGCGTACGCTTGTTTGTCACCGGCGTTGTATTAAAAAAAAGAACTCACTCTTGCAGAGTAAATACATAAGATGCATTTGCATATTGAGTTAGATAAATTTACAAATAGCCGCTCGCTATCTCATCCAAGATAGAATTTGGGTGCTTGGCGAACTGCCATGAACACGGATTTTATTATAGTTAACTAGGTAACCATAGCTTGGGAGAGAGGTTGTATACATAAGAGCTAATCTCATAAAACACGATTTTCAGAAAATCAATACGTAACTGATTTAATAATATATACTTAGGTACGAAAGTTAATGAATGAAAAAAATATGAGAAGTGAAATGAGTCGTTTAGCATCGTTGTTGTTTTTAGGTAGCTATTGGGTAACTACTAATGACGCAATGTGTGTTCGAAGGACCTTTACTAGCGATTTTAATCCAGTGTAGATATGGAATTTGCTTACATTGTTTGCCTCCAACTCCAAACCATATTAAATTGAATGAGGCTTGCCGCTGTAGCAGGATCGATAGTGATAATTGGATCAAACTATTAGAGCCCCGCGCGACACTATTGCTCACAACACACCAATATTTAATTAGTAAGTTGCTCTGAAATATATTCCATTATAAAGACGTAACATTGATAACCAATACGTTTTATTTGTATAGGTGCCAATGTACCTAATCAAAAATTCAGTTCACGTTAACTCACTTGTCTAGTTGTCTCTCGCAGCCTTGTTAAATTCTGTGCAATGAGATGCCCCATTCCACGTAAATTGTTAAATAAGTCGTAGTTGCCACATCTCCCACCGATATTGCTTGTATAGAGGTCTAGTGGCATAATACGACGCGCTTCGAGTGCGGGGGCGAGACGGAGCGGCGCGGCGGAGTTTGTACAGTGTCTTTGAGATGCTAAACGCGCCCCGAGAAGCAT
The DNA here is from genome assembly GCA_963556455.1 of Epiblema foenella. Taxonomy (NCBI): domain Eukaryota; kingdom Metazoa; phylum Arthropoda; class Insecta; order Lepidoptera; family Tortricidae; genus Epiblema; species Epiblema foenella. The sequence goes on along the minus strand of OY747101.1, from coordinate 8,202,574 downwards.
TGTTTGCATGAGATACTGGAGCTTTATTGCTTATGAACGCGAGCGGCGGCAATATCCAGCCGCTCTCTACGTTGCTTGCTGCCACTACTGGAATTCCATTGTATAATTTTGAATAAACCTTTCTTTTAGGTCGGTAGAACGAATTTTAATTTGGTTAGAGAAGGGCTGAAACCTCGTGGCACACAATTTCTGGTTATAATAAAAATATGCAGTATCGTTTTGATTGAACAACGTTTTCTCTTCATTCCAACGCGCAACGCTAACAAAGTTAGTACCTCATAAAGTCCTATGTCTGCACTACATACTGTGCAATATATCTATTCTAGTGTTGGTCTCCTGTTTCCATAGAATTCGAAATGGAGCGAAAGTTGTTACTTGTTCACAACGGTATTGAAACTTTGAAACAAAGTCTTTTTATACATAGGTAATTTTTTTTAACCAAACTGTGATTGAACTGTGCCTTTAACATGAGTTTACATGACCGTACTCGCTAGCGACTGCTTAAAAATTTGTATGGGAAAAGTACAGCGCCTTTGGCGGTTACGTAACAGAACTAAGAATCGGCATACTAAATCGTTTACGCAGTCGCTAGCGAGTACGGTCATGCAAACTCATGGTAAAGGCACTGAACGTGACACAGTCAGTATTGTATACATAGTTAGCCACCATAACAGCTAAAGTAGCCAAATATATCTTAACACATCCCTGCTCTTACAGTAATAAAGACGCGATGCTGCTACTATGTAATATGATGCTGATTATTCAAATAATTATGATACCTAACACAGCTATTGGAGTGTGTTCGAGGTTCTTAGCCATAAGAATATAACCAGTCATATTGCGGATATTAATCAACTTGTTCACTGGAGAACGTAGACGCTATCGTAACCGCAAATCCTGTAGACATGTATCATTCTCTGATGAAATTCTCTGGCAGGATTACTTATGCCCAATTGTCCATGTCCAGTCCATAGGCTACCGTAACTACTTACCATAGGGTAGGTCTTATGCTTGTTTGCCACTGTTATATGTTATAAAAAAACGTGTATTACATATGTAACCGTAGGCAATTGCAGAAATGGTTTTCGTAATAATTCGGTATTTGAAACGATTTGTTTGTTCTCTCCATCTGTGCGCCAGTTGAGCGGTTCTTAGTGATTAAAAAAGTGATAATTATGGCACTTATGTACTGTTTATTGTGTATAAGGCAATATACCGGGGCGAGCGGGAGCGCGAGCGGCCGTATTCGTCGGGCGGCGCGCCGGCGCCCGCGCCGGAGCCGGCCACGCGCACTGTCACCATGAGCCGCGACCCGGCCGACTCCCACGGCTTCGGCATTTGCGTCAAAGGTGGGAAGGAGGCAGGTGAGACACCCACAATGCCAGTTTTATACTTTTTAATCATTACACTACACCCCTTTTAAAAATATCCAATGTTGTAACGTAGACTAGCTACCTACGTCTCGATCATTATTTGTAGTACAGAATAAACGTCGATGATCACACTACACCCCTTTTAGATCTAACGTTCAGTAACATACACTACATCTCGTTCATTTGTAATACTAGTAGAAACGTCCATGATTAGTATAGGAACTGCACCGCTTTTAGATTATCGTGTATCTATTTAACATTCAGTAACAAAGGGCATCTCGATCATTTGTAGCACTAACAGAAACCTCCATGATCACACTACACCGTAATAGTAGTAATAATTGTTTTGGATGTTGATATTCAGTAACCCAGAACTACGTTTCGATCACATGTAGCATTAAGTAGTGATTAGAATCATCCATTTGGAATTTGTAAGCTGTTACATATAGTAGAGCTACTATGCTCGAAATGCGTTTGCATTCTGAGGAGTGCAAGAGATTCGGTATACATAGGTAGGTATATATACGTATGATTTCCTTTCTTTACTACCGTATATGTATATCGAAGAAATAAACATTAATTCAATGTTAATAAACATATTTCTTGAGCTAACACATGTAAGGTTTTAACTGTCGGGCAACTTACACTCCTAGTTTTGTCTTTTGGTAGGTACCCATCCACCTACGGAGTGCCCCCCCCCCCCCCCCCAAAAAAAATATTTAATTCTAGTTTCGTTACGCTTATATTTAAAGTTAGCTATAGTTTTTCAGTAAAATGCATGTGATATCGGACAGACAGACAGACAGAAACTGAAACTATTGAGCAATAATCTTTATTTAATCTCAGTCCGGGTAAGGACTAAGCCATGGCAAGAGTAGAGTGAAGTAGCGACTGTTTACCGTGTGGAACACGCGATAACACTTAATCACCGCCGAAAGTGATCGGTCAGACGAGATGGGGGCTCGAGTACGTAAATAGCCGTCGAAGGGTCAAAGCGTTCTATTCAATGACCTACGGTAGTGCCGGCGGTTTCCTAGGCAGGCAAGCACACAAGTTCAAAATAAATTATTTGTAAAGTATAAATATGAATTTCATCTTCTGTTTCATGCCTGCTGTTTTCTCCTTCTAGGAAGCCAACCTGGTGACTGAGTGTGTAGCAAAATGAAAATAGCAGAATCATAAATACTTACTAAGTTATGGATTTAATAATTAAATGCTGTTGACAGAAAGCAAAAAAGCATTTTTGAAATAACAGTTAATCTTGAGTAATGGTTAAATTTAGGTAAATTAAGCAGCTTTAGGCAATATCCGGCTAGCAGAGATAGCGCCTGTTTCGGCTGCACAGGTAACGCTATAATATCCGCCGCGGCCTGGGCCCGTGAGCCGCCTTTATATCCGGGTTTATTCAGGCGCTGTTTATAATCCCTCTGTAGAAAAAACTCATTAAACATAACAAGGTAATGCAAATGACGACAAAAATTCAACATTGCCTCTTGCCGTCTTCAGAATGAAATTAAATTTATTTTGCAAAGAAGCATGATTTCAGCACATGTAGGTATAAGGATAAAGTACCGACTACTTAACCAAACCAAAATTTGGATTGAATGTTTTCAATTATTTTTGCACGCTGTTTTGATTTCTTTTAACATTAACTAGTTTACTTTTTCGAGGTCGTAAAATATTCAAAATGAATGAAGTATTCGTGAAAGAACCTAAATTACGATCAGTAGTTAGTTATAATGGAAGAGAACAATACGAGCTTGAGAAAGTAAGCAGCTAAATTGAATGTGTACGGTGGTCGACGAAAGTTAGAACGAGATTGTTGCAGGTGTTGGAGTGTACATTTCGCGTGTGGAGGAGGGCTCGGTGGCGGAGCGTGCGGGGCTGCGGCCCGGCGACTCCATCCTGCAGGTCAACGGGACCCCCTTCTCCGGCATCTCGCACGAAGATGCGCTCAAGGTACGTCATGCGCCTTTTTTTATAGCTATTGTAAAGGTATTTATTTTATCAATCACTACGAGTATTTATTGTAGGTTAGTAGTGATTGATACAAAACGTATCAACTAAAGACACACCTGTTTAGGTTAAGCGGCGGACTAGCTTGCGTGCCATTTGACGCTCCATCTATAGGTATCACTGTCTACCTATGTAGTGTTGTGCTACCTCTATTTATTATTCTTAGTATTTAATACCAATCTTAAGCAACATTTATCTGAAACTACATTACCTACTTTTTAAAACCTGGTAGGTTTTTCTTCGTTCCAATATAGATTAACGATTAGTTTTAATGAAATAGGGTTGTTGACTCAATAATTGGAAGAAACGAGGCAAAAAAAAATCCTAAATAGTGAAAATCCTATTCAAATATCTCAAAAAATAACGAAGCTACAACCGTTTTAATGTTGCTCGTTGCTGCGTTAGAGAGATAAAGCGCGATAGATCAGACGTTATTGACCACGAGCGCCATAGTAAATGACGATCGTTACAATACAAAGGTGCGTTTTGTGTAAAAGGGACAGACTATGCCCCCTCTAAAAACTTTGAAGACTTTTTATGCCATTTGATTAAGAATTTGATCCTTTTTCGAGAAAATGCGAACTTATTGATTTTCTTATTTGGTGCCAACATCTAGGGATTCGTTTTAGATTTTTTTTGACTCGTAGCAGGTAGGTATCGAAGCTTAAATAGAGAAGTGGCTAAGCAGCCTTGTTTACAGCAAAAATAAATTACTAATAGCCGCCTCCCCGTCGTGAAAGTTTTGTGTCGCATCAATCACGTTCGTTTTTGTTGTTTTCCTAATTACCTATAACGGGCCTTCGCATACGGAGTAGATAATCATGCCTTGAAAATCGAAACAGCATATAATATGTGTATTATAAGTAAATGACTTGCACTTCACCCAGCTATTCTAAAGTATGTGGTCCTGAATTTTAAAAAAAATACCAACAATTACAAGTTACAGAAAATATAATAATATAGGTAGGTAGTTATCGTAGGTCTATGTCATAGAACTATGTTGGTAATGGTTGGTTTCGTTGTAAGTTGAAGTTGGTAACTATAGGTACCAAATTTCAAATCAATTATTTTACCCTTGCTAAATATTAGCCTAGAATAATGTAATAAAATATACAGGCCGTTGTTGTATATGTATTGAGGTACGAGGGTGAATTGAAAAGTTCTGAGCCTGAGGTTGAACTTCAAATTAAAAAGAAAAAATAATACTGGCACGTTATACTCACAGGTTTTTTAATCATAATGCATCGTCTTTTGTTTTTTTGCTGTCACTTTTGTAAAATTTATGATCGAATTAGTAAAGAAGGTTCGCGATTTTCTTAGCAATGGATAAAATTGAGCATCGTTCCGTCATAAAATACTTGCAAAAAAAAGGGTTAACGCCCAAACAAATTTATGAAGATATGTGCCAGACTTTAGGGGAATTCGCACCATCGTATGCCACTGTAAAAAGATGGGCAGCGGATTTCAAACGTGGCAGAGAAGCAGTTCAAGATGAACCTAGGAGTGGCCGGCCGTTAACAGCCACTACAGATGAAAATGTCCATAAAATACTAGACATGGTTATGAACGACAGGAGGTTGAAGATCGCGGAGATAGCGGACGCAATAGGGATATCTTACGAACGAGTGCAAAACATAATCACCAACGATCTTGGATTTTCTAAGGTCTCTGCCAGATGGGTACCTAGGCTGCTTTCAGCGGAAAATAAACGCACCCGTCACACAGTGTCACAAGATTGTTTGGACTTGTTTAGAAGTGATCCGCAAGACTTTACTAACCGATTTGTGACTATGGACGAAACTTGGGTCCACCACAATACACCGGAGTCAAAAATACAATCCAAGCAATGGAAAAGGTCAGGTTCACCCCCGCCGAAAAAAGCAAAGGCCATTTTGTCCGCCAAGAAGGTAATGGCTTCAGTTTTTTGGGACTGCAGAGGGATCATAATGATCGATTATCTTGAAAAGGGTAAAACTATAAATGCTGACTATTATTGCACACTCTTACAGCGTTTACGTGAAGAAATTAAGACGAAAAGGCCTGGTATGTTGTCTAAAAAAGTTTTGTTCCACCAAGACAACGCTCCTGTCCATACTGCGGCAAAATCAATCGCACAAATACAGAATTGTGGGTTTGAATTGTTGCCGCATCCGCCTTATTCGCCAGACTTGGCCCCATCCGACTATTTTCTTTTCCCTAATCTAAAAAAACACATAGCGGGGCGAAAATTCAAGACGGATATCGAGGTGCAAGAAGCCGTAACTGAATATTTTGATGACCTGGAAGAATCATTTTTTTTACAAGGAATCCTAAAGTTAGAATCAAGATGGCAAAAGTGTTGTGATCTTTCAGGAGACTATGTAGAAAAATAAAATTGTTATATATCCATAAGTCTTTAATTTATAGGTCAGGCTCAGAACTTTTCAATTCACCCTCGTACTTATGTGCCTCGTCGATGTATCGACTTATCTGCTTTACCTTATCACACTTGGGGTCGATTTTTCAATCGTCAGAGAAAATTAACTGTCAGTTAAAATTATCGCTGTCACTTTCTAATGTGATATGAAAAAAAAAGAGATAGCAGATTATTTTATCGGGTAATGAATAATCGGCCCTTAGCCTAATCAATCGAGTATGATTACATCCATGCCGCTAAATTGGTATAGAGATATTAACTATGAGCATAATAATGCTTCGGGCAACGGCAGAAGTTGTTACCGAACCAAAATAGAAAAGCCCAAAGTTTTATAGGCGAGCGAGGCAGCGGTCACAGCTAGTAAGAGTACCTAGTTACGATATAGAACAATGACGCGAGCTCGACAACAGCGCAATGAGACCTGTTGCTGCTGGCAGCTGCCGCTGAGCCGCAGCCAAATGGCTTTGACACTGCCGGTATGTGCCAGCCTGGCCCTCCTTATCATCTAATCACAGTTTAATGATTCACGTATTGTTTGGATTTTTGCTAAATGTAAATTGGGCAAAAATGTGTAATTTATAGTTGCTTACTAGGCCCTAGGTTAACACCAATTGTACGCCACAAACAGCAATAATAGAGACTATAGGTATCTACAACAAAGCAATTATAAAATAAGGTACCTCAAAATTGAACAATCAACGCATTGTTTTGTTCATGCATAAACAAAACATTCAAAGCGTGTATTAGACTCGGCTGGAATGGCAATTGGCGGTTTCGTATTAATTAAACGGATCCTTTTAAAACTAATATTCAGCCTTAAATTGCCTACTTCCACGTTTCGACAACTATATCACCCTAAAAAAATCACGGCAGGAATAATTATTTAAACATGAAGAGGTAACAGACATACATACAGACAGACACACTTTCGCATTTATAATATTAGTATGGATATAATAAAGCACCTGCTAGCCTTATGCTAGAGTCTAAAAATCATACTAATTAAATAAACCTGAAACGTGTACTACTCCAAAAAGCTTATTATAAAATTGACGAATACTTGAATGATACTTATCTGACATAATTTGAGCTATTGTAATAATTAAAATGACAATTAATAAAGTAAATAATAATCCAAGGAATTGAAATTAAATACTCGTCCCGGAGAAAAAAATAAACAATACCATTCTTTTGTTATGGGAGAGACATCTTAAGAGTCCTTATCAGTTAAAAAACGCTCATATATTTACGCCACATTCTGTTTGAATTGATACGTATCTTGACATTTTCTCAATGTTACTATCTAGAACAGGACTATTGCGACCTTATGTCATAAACTTCAAATGTATTTTTTGGATTTTTCATTAAGAAATATCGTTTCAAACACAACTCCAAATCGACCTTTTTCAAGCTAAAAACTTGTTTTTTCCGTTTAAATTCTACTACACACAATAAAATCAAAAAGTGGCTATGTTACTATCTAAAACTTTAAATTATGAATACTTTTGTTATAATTTGAAATCAAAACATTTTAAAACTTATAAGGCGTCTTAAGTTATAAAATTATGAGGTATTTCTACAATATGTTATTTAATAATGAAATTGTAACCAAAATTATAACTTTAATCTTAATACAGGTAATAATGGATGCAATAAATGATATGACTGTGACTAGGAAGTACAGTTGAGTTCTAAAATATGTGCACGGACAAAGTGATCAAAAATATGTGAACACTACTTTATTGCTAATAAGGTTGCTCAGATATTTTTGAACCTTTGGAAACGATTTATGAACTCGACTGTACAGCGTTTTAAACTATTTCGCCTACTTTGGCTTACACACCTACTCGCGCACTCAGCTTTCTTGAATAATTCATATCATATGTCATCTTAGGCCAAATTGCTCGACGGACGGATAATGCAGACCGCAGTATAATAGAGCAGCCGGGCGGCCAGTAATCAAAACGGCCGTGTTAGCACGGAAAGGCAGAGTCAACTTAGCAGAAGGGTCCGTTTCACACAACGTATTGAATTGGAATGAAACTGATATTGTTAAACGGATCCGGCCACTTCTGGCTAAGACTTGCTCAGAAGATGAGTGAGAGTACTAAAAGAGAAGTCTACGCTCAGCAGCGTGCTATTGCTGACTAAAATGATAATGATTTTTTGTTCGCTCTCCTTTCGACATGAGGTATAGGGCGTGTGCTGCAGCAGATACCAATTGGATTTCAATTAAAGAGAAGAGTCTAATAAACTCCAAGTTTTCCGGGTATGGTCCGCGTCGTAGCAGTGATTAAGGGGATGTCTCGATTCGGTCAGTCACGCCCCCCGTGAAAGAGACACGCTTATGTCTTTCGCGCACGAGAAAACGGGATGCAACACTCTTCGGGAATGGCTTTTTTAGACAAATCGCGATAAATATCTGACTGTATGGAGTTTTATTAAAAATCATGATAGAGTTTAGATGAGGTAAATTAACATCTTTTTAACTTAATTGTGTTGTTTAATAAGGCGTACTTTTAGTAGGCTGAGTAAGAAAAGGGAAATAAAGACTCAACTTTGGATTTTTATGCTATGGAGAAAATTTTAAGCTATCACATTTCGGCTATTGTCAGAAACACAGTCATATAACTCATATAGTCAAGAATCATATACGAGTATCTGGAAATCAATCCTTATCTCGTCTGGGCAGAACAGCGTTTCAAAGAGCGCTATATTTCCCGTTGCACGGCCTTAAAGCGAAGATTACACATCTCTGTTAGTGCTACGCCGTAGCCGTAGCACCCTTCTTCGAATCTACCATGCTATGCCGCCACTCTGGAATAGGTATGCGGGTATGCCTACACATATAACTGAAGCCAGACACACAAAATGATAATTTAATTTCAGTCAATAGGGGATGTCTGCGTCCTTGTCTACCTACATCTCTTCTATTCAATACAAATCTTGCGTTACCTAACGAAGTCCCGAGGCTCATACAAATATACTTCTATATTGTTAGCTATTTATTCCTTGTATTCGCAAACAGCAGGAAAAAAACCAGACACCGAGGGTTCCGTACAAATTTGTAGGTACCCATACGAATACCGTCGCTGTACCTCGATGATTTATTACGTACTTTATATAATATATGTTTTTATGATTTAATTACAAATGTATAGTTTTTAGTTTTTTCCTGTATTTGTCGTATGGGGCGGATATTACTTGCCAAATTTCATAGTTCTAGCTCAACGGAAAGTACCTACCCTACAAATATTTATTCCCTTGAAATATACGTTTTTGTGCCATTAGAAGCTTGATTTTTTCATTGCTTCGAAGGACTGTAGACTTGATTATATGGTATTAATTTCAACTCGATACCTTCCCGCGTTTCCGGGATAAAGGGGCTTGATAATTTTTTTTTTTTTTTTTTATTTATTTATTTATTTATATATCATGCTACAAGCTTGGGTTTCGTTTCTTACAATATTGTCTTAAATTTATTGTTTTCGTGTCATTTATACATGTCGCTGATACTTAAACTAGGTAAATCCTGTGCTATAAGCATCAGCTCTCTTCCAGTTTGACTACGAACTATCAGTACAATATAAGTAATGAGACAGCTAACATGGATACTTAATTAATTTTAACTTTTGAATAAGATGATGTAATTATTAATAACTAAATATAACTAACATGCGCATATTTATTTATACATGTATATAGGGTGTGTATGTGTCTGTGTGTGTGTGTGTGTGTGTGTATGTGTGTGTGTGTGTGTGTGTGTGTGTGTGTGTGTGTGTGTGTGTGTGTGTGTGTGTGTGTGTGTGTGTGTGCGTGTGTGTGTGTGTGTATGTGTGTGTGTGTGTGTGTGTGTGTGTGTGTATGTTCCCACGTTTATGTTATAGGATGTAGAAGTCTTTCTGTTTCCTCGTAATTTAATGTAAGCAGCCAATTATTGACATAAACAGACAAAACACAACAAAGTGATCCCTATAAGGGTTCCGTTTTTTCCTTTTGAGGTACGGAACCCTAAAGAGGGCGAAAGTTATATGCGTAGGTATCAAAACAGGTACGGAACATGCCAATATATGGAACAATGTTGTTGGGAAAGATATTAGCTGTCAGTACGACGTCGCGACTCGGCGACATGGGCTCGCGTTGTGATCAATTTGGAAATTAGGGTGTAGCTGTGAGACATTTAATCCATCCATCAGGATTAGTGGATATCGAAAAATAGAACGGTTGTCTATAGACGTGTTTTCTCAATACATATTTGAAAATATTATGTATGTTCATAAAAATATTAGTAATTTTAAAAGGAACTGTAATATACATAATTTTAATATCAGAAAAAAGGGCAAATTGGCAGTGTCCCATTCTCGCAGGGGCGTATTTACCCTAGGGCCATCCGGGCCATGGCCCGGGGCGCCCATCCGCCAGGGGCGGCATAATCCACCCGTGAAACTTTTAAAAAAAATTTGTACCACCCCAAAAATTTAGACGTTAATATATATTTTTGTATTGTTTAAATTTATAGGTATCGTTCTTTCTTGACTTCTGGGGCGGCGAAACTTATTGGCCCGGGGCGTCATATTTCAAAATACGCTCCTGCATTCTCGACTGCAAAAAATAAAAATAAAACATTTAAAAATAATTGTATACGATTCTACTAAGATGTGTGACTCATCTCTCAACGAATACATTTAAGAACTGCCTTAAACGTAGGATAGTAAGTAAAGCTTATAAGATTAAGGTTTATCTTAATGACAAAACTTGGGCCACTAACGTTATTAAATTTTACCACGTATTGATTGCATTAGTTACAAGCTTTTGTTCTCTGTTACTGTTAAGTATTCCTATTTTACATTTTCTATATTTAACATTTTGAAAGTGGGACTATTTAAAAGAAATAAATTACTTTGACTTTGATTTTGTTTATCGAATTGTTGGCCTACCTTTAACTGAGACTGATATTACATATATTGAAACACACACAACTGTATTTTCATTTTGCCAATTGATGTATAGGTTATATGTACCTAACCTATGCAGTTTAACTCCAGCTCCCAAAATACTTGTGATGTGGTTCTATAAAACTCGACTGCGTTGGAAGTCCAGTGGACTGTGAGTATCATAAGGTAGGCAATGCTTGCCTGTAGATTATGGAGCAACTTATCCAACTGCGTTACATAATATGATACTTAGCCTAAATTGAAATATTTAGATCCGGATTGTCTATAGATATTTTACGCTACGAACACTATAAAACAGTTTCGTGTCTGAAAACATGTAAATGTACGTATATATGCTTATAAACATTAGTATTTCTGGATTTCCCGTTACATTCGTGTTCAACTTCGTTCGTGTAATTGCGTTTAAAGAAAATTTGTCATGCAAACGGTACGACGTCTGCGTGGCCCAGCAGGCTAATCACGTAACTTTATGTACTAACGGTAGATAGATTTTACTGTCAATTTTCGACCGTTCGAACGCCTGTCAAAAATTCGCACCAGGTAACTTTATGTACTAACGTTAGAAACACCGTTTCGTACCGTACCGTTCACAAGGTGAATGAGATTCGACGTTCTGTTATTGCAAAGGTGATCCAATGAACGAATGGTTGTTCCTTCCAATGTTTTGCACAAATTTACTATCATAATAACCCAATTCAAAGCACTTTATCTAAAATTAAGGAAAAATGTGATCTTGATAAATGAACACGAGTTATTATATTTAAATCACAAATACTAAACATGCAACCGATAAACACAAAACGCATTATTACAGAGAGAGTATGACAGAAAGACAAATGTAAATGTGACGATGTAAAACCTTTGTAATATTTTAAATTATTTTCTTTTAATAAGTCTTTAAATAATATCGGTACAAATAAATATATCAATTTATATTGTATCATTTAATAATATTTATTTTAAAGAACTAAAATGCCATCTAGTATCGAATAGGAGAACTTGTTGACAGTTAATTCACTTCCATTCCATAAGATTGACATCTAGTATGCAGTAGGAGAACTATCAGGCAGTAAAATAATGTTGGCTATACACCGAAGCCTAGACCCGCACCGAATTATAAAATGAAAAGTGTGGTGAAATTGCATTATCATAAAAATATTATTATTGCAATAATCTTATATCGGTATAGTCTTTCAAATCAGTCCAAAAAGGTTCAAATTTTAAGAATTGTAGGCATAACCTGCCTATTTTAGTTAACCGTTTAATCGCCATGGGTCATGTACGGCAGTGATCCCTACAAACAAACTCATTTTCCATAAGAGATTGTATATGAACTTTAGTGTAAAGCACGAAGGTCACTTTGACAACGTACGTGACACCACACCACACCACACCACCAGGTAAGCAGGTAACACCTATAGGCGTTTTTGTCATATCAAGAGGGTTAATCTACCTACGTCCCCAAACAGAAATGAAACGAGCATTTATATTTCCCAAATTTAATACATAATAGCTCTGGACGTTCCTTTAATATCCACAATAGACAGAATGTTCTCTATAATTCAATCGGATCCGACATCAGTGTACACTAAGTAGGTACATGAAGGTAAAGGCGTCCACTATCGGCACGGCACGGCAAAGGGCTCCTCAGCCTCACACATTAGACTAGCGGGATAGACAATGCATGCCAAAGGTGTGCTTGGGAATGCCGAGGAATGCTCGGCATGCCTAATGAGGCCTGGGCATGCTTAAGGATGGATGCGCATGCCTAAGGATGCCTCGTCATGCCTAAGGACGTCTCGGCAACCCCGGCAAACCTAACCACATCTTGGCGTGCCCGAGGAGGAATCCCTTGGCGTGCCAATGCCGTGCCAATAATGGGTGCCGGGCCTAAGGATTTGACAAACTTCTGACAAATTGAAGGTCACACTGTAGGCTTGCCTAATTATTGCTTCATGACTTTACTTCGTAATGGTCCATAATGATAAACTAAAAATCATTCTTTGCCCGTGGCCCTACACCGTTAGTCCTAATAATTGTACCACAGGTAATTTTCTTTGTCCTTGGTTCTATCAGTCTGACCATAGACACCTAGCATCCTCTTCTCCAATATGTTTGACTGTCTGTTTAACCAGTTGAACATATTGTATAACTTTCCTTCAATTTTTAAAAAGTAGTCGAGCAACTTGTTACTTAAAAATGCAATAAGTTCAATTACAGTATTATGACGTTAAATAAAATGAACTATTCTTACGATACATTTCAAAACAATAGAGGAAAGTTGTCCAATATGTTCAACTGGTTAAACAGACAGTTTAGTATATTGGAGCAGAGGCCTAGCATTACCCGTATTCCATATATCTCTACCACTACATTTACCCTGGTAGCTTACCGTTACATTTCCCTCCTTCCACTTGGTGCCCAAGCCTATGATTCCATGGAATTGCAACGTAATGTTTTTGTCGCTATGCTCCCATGGTATCATTAGATGTATTTTGATGCCGTTTGGCTGCCATAACATCCATTGATAACTAAATATTTTTCCGTCATGCTTCCATGCAACTGCCCTGTGGCATCCAGCGGTGGTACTTTTCCTCGTCTCTCCCAAGCCACTGCCCAACGGGATCCAGGGATAACGTTATTCCTCCTGGTTCCCATACCGCCGATTTTCCCTCTTGGCTCCCATACTGCTGCTGTTTGGGACCCAGGAATTTGTTTTCCTTCTGGCTCCCATACCGCCCACCAGGGTAGGCAGAGGTGGCTGCATGCCAGATATACAATAGCTTCGACTACTCCTACTACCGATATCTTTATATGAAAGTAAGGGAATGAATATATTCCTGGGTGCTATTGAGCTGTGGCGTGGCTTGGGAGTGGGAGCCAAGATATCTGGGATACCAGTATGCAATAAGTTCCATCCTATCCTTACCTGTGATTTCTAACATCTCCCCCGGAGGGTCGCTACAAATGAAACTACTGACGTCCACCTACATCTGTTAAGGGTGGTCGTTATAAAAGTAGTACGTTTGACGACCATCCTTAAAAAGAGGTGTAGGCACGACGACGAGCGAAGCTAGGAGGAGTGTTCGTAAAACTGTGCGACTCGACAAGTTGCAAATGAAATGGTCGTTAGAAAAGACTGTTCGGTTCAGGTGCTTCGCCGGCCGCTGCCACGGCACGGTCGCTTTGCTTGTAATGTCGCAGTTGTACCAACACTTTTTCTAGCTGCGCTCGTTGGCACACTGGCAAACAAGCCTATTACCCGAGGTCCCACCAACATGTCCCCCTTGTGGATCCACGGGCATTTTTTTTGACCCGTTGTCCTACCGCTCTAAACAGTGTTCTTCAGTGGGCCTACGGGCAATTTATTTTTACCATAGTCCCACTGCACTATGTATTCGACTCTAATGCAGCGAAGCGAGGAGTGTTTAAACAGAACTATGAGCCTACAGAGCCGGCGAAGCGCCAGAACCGAACATTCGTTACAATTGGTTAGGTCAGAAATATTACTTGTTCGCAGTTCTACCAAACAAAATAGCTAGTTTTTAATTAATGTTTACCGCTTAATGCAGTGGGACCGTGGTTAAAATAAATTGCCCGCAGACCCACTGGTGAATACTGTTTATAATGGGACGACAACGGGTCAAAAACAATTACCCACCAGGGGGACATGTAGACCCACCTGCGAACACTGTTTCGAACTGTAGGACGACGGGTCAAGAACGACGGTAGGACAACGGATAAAACAAATTACCCGTAGACCCACCAGAAGGCCTTCCTTAACCGTGGCACCATCAGATAGTACCATTGATGGTTCTATGGGTCTTTTTTTGCTATGGTAGCATTAATGGTACAACCGAAGTATTTTATTGCCGTGGTATCTGGTATAATTGATGGTAATACGGTAAAATAAATGTTTACTAGTACCATTGCGTTGCAATTATAATGGTCAATGATCAGCCAGTCAGTGACAAAACTAATGAACTATGACCTGCAATCGTTCAAAAACAACAAGTTCAATTGAATCTTATAATAGAAAATGAAATAAATTATGAATGGAGCTTTAGCCAGCACAAAATTACAAGAGGCTGAAAATGGCCTGAATGGCTTCGAGAAATGGATGGTAATAGCCGTGATTTTGTATTGCTCGACTTGGCTAAATAATAATATATGCAGTTATTAAAATAAGATCTTTAAATTATATGTAACCATTATCTACATGACTGTTAATTAATTACCAAATTGTCTACTATCCAGTACCACGGGTAACAAAAAATAATATTAGCCGTAGTACCATTGTTGTTACAATCTGATGGTACCACGGTTAAGGAATGGTTGGTGGGACCACGGGTAATAGCCAAATAATATCCCTAGCGGTAGAGAAGAAAGTAAAATGTCCACATTTCTCTAACAGACGGGATGTGTCGGTAGAGACATATGGAATAAGGGTAAAGAACGACTATTTTCGGTAAGAAATACGTCGGATCCTTCATACCTTTAAAAGTATTTAAATCCTTTTTTATTAGGGATCTTTCTATAATAATAAACCAACACATAAATAGCATTTATTACTACCTAAATAAGCAAGTACCAAAAATAACGGGTACACTTTGTATCGATTTTTCTATGGAGAAAGTATATACCCATTACTATTGCTCTTGAATGTATAAAGTATCGTTACGTTCTGGGTCTGCCGCGATGATTTGAACGTTGCGAGGAAGACCGTAGCAAGTCATAATTTGTAGTAGTAAACCTTCTGCTTGCAGTTTTCAAGCATTCCTGAAAAAAAAACATGATCTGTAGAAGTTGCTTTGTAAACTGAATTGTACCTATTCATATACATCATTTTACAATCCGAAATTATTATAACAGTAATATGTAAACTGACATAAGTATAAGGTACGAAGAGCTACTCAATAGAATAGAGTTAGTAGTTATTTACTGAAATTGCGAGGCATCTGGTTCACGTAACGGGTGACCGAAGACCTGGCGACTTCCTCGCAGAACGTATCAGCATTGCGATATAGCGAGGAAATACCGCAAGCATCCTCGGTACGCCTCCCTCAAGGCCCTGTTTTATATTGAAGATAGTTTTAATATTATTTCATATATTGTTGTTATGTATTACACTATGTATAGAAACTAGTGCCTACGCCAACTCTTAGGATTAGGTAGCGGACCCCGGGCATCCTTTAGGATGCAACTGTACTGGAATGATGCTAGGATGATGATGATGATGATTGTTGTTACGTATTCTTGTATGTATTTTCTTGTCACTGAATTATAAGAATACTACTACATGACGACCTCGAGCGGTAAGTTCTAGTGTGGGAAGGCCACAAGCCAGATGGTCGGACGACATCAAGGCATATGTCCAGAAGTGGATGCAAATATGCTGCAAGAGAGAGAGAGAGATGCGACAAATCCTGTTAAAGATGTCTTCTTGCCGTCAGACATAGGCAGGCCATAAGCTTCAAAACACTTGATGATTGAGTACTACTTTCTTTCTAAGCTCAAGGCACAATTTACTCTCATTCTGCAGGCTTCTGAATAATATACATATAGATATCAATATCAATATATTATAGCTGACGTTGTTCTCTTGCAAACTTCTATCGTATTTCAGAGCTAAAAAAATTATTATGTTAGTCATATCCTGTAATATTATACGTTTAGATCTGTACCTAATCCACGTAGCATATTATAGAATTATTTGTCTGTAACACTCAAACATATGATTTTATTTTTATTTTTGTTAAACATTTAAACTTTAATATTAAAATATATATAGTCAAATTTTGTTAAAATCTTTTGGAACCATATGATAAAACACAAATCAGTTCATCACCCGAGCTAGTGTAGCCGAGCGGTGAGACACTTCACTTTCAATCTTAAACTATATGATATTTCGTTTAATATGTAACAATGGCGCTTCAGTGAAGGAAAACATAGTGAGGAAACCGATCAAATCCCAACAGAGTCTAGTTTTCCCTCTGGTTTGTAAGGTCAGATGGAATTCGCTTTAGTAAAACTAGTTCCTAAGCCAACTCTGGGGATTAGATGTCAAAGTGGACCCCAAGATCCTTAGGGCACAACCGGAAAGATGCTGTGAGGATAATGACCCCCGATTTGTTAAACATTTTGAGCAGCATAATACAGGAGAAATATGCTACTCCTTGGAGAAGCCATAATAATAGTATATAATATAGCAATAACACATAATTACTAACACATGAGGCGTTGTGCTCCTGGCAACCAAGAATGCCAGAGCTTCAGAGGTGGAGCTGTATTGAGAGCGGAGGACGCCATATTTTAGCTGAAAAATAGTTACAATAGTTAGTAGACATACCAAGTATGATATGAACGATACCGCGCAGAAAAGGCGCTTTTATATTTACTTTACCGTGGTCGTACAATGTCAGCACTCTGAATCCTCATAATTATGAGGATATTGGTTGGGCAACACGTGTGCGATTCAATACATACTTACTTTCATACCTATTGGTTAAAATAAAGTTTAACAAAAGCAAGGAGAAGAATCTCCTTTTAAGTAATAAATGTACTTGTGTCAGGAGACTACGCTCGCCCAAAAACCATGTAAGGGGTATCTACAATACATGCATACAAACCTCATGACCTTTTTATTTCAACAAAAATTATAGTTATACAAACTCTTCGCATATTCAATATTTTGAGAGAAAATCTCTAATACCATGGACTGCAAGGCGAACAAACCAGTCCATCCAGCTACGTTAAGCTGTCGACTATACGCTACGACAGTATGTCAGGACCGCATCCTCATATATATTTCGAACACCTCTCACGACGTTCTTCGGATAGCCAGTAGATAAATATTATGACGGAAAAAGTTGAGGGCCAGAGGTCCCGAGGCAGACTACCCGCTAGACGGAATACCCAAATCACTGGTGGTGTCCTGTAACTATATCTGCACGAGGCCATCCATAAGGTGGGTGACAGGAGCCTATGGAGGAGTCTGGTTAGCAAGAATTGGACATTATGTCCTCACCATTGACGGAACGACCGATGATGATGATGATGATGTGCCGCATCCACGTTGTGCGGAAAACTAACTTACCTAGCAGTCTACTATTAGGCATGGTTTTGGTCCGGCATAATGTGACAATGAAAAGGAACTGTCGATTTTTAAGAACCCTTTTTACATGTTTTTGGTGTTCCTAAGAGAGGCACAAAATTAAAGAAATGTATTTGTACCTTTAGTTGTTCCTTTTCTGAATAACTATGAGAATTTTCGTATTTTAGCGGCGTCGGGACGCCGCTACGGGACTCGTTTAATATATTTTTCTAATATCACATTACTTTTATATAGCGGTTCATAGAATACACTTTCTTACCAAATTTCATAATTATAGTGCTTATAATTTCCGAGTAAATCGACTGTGACATACGGACGGACGGACGGACGGATGGACGGACGGACGGACGGACGGACGGACGGACGGACGGACGGACGGACGAACGGACGAACGGACGAACGGACGAACGGACGAACGGACGGACAGACATGACGAAACTATAAGGGTTCCATTTTAAAAATGTCCTCGATTTACCATATAATATTTTGTGTCAGTTTTGTGACGTGTCATATAAAACTGTATGAGAAATGCGTCACAAAACGGACTCTTTTCGCACTTTGTATAAGAGTTCCTTGTTTAATACGGAACTCTAAAAGTTGCGTGTGTTTGGTCCTTCAAGAAAGCAGTGAACAGGTTTTTGTGACTTATTGGCAGCACATGAAATATACCTGAAACGAAAAGCGTCCACAGGCTCTAAAAACAGTTTCCTATCAGAACTAGATAGGTACATACATACGCTTTATTAAGTATTGTTCATTCCACGACGTAACTCCCCACTCGATAAGCAAGAAATAATTTGGCACTTATGTAGCTCCACTTCACGATGTGGACATCTGTCGATCGAACGGCATGTGACACATTACAGAGCATAGTCGTGGGCACGAGACCACGTGACGGGTGCCCCATGAGGTGGGCTGATCAAATTAAGGCCGCAATAAACTGCCCATTGTACGAAAGTGCCAGGTGTTTAGACGTTAGACGGCCACAACCATTCTGTCAAGAGTGTAACGACGAAGAAGGAGATATAGCTCCACTGGAAATTACGAGTACTTTTGATGAGGTAACCTCCTTTAAAATTACAATATCCCTATTCTGGTTGTTTTAAACTGTATTTTAGAGATTACTCAATAAAAAAACTTACTTGCCTTGAGGTAAGGAGATCTTGTGGCGGTTATAGATTTTCAATTTATCCAATTATCATCATAACCATGTGTTGATCAAAGAAATAGTCATCTTTAACACGTTACCTAAAAATACGCAATTCACAATTGATGCACTGAAAGAAGAAGTTAGAGCATAGTATGAACATCTTGAAATAGCATCTGAATTATCATGAGCCTAGCTATAGATTATGTATATTATAGTAGCAGTAGAAACCAAGAATACTACATTTTATATTAAGGACATTCCCTATTTGACTCAGTACCATTATCAGTATCACCCACGCTCCATAGTCTCAAAAGTCCGCAATTAATAATACCAAAATACGCATTTACATATCCCTGTCCCTGAATCCTAAACTCAATAATGTGCGGCAACGTGCTTGTGATTGTTTAGGAGTCGATAGCGTCCATAGGCTATGGTGTCTGCTTAACCCACGCCAGCGACTTCTCGAGTGACGAATGCGTATCGGATGACGCAGTGAGTGAAGGCTCCTTACGAGGTGGCCTGATGACCTTAGAGTCAAAATACCTGGGACGACACGCGACCGATCAGCAAGGCATTTTCCGGGAAAGGCCTATGACCAGCAGTGGACGTCTATTCAGCTAATGATAATGAGTTATGCCATGGTGTTATGTTGTAACATGCACACTATTTATTAGTGATATGTAATAAAATTACTTACCCTTGGCGCGTTGTAGCAGATAAAGTCGTTACTTAAGTGAACTACCATAGCCAACTATTCGATACGAGCCATTATGAAAAAATGTTTTTTATACGTGACATTCACCAAATAAGTGTTTAATATTGCTCTGGACTAAATATTACATAATAATTGTAAAATGTATTTATTTTTTTGTACTCATTTTTTCTAAAATGTTGACTGACACGACGTGTCAAATTATTATTTTTAAAAGTTAAAGTAGCTATCCAGCCTCTTAATGCTAGAAGAAGACTACCGGATTTTACCGTTGCTATTGTACGAAACGAAATGGGTTCAACTTAGACATCTAGCGTCAAGTAGAATAAGTTATTGTATATACATTACTAGCTATTTTATTGAGAGGTGATTGAGAGAAACTCAGTCTTTATAATCTATCCATGCACACGTTGGGCAGCACTTGTATTTTACAATAAATATCATATAAAATTACAATCATGACCAATAACGTGATATTAATCTTTTCACACATGGATTACATTATTGCATCTACAACATTACTCGAGATTAGTGTATTTTGAGCTCAACTACGCAATCGGTACTGATGAAGTCCCTTGGCTTCTTGTTCTTGCCAAATTTATTGCTCTGCGCTAGCGTTATAGACTGCTTTGGGTGCGATATGTGCCTTGACACCCCACAAGGTTTATAGATTTGCCCACGCGGCGCTACTCATACCGTTTGAATAAAAAAGAGTAAGAGTATTAATGAACCTCCTTCTTCTTTCTATTTGCATAGTTAAAGAAGAATTTAATTTAATGAACATAAGTCGATGCAATAGCATACACACCGTTTCCATATAGTGTATTCATATGTACCTGTTTACACCTAATGAATGACGAAACGTATTATTTACGTATTTAAATAATGTAAAATGTAAACAACGAAAAAATACAAAAATATATTAAGAAATAACATCATGTCTTTATACAACTTTCTTCTCTCTTCATGCGAGTAGGATTTTTTCTTGGCAGTAAACCCGCGCGGAATTAAAAACTCACCAGCAACACCGACGGCTTCGCAATCTCGTTGTATCATCTAAAACATTTGACATTTGTGTATAACTCTTGTCTTACTTTACCTGCTTACCCGCGCGGATCCGCCGGAGTATTACTCTATTTGCTAGGGAAAGCAAGTAGAGGCGCGGGATATAATATATCTTATGTACATACCGAAGGTTCACATTACATGCTGGTTACAAAGGAAGAAAGAAATAGCATCCCAAGTGGACTTAATAAACTCATGTTTAAAGGATTCGGAGACTAGGTAGCTACGGGTCGGTAATTTATGTCGTCCTATTACTTTTCATAAATCGACAAGCATACATCGACACGCGGGGCACGTATATGAAAAAGTACATACTTATAAATTAACACTTCTATATTTCAGCGATGAATAATATGGCACGCTATTGCTTGGTTCATGTTATTTCATAGTTTCCCTCATTTTATCTCTCCCACTCTGCATCTTGCAGTATCGCATCATCACCAAGAGATGGGGAATCTGGTTTACGTACATCCTGAAAAGAAGCACATAATAATACCAAATATATTAGTAAATACGAATGTGAGCAAATAAACACCACATGACCATGACATTTGTTGTTACTTACTTTTCGTTTTATTTAAAGTGCTTAGGGAATTTTAAACTCGATCGTGTGTTTTAAAGACATTTCAAGGAAATTTGGGGCATTTTCACTAATTAATAAACTCAAATCATGACCAAAATCTTTGTTTAATTCATTGTTATGACATGACAGACACGATGACTGACGATGACTTTGTCACGCAGTAATTGACATATTTATACCGTACAATTTAACCATCAAAAAGTTACGTGTTTCCAATCATTTGATCAATTTCTCACTTTAGTATGGGATTTCCATTCAATCGTTCATTCAATTATGTACTAGCGTCGGGTACAAAAAACATGACATTAGCTCAGCAATTTATACTTCAAAATTGACATTAAAATCTATCTAACGGTAGTACATAAAGTTACGTGATTACCCCGCAGCTCTTACCTAAACGACGACCGGGCACGAGACCGCGACAATTTCTGTTTTCATACAACCGCTCTTCTCTCGAGTTATAAAATCGAAACATGTTTTGTCACACTCTAGCACCTATGAAGAAATGAAAGAGCAAGGTTCAAAGTATTTCTAAATATCAAACAACTGAGCTTAAGGCCTGGTAGGTAAGGCGCCAGTAGTTACGCGATTGCGTTCGATATAACAACTTCAAGCAACTAAGTAATCATGACAACTTCGAGCCAATCACTCAAATTAATAAATCAGCTTTCGGCTATTAGGGTCGGTAGGTGGGTTTTACAGCCTGTTAATTTGATGCGCCGGTTTGCGGCCACTTGGATGATTTGATGAACTGAAATGATATTTTCTTGCTTTTTAGGGTTCCGTACCAAAGTGGTAAAAAAGGAACCCTTATGGTTTCACTTTGTCTGTCTGTGTGTGTCTGTCTATCACATTGCTAAATATCTCAAGAACTACTTATGCTATTGATTTGTGGAATAACTATAAAAAAGGCTTACCTACATAGAAAATAACTTAAAAAAATATATTATCTGTGAGAAATGCCGGATAATAGGTGGTTCAAAATTTGAAAGTCTAGTTAATATGTCGAGTGGGGTGTCATATGAAAGGGCTTCGGTTATACATTCTGAAACAATTTTTTTTTACGTTTAGTTATTTTTGTTTTATGAGGGAAAATGTAAAAAAATACCCCCCTTTATCTCCGAAGTTTACCAAGGAAAAATTATTACATAACATTGATATCAGTATATTTTACAGGAAAAATATAACTGTAGCTCTATCTAGTTTTTCTTTTTTTTTTTAATTATTTCAAATAAAGAAAAAAAAATATTAAAACGGTTTACGTGATAAAGCATTATCCTTGAAAAACCACCATACATACTAAGTTATTCAGTCCCTCAAATTTGTAACAAAAGTCGATAGATGGCGCTGTACCCATGGTGTCCAATTTCCACACCATGTTGTTGAGATTTTCCTGATTTAATAGGGCTGGAACCGGTACACATCTGTATACGGAACCCTGGGTGCGCGAGTCCGACTCGCACTTTACCGGTTTTATTTAATATATTCCCATTCAATAGCTACTAATTGAAACGCATACAACTTACTATTTCTTTAGGGCATGTAAAAATGTAAATATATTTTCACTTCTCAAGCTCGAAAAGTGTGTCATATTAGGCTTATCAAGTGGGGCTAAAGTAGTAGCCCCTAGGGAAAATATGAATACATATTTATGATTTACAAAAGATTCTAATTTGACCAATCAAAATATTCACCATATTAAATCGACCAATCAGAAAACACATCGACAGCTAATCGGAACGTTTGGTTCTTTTTGCTACAAACTATGTTTTTAAAACATTTTTTTTCGTCCCTATTTCAACTACTATGTATTTGAGTCAAAGCAGTGAAAAAAAAGTGGCCGCCATATATTCATTGTATTTTATTATTAATTGTGGGTGGATAATCTTTGGTTATTTATTTTCTCGCAATCGAAGTGAAAAGTAGAGTGTTTAAAACTGGTCTAAAAGCCATACCACTACGAGTAGAACAATTTTCCCTCACTTCGTTCGGGAAATAAACCATCTCGAGGTGAAATGGCTATATTTAGACCCTTGTCATACAATTTACTACATACATACTATTCAGAAGGCCGTAAACTGACGCAGGCCGCGTAACTGGCCTAGTGACCCTACTAGCAATAACGTTTACTGTATAGGTTTTTGATTTTTTTTCAACTGATGCTCAGTAAAGCCAACGAGAAAAGATATCTACATCCTTTTCTGATATGTCATTATTGGTATCCTGCTTCTTTTGTCTGTCATGCAGTTATTTATCTAGTAACATTTTGCCTTACTTTAGAAAAGTTCCGCGAAACATATAGAACTCAAATTTTCCTTTTTTCATGGCTGCTTTAGTGAGCCAATATGAAATAGGGTCGGTAGGTGGGTTTACGGCCTGTTAATTTGATGCGCCAGTTTACGGCCACTTGGATGAGTTAATGAACTGAAAGGATATTTTTTATTTTTTTAATATATTCCCATTCAATAGCTAAATAAAACGCATACGACTCACTATTTCTTTAGGGCATGTAAAAATATAAACATCTTTAATTGAAAAAACTTCGTTATTCAGAAGGTCACAAACTGACGCAGGCCGCGCAACTGGCCTAGTGACCGTACTATATATTGAAAACGAGGCCTATCTAACTTTTCTCCACGGGACAGCAAACAAAGACAAAGTTTGTATTGGTTCAGTAAGTCCGTTTCCCTTCATCGAAGCAGAATAATAATATACGTCTTTTTGTTGGAGTAAGTGGAATATGTCAATATTGCTAAGTAATGATAAACATTGCTTAGTGCCAAACATAAGGAAGGATAAATGTGTGCTTCTTGTGAAGTAACCTTTAGATATTGTTGTAGTTGGATATCGTTCTCTATCATATCTCTATCATATTATAAATACGCTTAAGTTAGTTATAACGAAACGGAACAGATTTATCTTGCTGCTGTAATGCAGGCCGTCGCACTCCACAGTAAAACCATACAAACAGAAAATTTCAATTGTAATAATCTAATTGGGTTAATGAACCAAAAAAACTGAGAGAATAAGTACCACATCCTAGCACGCAGCTAGTGCCAGGGAACATGAACCTGCTTTAAAATATTTTTAATTAAACAAGTAACAGTAAGTTGGTTACGAAACTTTGCATTGTAGGTAGGTAGAAAAATTGACGCTGTTTTGGAACTCTGCATCTAGGTACGATCTAGATTATATCGCCAAATTCGACAGTTAGCCCCCTTATTTGAACCATTGCTCCACCCAAACTACCACTTTGATTCAAGCATTATACCTACATGATGAGGACCTCATTAGCATTGCTTTAATTAACATGTACCGAGCGTTTTAAATTTACGGCTTATCCTTCTTTATACAGTTGCCTTGTGTACCGTATGAGGCGGCCGCCTACGACTAACGTTCTACAGACGTGGGCCCGGAAGACGGTACTATTTTCGCGATGTCGGCGGACTGTTCCTTCCGTACTCGGGTTTATCGCCTGATTTACGACATCACTCCCTGAAAACGCTACTTTTTGTGAGGCTTTGCTATTTGACGGTTAAGAGACCCATTTCCCGGATGATTTGTCAATCAGATTAGCGGAGGATATGCGTATTAATTTGGCATATTATATTGATGGCTAGTAAAACTGACATACATTTCGAACAACTAGTCTATTTTCTGGCCTAAGAAACTTGTATCACTCGGTTGCGAGCTTCAATATCCGTCGTCCCAATAAAGTAGGTTACTCGTGTGGTTGACTCTCTACAAAGATATACTCTATAGATATAGTACACAATACAAAGATATTTATGGTATTCCTATTTATTTGGTTTAGTCCGGTATATTTTATATACATGTTGTCTGCTATTGTAGTCATTTTTAGGGTTCCTTACCTCAAAAGGAAAAAGAACCCTACTAGAATCACTTTGTGTATGTATTAATTGTATCGACCCCAGGGGAAAAAAAACTAATAAAATTATACGGCAATAGAAAGGGTTTATTTTCTTCAAAAACAGTTTTCCATCATGACATATATAGCAGTCACATATTTCATTTATTTGTACAAGCTGTAATCAACGATAATCAATAAAAGGTTAGTTTTGTTGCATACATTTAACAGTATATTTATGTGGCTGTCCATCATTTAAGCAAGACCCTTTTTCAGGAACGTATGGAGGTATCAAGTTGAAATTAAAGGCAAACTATGTTACTAAACAAACACATTTTTTTGACCTTCGTGTGCGAATCCGACTCGTACTTGGCCGTTTCTTTTTTAAATTTATATTTGGAAGTTGTGAATATACTTGAAAAAAATGTCTCGAAAAACGGCTTTCGCACCATTTGGGCGGAGCGCAGGAATGCATACTTTACCTGGTATAATTACCACTGATCATGGATATAATCTGAACATCTACTGCATAAGGTTCAATACGGAGGTCTTAAAAATGTTTACGAAGCATGTGCCTAGTTAGTTGCGTTCACAATGTTCTCATCCTAGAATACTTAAATTGGTAGCTCTTACGTATATGCTGTTAACTAAAGGAGTTTCAAAAGTTCAGCTTAGATTATTTGAAGCTCTACACTGTCCGAGTATGTCGCCAGCGAATTAGACAATTAGGTATTGTAACGTCAGCAAGGCAGACAGATAGGTATAGACACGTATAAGTATAGCTTATGGTTTGTGGGGGTGACGCGCGCCGCGCCGCGCGGGCTGCGCGTGCCAGCTGTCGCCGACCCCGCTGACGTCATCAGATTCACACAGCCCTCAAATAAGCGTGAAATCCTATTGCACAGAAGCACTGTGTCAGATAAAATGTACCCTGTACAATTCAATCATTTAACATAAGAGAATAATCAATGACACATGAAATATAGGTTAGGTTTAAGTATAAAAATAAAATTGAATTAAATACTCAGTTGGAGGCAGGTATGATTTTTGGCATTTAAACCCAAAGAAAATATGTCCATTTGTTATGTAACTGTAATATTAACCGCTATATGTTAAAATATATGGTATTTATTTATGATGGCCTTAGTTTTTGGAAGAATGAATTTGATAATATTAAAAATAATGCTCAACTGTTACAAATACAGCGCTACAAATGAGACTCAGTTGCCAAAAGTATCTGTACAGGCTAGCTAGCATGATCGCGTTTATGTAGGACATAATTTATATAGCATTCGTCTCTTACTATAATAAACAAATAAATATTTATGGACAATCTCACACAAATAGATACTTAATATTTCGTTTTTAGTATTCTGGTTCTGGTCTAAATCAACTCGATCTTCATGCAGCGGGCAAAATGGCACTTGTTCCAAATAGCACCCTGATATTGAAGATTGAACCCACCTTGTGTTTCATAAACCTCGGTATCTAGTACATTTTATACTATTTCCTTTGTGCTTTGTTTTATTTTCATGCATTTGTTTAACTTAGTATGCACGGTTGAAGAGGAAAAGAAATAAGGAGTATAGGTAAAGTTGGTATACCTACCTAATTTAACGCGATGATATTTACCACTTGAGCTTTCTAAATAAGAGCAAATAAATAATGTATTAACCGGTTAAGCGGCCAAATACATAGCAGGTTATTTTAGTCGATTTACTTCTCCCGTATGAATAACTACTCGTAATGCGTCATCCTTTTCCTCAATGGAAATCTCGTTACAGAGCTTGGCTTGCTCGATGGCGGCTATGTTGTTGTTTTAAATACTCAAAGTTTAATATTAGATGGGGCTCTCTCCGTGTTAGTAGTAGGTAAGATTATTTTAGGATGTTGCATTGACCACTTTTTACCCTACGTTGCGTTATGGATGAGACAAAGGTCACTTGTATGTAAATATTTGACTTAACTAAGGTGGAAAAGTAATCTCAGTGTAGGAGAATGCCAAAGTCGGTACTTTTGTATTTCTTGGTACAGTCGACGTCAAAAACATGTATGTATATACTATTCTACCTTATCACTAAACAATAAAATTTTAGAATGTATACATATTTACGATGCTGACTATACCTACCATGTAATTGAATGGGGAATGATACTCCATTAGGTATAATTCTTTGTTATTGCCCTTCTATCATTAAGTAGGTACTTTAACCTTAACACTACTACTACTACTGTTATCTAAGAAGACGAGACTACTGTCTATGTTTCCGTCAGATGCTGAAGTCGTGTCGACAGCTGACGATGACGGTGCGCACTGCGGGCGCGCTCGTGGGGCGTGCTTCCTGCTCCTGGATGGACCGCTACGGGCGGCCCGCGTCGCCGCCGCCGCCGCGCCCGCCGCGCTCCGCTAGCAAGGACCGCTCGATACGCAGGGTAACTTTTAAATTACAATTAACAGGTCACATCACAAGGCTTATGATCAACCTGCTCACGCGGTGAGTTCTCATTATACCGCTAACTACCTAGTGCCCGCTATATGAGGACACTCCTATACTCTAGAACTCCTCCACATGAGGCGATCGCTACATATTATTATAGCGCTTATACGAGTAGTTGCTTTAAATGCAGGACGCTCATCGCAGTATTCGCAGTGCTCGACAATGCACTACATCCAGTGTATTATAAACCCGTTCTTGATCTGTTTACTCCTAACGTAGTGGTCTTATATATTCGCAAGACCGTTGAATTCGAAAACAAAACGTTCCAGTTGATAATAGCAGGTTTAGTGCCGTATTGTGTCCAATATGTTTAATCTGAGCTAAGCTTCGTATAATTTATATAACAACGGTGTATTACATGTACGGTTAGAAGCTCGTACCGGCAACAATAACAAACTTGTCTCCGCTTGGCACGGAATCAAAACGCGATTAAAAGTTGTTCCAAATCAATGGCAGGAAATATGAATAGTTAAATTGATGGCAACTGTTGGAGGTGCTAAGCAGAATGCCGCGTTTTGATTTGATAAGAAACAATTCCAAAGAATTAGCGTATTCTTTGTTTTCTAAATAAGAAAATAATAATAACAATAATATCTTTAGAAAACCTTTCTTAATGCTAACAAATATTTGATAAGAGCTCCGATAACGTTTTAATAACCAACCGTAACGATATTAGGGATACATAAAAATTGTTGTGCAATATTTGGGTCGTAAAAATGCGTTTATTCACATAAAAGAAGGATGGGAAGAACGGCGGCATGCTAATCGTGGTCTACTGCCCACTAAACTGTCGTTAGTCGTCTTAATGAGCCGCTGTCACGTTTCCCTGCTCTCTCGCTAGTAGACATGGCGTACTGTCACGTTATTATATCTACTAATTAATACTACTGGCTGTGATGTATGACCTATGGAGCCATTCAGTATTATTTTTATACAAACTTCGCTTGTCGAAGTCATATCAACTCATATGTGTGTTGTGTGTGCCTAGCCTACTTCAGCTCTGAAGGACGCAGAAAGACCAACCTATCACAAAAAATCCTAAGATTTATCAAGTGAACGGTTGTAAAAGTCCAAATTGAACGATGATCACTACTAAACATTTCCAACTTTTACAATTAGCAGTCGGTAAATCCTAAGTTGTACCGGTAAATGCTTAGCTTTACAGTATTCGGGCTTTTACAATACTTAACATATATATATATTTGTTCTTTAGGTTGACCTCTGTATCGAGCCGGGGCAGTCGCTTGGGCTGATGATAAGAGGCGGTTTAGAGTACAATCTCGGCATCTACATCACGGGCGTCGACAAGGACTCGGTGGCAGACAGAGCTGGATTAATGGTGAGAACTAATTAACTAAACCATCTTCTGTTTTTGCATTTCCACATTGCAGCCATTTAATTATGTTTTTGTTTAAAATCGGTTGTTAAAGTCCACTGTAGGCAGGACATAATTAATGGCAAGATAACGGTTTATCTTACCCTCGAAAGTAGCTATTGCGGCCGTCCTCGCCGGCCATTCTATTTGTTCATGATTGTTTCTACGGCTTCTGAATATAAATATTACTTATATCAAAGGCTTTATCGAATTTCCTTTAGCCTTCATGTAAAAAGTAGGTCAGGAAAGGCCACTGACAAGATCCAGGCCGTCCGTAGCCGACGTATTGTGGGGTATATTGAGGTAGTGCCCGTCTGTTGCCTGTGAAATTTTTATCGTACTTTTATTTTGCAAAAGCGGCTGTTACAGCAAACTGCCACGGGCAAGGCAAAGGAAAGAAAATATAAAATATGGGCATCCGAGTTTTATTACCTATATGTATATTACTTTCAAGTGAAAAGACCTTGGTAGATGAGGTTCCAGGGCGCGACGTGATGGTGATGTTAATATGTATGAAGAAAATTCATTAAAAAATAGTATTTTAAATTATTTTGAACCATTTATCGCTCTATATATAATATAAATCATAGAGTAGAATATCCCTGGCCATACAACGAGGGAACTCCGCCAGTATAGGTACTATAGGGACCTTTACGCAGGGTAGTAGCAGGAACGAGGAATCCCCCCTCTCACTCACTTCAGTTTTATTCGGATTTTTGTAGAATATATTTCGTGTAAATAGGACTTATTTAATATTTTCTGAAAACTCTTATACATTCATAAATAATAATAAACTACAGAGAAAAGACAAATGTGTATATTACTACTGCTTATACACATTCAGAACTTATTCAGCTCAAAGGCGGTCTCTTTAAGTGATAAATTGCTCGTTTGTTTTACATTGAACTTTGAACGCCGCCATGGAACTGTTTACTTTAATATGAATTCAAATAAACGGAAAACGTTATCATAATCTACTTTTCAAGCACCTAACATGCACTGATGAAAACCTAGCCGTATTTCAGTTAGTTGTATTGTAAGGATATAGAGTGCTTTAATTAATTTTTTGTATTAATTGCTAAAATAGGTAGGTAGTTTTACGAAGAAAAATATAGGATTTCAATTCATTGCATTTTTTTCCCTTCCGGATTCTTGGTTCTGATTAAAATGCAATATTAACCTGGCACTAGTTCAATTAAAGTGCGATTAAGAGAAATTTGTAATAATTTTCTCTGAAGCGTGGAACTGCACCGAGGCGAGGTGTGGTGAGAAATTTATGGTGTTTGAGCTGCCTCGACCGCTGCTAGCACGCCACATCCGAAACTCGTAACTCTTACCAACTCCAACAATGTTTTAAGTATTTTCATCAGACGATAACATTCTTGCAGTTATTTTAACCAGATTTAATTAGAAAACTTATTTTATTTGAGTTTGTTTAGAATAATACAAGTTGCCATGGCGGACTCTCTCGGAATAGGTATTGAATAATTTGGACTTTGGATTGGTTGCGATTTATCAGTCTGATTGACATTTCCGAATGGGAGATGAATTTATTTAACTTTTTACTTTTTATCGTGTATGTTTTATCTTTGTTGACATTATGTTATTCTTATTTAATTTAATAATGAGAATGTAATTACGAACTTATCATGAAATAAATAATCTAATCTAATCTAATAATTTCTTACAAATTCTTATGTTATGTATGATTTACGATATTAGATGAAAATATTATAATCCATTCAAATTACCGCATCCCTCAAATCTTTAGGCAAGCCGTAGCTAATTTGGGTTACTATTTCTTCCGAAAATAAAATATGTGCTTAGAATAAAAGGTTTATTGTAATTAAATGACCATGTTTCTAAATAGGCAAGATATATACAAAAAGTTTCGATCCGCAAACTAAATTCCCCAGGGCTTCGCCCGCAGAAGTGCAGACTAACGTCGCTCCAGACAATCAAATTAAAATAAAACCAGGAAACTGGACAAGGGCTGAACTGAAACGAAACGTGGCTTACTTCTCCAGTTACTTGACTGATATTTCGATGGTAACAAACAGTTGTTCGCAAGTTTTATAAAGACCCTATATTAGACCTCTCTTCACATGTTTTCTTCTTGTTCTCTCTACACGGTGATCTCGACGAAATAAATATTTATTTTACTTGTTAACGGTGGGTAATTGAATTAATAGTGATTTACGTATGTATTTTAACTAGGTTGGAGATCAAATCCTAGAGGTGAACGGGCAGTCGTTTGTGGACGTGACGCACGACGAAGCTGTGGCGCAGCTCAAATATCACAAGCGCATGTCGTTGCTAGTGCGCGACGTCGGCAAGGTGCCGCACGCTTGCACCGCCTACGGGGAGCGCGACGCCACCCCTAGGTTAGTAGCGTGCGACAAAGTGGCGCAACGAGATCCTGAGGGCCTACTCCGAACATCGAAATCCGAACTTCGTATCGTGCTGTCCCTTTCACTCATATGGTGTATAATACGAGAGTGAAAGGGACGGCACGATACGAAGTTCGGATTTCGAAGTTCGGAGTAGGCCCTCTGACTCATGTATCATATCATAGCGCATGTCTTTGCTACTTCAATAGTGCGCTACCACTTTCTCAATACATAACGTCAAATGGGCTTACCTATATAAAAAATAAACATTGTGAATAAATTAAACAACACTCTGCTACGCAAAGTTACAGTGTATTTGAATTCAGAATAAGCGGCTGGGGCAAGCGGAGAGGCGCGGCGTCGACCGCGGTGGAGCAGAAGGCGCGTTCGTTGCTGCCGCAGAGCGACTTGCCGGCGCTGGCGTACTACATGGAGGAGTACGCGGCGCGCCGCCTGGCAACCGACGCCTTCCTCACCGTGCTGCGCGACCTGCTAGATACGCCGCAGAAGGTATATTTATAGACTAATCTGGCCCAACCTACGATGATCGCGTTTATGTCGGACATATAACATTCGTCCCTCTCGCACTCACATACCTACTTTGTAGTACTTAAGGCTATATGTCCGACATAAACTAACTAGGCAGGTGGTTGTAACAAGTCTACATACTCTACACTCTACCTATCTATGTTGCTCATGAGTATATCAGAAAGGTGCAAAGTTCAATCCATTACAAAGGGTTAGGCAAGTATTTGTTTCTTGAATACAAAAGATATTAAAATGAAAGCGAATGCGTCCAAACCTTTGACGGGAAGTTCCATTTAAACTGTTCACCCGATTTTATTCTGCAGTATTATTTTTTGAAACGAACCAGTTATGCCAATTGAATAAATATTAGATACAGTCACAGTGCAAAATGATTTTCCTTCGTACTTTATCGGAAAAAATCGTATTTATCGTGCTCTCTCAATTAGCTTCAGTACCCATCTTACAGCCGTAGGGATAAGTTGCATCTGCAGCAGACATATATATAGAGTGGTAACACGCAATTCAAATATTCGCTATAGTTTTGATTATATTTACAGTTTACTTATAAAAAGGTTGTATTACCATGCCGAAACCTCAAAAACGGTTAAAAAATCCAGTCCAAGGAATTATATTTAATATATACCTGTACTTCATATCAGGTAATAGCAAATTCAAAAATAGCAATAACTCAGAGTATTTTGGCAAAGTTCAACAGCGAATTTCGAACGCAACGGGCATATCTAAGCCTTACAATAAGAACATTTTTGAACCAGGAAGAAGAATATAGAAAAAATAAAAATACCAACAAACAATATTAAGCTGGGTAGACCACACAAGAAATACTATCTAGATTTTGATGATTTTGATTACGCAGTGATACGTCGAATAGTTTGTAACTTCCATCTGATTTATAAACAAGTTCCAACAATAAGAGCACTAAAGTCCAAATTAATAGAAACGACGAATTTCAAAGGCTGTGATTTTATACTAAGAAAGATACTACGCCAAATGGGTTTTCTATTCAAGAAAATTACTAACAATATAAAAATGCTGATGAAAAAAGATGACGTTAGACTTAAAATAGTAAAGTACCTGGACTTAATAAGGAAGTACAGATCTGAAGGCAGAGATATTGTGTAGACGGACGAAACTTATGTTTATACATCCTATTTAACAGGGAAGTGCTTGATCGATTCTACGGATAAAGGAGCGAAACAGTTAATCTCAAAAGGTCAACGCCTTAATAGTACATGCAGGTAGGGCCAAAGGATTTGTACCGGGTGCTCTACTTATGTACAAGTCTACTGATAAGACCGGTGATTATCACGATGCCATGAATAATGTCAATTATGAAGAATGGTTACAGAATCAACTTATTCCCAACTTGTCTCCAAATTCTGTATTAGTAGTAGACAATGCTGCTTATCACAATAAATATGTGGAACGCCCACCCAACTCTAATACCGCAAAGCCGCTTATGATAAACTGGTTACAAAAATACAATATTCCCCATGATTAGTCATTAACTAAAATAACACTATACGAAATTATTGAGATTTATTTTGTTGTACTTTATGTTTTAAAGTGAAGATAATGTTTCGTTTACTAATGACAATAAAACTGAGTATTATCAAAGTTATTGAAGGTGGTTGTATGTACATCTCTATATTATACGATAACATTTTCACTTTGACATTTGTCACTAAACAAGAAAGTTCCGTAATAATGGATATGAAAATGTCACTCATTTAATACAATCATTGATTAACAGTTCGGATGCCATCGTATTCCGATTGAGATCCGAGTTTTCCCGAAGGAAGATCATTTTGCAATACATCATATTAAAGTGAAGTAACGGACTGATAAATAGTAAATCTGCCATCCTAACCTTAAAATTGGCAACGCCAACCACAGTGTACACTGGTTTATCAAAAATTTTTGCTTCGATACAGAATACTATTTAAACAAACTGATGACAAAAAATAGCGACATTATTTATTGTTATTCTTAGAAAAAATAATTTACATTGGTAACTCCATCAGAAAACTGCCAATTTTAAAATGAAGTTAACGGGGACAAACTTGTTTCCACCTCAAGTGACTCTTTATTTTTTATTTTACAATGCAAAATAAAATGTATTTAATGCCAGGAAGTAAATCTCCTTGTACTATACACACTTTGAAATTAGAACCCATAATAAAACACCTTCAGGTCTGTGATTTATTGGGTCATTATTCATACTGAGAAACAGATCGTTTCTGATGTCCAGTTAGCTGACATTATATCCAGAATCAATTTATCTTAAGTCGGGTCGGCTGTTACTAGATTCTATTTAATGGCACGCGTTAATTGGCTCTCTTCGGGTCAGTCATTACTCATAAATGGAACCCCGACGCCACGCTCCCGCTGCGCCAATGTAGGAAGTTAACTCTGCATTCCAAACTCCAGTTTAACACCCATGGGAATTATGCAAAACAGTGGCAATTTATCAACAGACTTGGACAGCTGGATGACTGATGTTAAATTGACTCTACAGTAATCCACGTATTTCGAATTGAAAGAGAATAATTTGTTTTATGTAAATCAATAGCGATTCAGTAGGTATACTTAATATATATATATATTCTGAATTGTAACTAAAAATAGGTACCTAAATACGTACGCACAACCTACTTTCTATAATATAGTATTTAATCGATGAGAAAAAAAACATTTTATTATTTATTCGGCCTCGTTTTATATTTGTTTCTCTGTGAACAGTACACCCTCCTTACCGAAATCCGAGAGTTCATATTACCTGAAGATCGGCCGAGATTCGACGAGCTCGTCTACAGGCGGGGCGACGAACCACCCGATCAACACTTAAAGGTAACATACAAAAAATAACTCGATACCCAACGCTTACCTAGATGAAAACCCGTGCTTTATCTTTAAGACAGCAATTGAAGGGTATCAGCAAAAAATATTTTCATTGTGTTCATTAGGTTGACTGCTCCGAATAATCTCGTAATCTACGTCCCACCGCACCTGGACTCACTAATTATACAATTTTGCGCTTCGTTAAGAACAGAGGCAGCTGTAAGCTCATTTAATTTAACAGACGTTTTTACTCGATGACCATTTGGGAAAATAAAAAGAATTGTGGTAGACAATGTTCGTCTTAATTATAAAATAATAGCTTTATAAACAGATTTAGTAGTTTGTGTAAGTAGATGATAAGAAAATGTTGTCACGTAGTATAGACCAGACCATTTCATAGCTTATTTATAGAGCACATTTTGCATATTAAGGTTTTCGGTTAGGGAGGAAGATGCGAGACGTGTTAATAATGCATGAGGGGAAGTGGAGAGATTGCTGAAGGTTCCATTTGTCCGTAGCGCGGGCCTGACAGACACATGCTGCCCTCCTCAACGATGCACGAATTGCACGACGCGGTAAGTGCACACGCGCGGTGCCCGCATGCTCCACTCACCAGTAGTTAGTGCTTCCATTATTAAACATGTCTGATTCGGTGTTTCGATGTTATTTCTTTGCCTTATTGATGTTAGGTGTATTTGAGCACACAGCGAGCGTTGAAAGTTGAAGGTATATTACTACAAGATCTCTTGTTACATTATTGGATAACGATAATATAATACATGAATAAAGTCGTATCAATTTTCGCTGTGTGATGTACGAGAAATCATATAAGTAACTAAAGACAATTCAGACGATAGAGATATTTGAGACGGTATACGTATGAGTTAGTAGACGTTGGTAAGTTCGGGGCGGCCGGGTGTAGTGAGGGTTTGTTCTAGGAGGGGCCGGCGGAGGCGCCGCTAGTGGCGGACCACCGCTCGCCCTCCGAGGACTCCGGCTTGGGCCTGCCGCCGCACGACCACGCCTACAGGTACCTACACCATCGCTCTTCGTATGTACTGATGCCATTTAACTATGCATAGGTACGTAGATGTAACATTAACCCCGAACAGAAAATCTTAAATTTCCCTGATACAAACGCCTGTAACGGGCATCGGCATTAGCAATATATGAGGTACCTGATTCAGGAAGTCGGGGTCATCGAGGAGCCCGCTTGCGCACTCTAATGAGCGACACAAATCCCTCGGTAGTGACCTCTTGTATACGCGCTTAAACGTGAAAGTACTCTTTAGGTGAAAAACCAACGGTTGAGTCCTCGTTGAACGTTCGCTTTCGTCTGCTCTTTTACATCTTAGAGCGAAAATAACCAGCCGTTTTTCACAGACCCTTGTGCACAGTCGCTCGGCGAACCGAGCATTTCATTGGCCACGCTCCAACACTTTTATTTGGTATCGAAATCGATTGCTTTATGGTGGCATGAACGTTCGTATTTACTGTCACCGGTGGTTTTATACTGCTGTCCTGCATCCGAGAGGGTTTTTTTTAATTTTATTGCCCGTAAAAGCGCTCCGCGATCGACTTTTAATCCCTTATAAAGTATCATTTAGTATCAATAAGAACGGTTCTGTAACTACCTAAACTTAATGTTCTTAGTAACAATATACCAGGTTTACATATCCAGGTACCTACCTATTATTAGGTATCTATACGATTAAAATAAATTAACCATATTGTAACAAGTACATGAACAAAATGTTCACGATTATTATACTTGTAGTAAACTTAAATCCGTCATAAAAAAAAATACCTTCTTAACTATGACTGTCCTCAGCATGGCGCCATGACTGTATTTTATTTCATATGTAATAAAGTAACACGTTGTACAAAGTGAAACCTAAAGAGAGCTTTAGTTGCATCTAGTCTAGGTGTCTTATAGGATGTTTTAGTAGTTTGCATAAAGTATGTATTGACATGTGTTTGTCCTTATAGATATATATAATGTGTAGCCGTATAGACAGTGACAGTGATGTTGTGTGGGGCAGGAGCGGGCGGCCGTGGCGGCCGGCCGACGCGCCGCCAGCTGACGACGACCTGGAACCACCACTCGAGGTGATTTTGCCAGAATTACCTACCTTATACACTTCTAATCAATGTTCTATTACGACCACATTCACTTTTATGCGCCTAGCCTAACGCCGTCCTAGGTGTCACTCGCTAAACCCATCTTAAACCATTCACACACTTCATAGCGTTCTTTAATAAGACAGAATACGTAGCTCTAAATACTTAGTAAGTCGAGATTTACCACTGTGTCAGATATTTATAAGTAGTCTTGCGTCGGTCTTGGTAACTTTCTTTGCAAAGACGCACTCAAAGAACTTCACATTTATATGGTAATTTGGATAAATAGCAATATGTCACTTTACTTTAGCTTCGGAATTCAGCGCAGTGCGTCTCTGCATAATTTCCTGCTAATTTCCTGCTGGGTTTGCAAGTGACGATAGCGCAGCTGTTAGCTGTGACTGGAGTGGCACCTCGACACCACCACTAAATACTGTGTTCTCACTTCTAATGCACGATCGACGATGGCTAGCGAGTAGAATGTCTTTCTCTATCTGTGGCCGTTATTTCCTGAACCGAGGGGTAAATCTGGCAAAATTCTTCTTACAATTAGTGGTCTGGTATACCGTATACCTAACTATTGGCTTTTAAGTTTTTATATAAAATCATATAATCGGTAATAGCGGCCAATCTTGAAAGTCTCTTTAACTACGTATGTAAGTACTAACCTAGTAATTCGATAAATATTTTCGCGTCATAACACAGTAAGTACTAACCTACATTGAATCTTTCCGTGTCATCTTGATGTTGGATAGTTGTATTTGTTTATTTCCTTATTTCCGCTGCTTCAATTTTTGTGCTTTTTAGTCTAGTTTTAGTATAAGTAGGTACTAAATTCAAAACACATTTTTAACAAAACATAAAACGTAGATACACGAACGCAGTTAGTAATAAACTTGTCTTATCTTGACACTGCCTTTGTGTTTACAAAAACATCATTTATAACTGCACGGGCAGTGATTTTAGAGGAGATCGATATATTAAATTACCTACTAGCTAGCCTTACTTAGCTATTAGAGCCGGACGTTATATAGATAATGTAGAAATATGACCACAGAATAAACATTATATCTTATTTCAGCCATCTTTAGTTTAGGTACTGTTTGTGAGTTTCTTTTGTGAACATCCCTTCAATTATAGAATCGTTTTCAAGACATTTTACAAATAAACTAGTTTTGCCCGCAACTTCGTCTGGATGTTCGACGCGTTCGTTTTTATATCAAGCGCTTACCTAGTCATCGCTCTTTCCATACCAACTTCCATTTCTGGCATTAAAAGTACCCTATATAATGTCCTTTTCCGGGACTCAAACTAGCTCCATACCTAATTTCATCTCAATCGGTTCAGCGATTTAAAAGTCAAGAGGTAACAAAAAAACAGATACACTTCGTATTTATAACATTAGTATGGAAGTATGGATAGCTTCGTTTTTGTTTTGTTTTGTTTTGAAAAACATTATACTTACATAGTACGTTGTACATTATTATGGTCCATAATTCAGGATTAAGGTACAAATATTCGTCATTTCCACCTGACTTGTTCCTCAAAATATTAGGTAAGCTATGATGGAAAAATTCACAAGGAAATAAAATTTTTTTGTTTTCTACATACGGTACCGTTGCTCTACCCGCAGCTGACATTCACGTGGTTTCATGATATAACTCTCAGAACCATTTTACCTACAGGCTGAGAGGAACTAGGCCACGGAAAAATGTGTAGCTTGCTCGCGGAATAATTCGTCTGCTAGAAAATCATTAGTAGTTACGAGGGGTTAAGTAGTATCATCTTGTCTAAAACGCAACTGGTCTAAGTTAGCAATCGGTCTAAAACGCAACTGGTGCTGCAACGCAACAATGCAGTGCTGGGATATCAAACAACTAGAGGTAACAAGGTTAGATACTAGGGTATCATAATCTTTATTATACCTACAGTCAGCAGCAGAAGTAGCTATACAATCGAGGTGCTCAGAAAGAGGTGTACGTTTCAATTGTCAAATAGATATTGACTTATTGACCTGAGCTGATGTGAGCGGTCAGTATTCAAAAAATTCTACACATATTACGAATTATTAACAATTTAGTTATCGGAAAACCACTCGTATTTAGATACGAGGCAGTAAAAATGTCAATAATATCTAAACATACTGGAGGAGTTTACAGTCAATAAGTAATGTTGCATATTGATTAGAAAATGCAACAAAGGAAGCAATAATTTCAAATTGATCTACTTAAAACTGTTCTTTAAGGGAGAGGATGTATCTACACGATTAGATTATCCAAACTAACATTCTGCTTATTTATTTAGTTCATCAACGATTAACGCATACTACATTTATTAACGCACTGACTGTCGACATCTCTATCCTTGAGAATAAGGTAATCGTCCCAGTAGTCGACACCTTAATACCCAATAGATGATACCTGATTGAAAGTGCCACGTATTAGACGTAGGGTCAGTGTCGAGCACAGGGACGTTTACCTTACTGATAATTAATAAATACCTACCTAACAAGTCGCCTTAATATCTCTGAAAATATATTGAAGTACAAATTTAAATATTCATAACACTGATCTCATAACTATGTATCAACTAGTGCAATAATTAAAATAAAAGAAATAATTAGTAGTCTGCAAAAGATGCAGAATATTGTAGTCATATAGAAGCCATTTAAATATATATTCAGTAACTGCGACAAAATATTTATTCAAAATGTAAATCTGCAAAAAAGTACTTTATGTTCTTGTTATATGGAACAATCTTGAATAAAATGATCTGACAACTCACGAAAATAGTGTAGACTTGTCATTGCATAGCTTTGTCACACGTTTTGCGATCTACACGTCATATAACACTATTGTAGAATCCAGCCGCAGGTTGCCCGTCAGACCTATAAATTCGGTTTTAAAAATAGTCTGCTGGCTACTTACTTTTTAGTCATAAACATGAAATGAATGATTGCTTTACGTCTTGTTGATGACTTTAATGATGTATATATGTTTATGACTTTTATGTTGATGCAATATTGCAACTCTTGCAAGATTTAAGGTTTTCTTCTAACAAAACCGATGTATAACAGCTAAACGTGTGGCATAGGATATCTGGACACCAAGGAGGTATGCCAGAGCCGAGTTTAGCCAAATTACGATATTTTTATAAGACGATAAATCATGTAAATTTTAACAACCAATCTTCGCAGTTTAAAAGTCATTCAAAAACCGAAATGACAAGGACAGCAAACACATTAAGTAATTCTCTGTCATTCCATCAGAAGTTTAAGCCATTACTAAAAAACCTTAATGTCTGGTTTTCATTTTGTTCAGATATCTTTAACTATGTTAAAATTGAAATATTAACTGCTTAGCAACCTGTAGCACCCCGGCTGTTCACCTGTTTGTGATTAGCAGTGCGTATATGTAGACGTCAGTGATGCTTAGTTACCACTGACATTCTAGTTGTTATTATTTTTTCGATTAAAATAGGGTGAAAGTGGTAATTAAACTGAGCAGTTAAGACATTTGTTACTTACTGAAAGCCTATGTCTAAATGCTAACTTAGCTGTCAATACATTTATGACGATTTACGCAAACATCTCTGTGAATCTCGCCCGCGTATACATATATATCTGCTGCTGACTACTACCTACGTCGAAACTTATGTACCTATGAGGAGTAGTAAAACTTAATATTAAAGGTAGCAATTATAACATTTAATTACTTATTTGACCTTACCATAAAAACTTGTTTGTAAAATCGAGAAAACGCCTCGTGTTTTATTCAAGAAATTGTAGCAAAATCGTACAATATCGATCAATATACTCTTGTATGAAATGCGCTACCTGATAGATATTGCATTTTACAAACACTCATGACGAATGCGTGTCTTATTAAAACATGATTTATCAAATGATAACATACATTAGTTCAGCTGTAAGGGAACCGTGCATGTAGGTCGGTGTTTTTGTCCTCAAAGATAACGGCTCGTTGGTCTAGGGGTATGATTCTCGCTTCGGGTGCGAGAGGTCCCGGGTTCAAATCCCGGACGAGCCCCGTGGCACATACGTTTTTTAGTTATATAATTTTATTTTGATACTTAAATAGAAATTTGAATAAAACGTTAGTTTCCTTTTTTCACAATGCCGTCAGGAACAGTTTTTAGGGAGATTCAAATCTGGGTATATGGGCCTGACTACAATCAGAGTACAAAAATGACAGTGAAAGTTGGATATTGCTTGGATCGCTGAAAACGAATCATACGAATTAAGTATTGAAATTGTGAAGTCGGTCGATGGAGATAGGTTAGGTAGGTACAATAGTTGTTGTATATTGTACATTTTTACACTAAATTGAACAATGTAGACGTACCTATTGTAATGTTTGAAGTCGGTGCCATCCAAAGAAATTGCCTAAAGTTACGAAATGGCACCGACTATAAAATTCAATAAGAAGCCTAGTCTCATATTGAGCTGTTAGAAGTTAGTCCATTATTTTTAGCTTTTCAGTGTTTTTTGGTCCGGTTTTATGTTATTACTTATTTGAACCTTTTTAACCAGTGTGCATCTCATTACGATTTCAATAAGCTTTAACACGGCTACTGGTTTATTGCGGAGTTCCGTTGCCTACCTTTCGGCTTCTTTTACCAGATCACTACATCAGGACCATTTAAATTGTTTTCGTCGTAGTCGCTTCAGTATCTTGATCGACACCCATGAAACACTAGCAGTTTTGGATGAGCATCCATCATCTTCTTCATCTATTTCCATTCATTAATGACCATAGGATGATATAATGTATTTTTTCGACTATTTTTAAGTCTTACCTACCTACTTTTTAGTTTTACTTACTTACACATTATTTTTAGAATTTGTATTAACCTATCCATATTGCAGACTTATTTTATAAATAATACGAGGAAAATCAATTGTTTTTATCGATTTCCCAAAAAGTTATTTTCGTCAAACTGAGGATGAAATATAATTATACGTCATTATAGGAAATGATTGGGAACAATGAGTGTGTATTATTTCAAGCCTCAATGACAATTTATTTTACATTTTATATTTATTTATAACGACTATCGTCAATAAACGTAACTACATATACATTGTGTTTAGTCTTTTTACAACATAACTAAAAAAAGAATACACAAGTCTAACTCCGTTCAAAATACCTGCTTTATAATTATAAAATTATGTGATTCCGTGTGTCTATTAGTGTAAGAGCCCACGACACTAAACCTGGTTCGATAAGACTACCCTATGATATCATCTGTCGAGGAACAAACGCAACAGAGGCTCGACCTTGGTGTATCTGTCACAAACCTAATGTTAATGTTTGTGGTTACCTGTAATGGTGGTGAAACATTGTATTAGGTTCATAAGTCAATAAAGATTATTATTATTATTTGTATCTCTCCTTTGGGATATCACGGCACAATGTCCGGTCCTTTTGGAAGGCGTTCATGGGGATACAGATCCAACACGAAGAGGCCCCTTTGAGATACGATAATGTATTGGGAGGATGTTTGTATCGGAGGGTGGGCAGCAGCATCCTTCGATCATTACCACCACCAAACTGCGGTCGCCAACCCGCTTGCCAAGCGTGGCGACTATGGCAAATCCCCCCCCAAATTGGGGGAGGCCTATGTTCAGCAGTGGACGTCTTTCGGCTGAAATGATGATGATGATGATGAATGTATTGGGATGTGTACACCTAGCGGGTACTATCTCTACCATGCACTATTGAGGAGATACAGCCAGAGACAGCACCCGCTACGTGCAAGGGCTATTGCGAAAAGAAGGGAAACTACACCGGTTTTATGGGAAGGAACTTGAGGGACTGGTTGCTGGGATATTGATGAGACAACGGGACGCCTGCCATATAAAATGTCTCATCACTTATTATTATTATTATTATTATTATTAACTTAGGAGTTTTAGGGGAACCTGTAATGACGATGCTGCAATGCAAATAAACTGGCAACCCTATTAAAAAAAATACCATTTCCAGTATGACAAAACTCCCAAGTTTCGTTTGTTTCTCGACACAGGGGAAGGGTAGGACTATACGAGTACGATAATTTAGTGCTGCAAGCCCCCCTGATTGACTTTATCAGTGGCAGCAGCATGATAAGCGACGCCTCGTACTTGGGTATCTAGATGATCGATCTCCTCAAAAAACCAAGTCTCATCTGAAACAGAATCAATTTCTGTGTAAGAAAAACCACTGCTGCATTTTCCGAACAGTGGAGAACGTGGTTGTTGCAGCGATTGACGGTCGCCCTGCTTGCAGCTGGATTTAGTTTTGTCAGTAATCACCCGGTTTCTTTCGATTTGTACTAATTAATACGCGTGCCACGGTCAGGTACAATTGAATTGGGAACCTTAAATTTTTGGAGTGGTCCATATTTTTTTATTGATAGTACACTTATTACAGAGTCCAAAACTGTTCTGTGTTTATAGATGTAACTGCCACATTTGACATCTGTCAGCTGTCAAGTTGATGTTTTTAATACCTCCAAACGTGTAGTAAAGATAAAAGGGCTTAGCAGGCTAAGGAAGGACGTGTGGCCCCTGTCAGGATATTCGAATTGGTAAATGTCAATTGTTTATTATAATAATAATGAAAATCAATTGGTTTCATTTTATCGCCATCAATTATGTTGAAATAAAAAGCTCATTTTTTTTTCGTTATTTTTTTTGAGTATGTTCCACCAAATATAATTAACTGATTTTGCGTATGCTAGTAGCTAATACTAGAAGCAATACATATGATTTTTTTCATAGTTGTACTTTCAAAAAAACTTGTTGAAAAGAGCTGTCAAAAAATAATTTTATATTTATTTATTTTATTTCTCACGTATAAAATATTAATAAAATTATAGGGTATACTCCCACTAAACCTACATAACTGTGATTTTGTTTCAATGTTCTAGCTGGTATGGATCAGAAGATACAATAGTTTGAAAAAAAATGGGATAAAAATACATTTTTGACATTATCTCTGTGACAGTTCAAGATAGAGGGCTGAAAGTTGGAGTGATTACTAGTTATGAGGCCACCAACAATTGACATTTACCAATTCGAATATTCCTGACAGGGGCCACACGTCCTTCCTTAGCCTGCTAAGCCCTTTAAAAAAATGTTTCTTAAAAACGATACTTATTAAGAAAAACAGTCAACAGTTTTGAACTCTATGTACTTATTATAATAAGTCTAGTATCAAGAAAAAAATATAAAATGGACCACTCCAAAAAACTTAAGGTTCCCAATATACCCGCTTTTTTAATATCTGTCGATAAATTTAAATAATAACAATTATTTACGAGTGGCGCTAGTGGACACATTATCCAACTACGTCAGTTGTATTGCAGAAGCAGGGCCGTTTCATGACGTCATAAAGATAACACTGCCCTTTAGCCTTTCGGAGAGGTTAATGAACTTAACTCGAATCAACCCTGGTTACTGATACTGGCTTTAAATGAACGCTGTAACGTTACGGTTTGCTGAAT
Source organism: Epiblema foenella (assembly GCA_963556455.1). Taxonomy (NCBI): domain Eukaryota; kingdom Metazoa; phylum Arthropoda; class Insecta; order Lepidoptera; family Tortricidae; genus Epiblema; species Epiblema foenella. The sequence goes on along the minus strand of OY747101.1, from coordinate 8,158,045 downwards.
TTACGTTGTTGCCCGGATAATTAAGTAATTATGTATTTTTGGAGTGAACCTGATATATTATAACCTACTAGGATTGTATTTTATCTAGAGTGATATTATACATTATACGGTAAGGTACCTACTTTATTTCTGGAAAAGTATTATAACATGTATGTACTTCCAAAAAAATCAGTAGGTAATCATAATTTTTTCGTTATGTGTCAAATATTTTGATCTTATTTAGGTTCATCATACCGGAACTTGCTTGACGATATCTTTAAACAGTGTTATTAAAACGTATTTTTACGAAATTAGTTTGTAATGATTTGATTGAGCACATATGTTGATTATCATGACTTATGTACATTAATGTATTATTCAAGTCAGATGTAAACATAATTCACACGTCTACGCAGAGGTGTGGTTAGTAGTAATGGCCATAATTACAAGCGCACACATAGACATCCCCCCAGAGAGCTCGTTACCGCTCTACGGCGCTACGCCTTGACTCTACCAAATAAAGCACACAAACAAATGTTGCCATCACATCCTATGAACGCCAAACTAGGTCAAAAAGTTTGGAATGGAAAAGGAACGCAAGCATCAAAAAAGTAATCAAGCCTTGCCGGGAAATAAAGCCAAAAGACCTCGTTAAAAAGTAGCTTTATTTAACATGTCACATTTAATTTAGTATTATACTCTTCGCAAAGAAGAGATTAAGTCAGAGGTAGCCTAACTTCTGTAGAAATCTTTTCATAATTAGACTTTTTTCATGCCCTGAACGGCAGTGGTCTCCGTACCTAGTCACGTTGTGCCGTCTAGACCCAATTATAAACGACTACGTTTCGTTTCATTCCGCAACTCATTTCCCATTTTTTAAATATTTTCTTGGTTTTTTTTTATAGTAATCGACAAATTAAGTTGTACCGTTGTATAACACCTTAGCGCATACGTAAGAAAATCTTTTAATCGTCGTATTTCAAAAATTAGTTAAGAGTAAATTCCAGTGGGCAGAAACGAAATCTAATTTTCTCTTGCGCTCCATTGGTTTTTGTTCGAAAAGTGTACATGCGCTAATTACTGAAAAATAAAACAGATTTCAATAAGAGGTGCAGCTCAAGGCGACAAACGATTATTACACAACTAGCGGCCACCCACAATTTTTAGATGGTAAAAAAGATATAATTGAGGTCATCCTTGTGGGAAGAAATGACTTAGAAGATAACGGATTTAGAGTTAGAAAATGGGGTTATTTAAATTATTTCATAAGAAGGCAATACTGGCGCTTTTAACGCCTGCTGGACCATTAGAAGAAGAGACACGCGGAGTTTCCGACACTGGCCAAAATGAAGTGTTCTAGAAGGTACCTCAGCGTTGAAAGGGGTCTCCGAACCAACTTTTTACCCTTTTAGGGTAGGAAATTTTGATAAGTGCTAAAATACGTCTTTTTTGGTTTAAACTGCGAGTCTGTATACAAAATTTCATAACTCTCACTGCAAAAACAAAATTTATTCCCGTACAAACTTCGAACCCCTTTTCACCCCTCTAAGGGAGGTATTTTTAATTAAAAAAACGCTGAAACATGTTTTGTTGTATTGAAGCAGAAAGTCAAAATACGAATTTTCTGATCTCTCGCTTTAAAAAGGATTATTGCTCACCGGACAAACATTTAACCCTTTTAGGGAAGGAATTTCGAAAAGCGTTTAAATATGTTTTGTTGTATTTAAAGTGTGAGTCTATATACGAAGTCTCAAACCTAGCAGTGTACAAAAGGATCTGCTCTGCTTGTAAACGTGGAACCCCCTTTGTTTTTCAAAATCCCTCCCCTAAAAGTTAAATGTTAGTTCGGGGATCCCCTTAAAGGGGATAAATTTGAAATACGCTGAAAATAGTTTTGTTATATTTAAACAAACAGTCTATATACGAAGTTTCAAAGCTCTTGCGTTTAAAAGGATTTGTCCCCGAACTAACATTTAACTTTTAGGGGAGGGATTTTGAAAAACACTGATATATGGTTTGTTGTAATTAAACTGTGAGTCTATATACGAAGTTTCAAATCTCGCAGTGCAAAAAAGATTTGCTCCCCGTACAAACTTGGAACCCCCTTTTCACCCCTTAGATGGAGTATAATCTGAGCGATATATTGCTCCGATGTAGTAAGTATATTATGACTGTTTCGTCCCATAATTTTATGCAAGTAACTCAGATACGGCGGGGCGGTTCCCATGGGGTTGTGTCGGTCATACTAGGCGGGGTAGTGGGCTCGAGGCAAGGGCAGCATGGTGTGGCTGAGTCAGTGCTCGACGCGAGCCTGCGACGGCATGTCGTCGCGGCGGCGAGCTCGGCGCCGCGTCGCCTTCCGCGACTACGTGCCCATGGATGTTCGCGCCATGGCCAAGGTACTAATTGGCATTAGACTTCTGAAAAATATCTAGTTGTTTCGCTTAAAAGTAACATCATGGAGCAGACGGTGTTTGTATACAAACACCTGTTCTATGTTGCCATGTCCAGCAGTTACCTACATGATTTTCTTCAGAGGATGTGATATACATTCCTAGTTATTGGTAGGGTAAATATATTCAACTTGCAGTTAGATAACTCCAGTCCGTAGTTAGCAATAATTCAATCAAATTTAACATACTTATCCATTTTTTCTTGTAATGTGAAATGCTAAAAATAATGTTTAAAAAATGATGAATGGTATTTTTCTATATTAATGGATATCCATTGGAGCATGATATACGAAAAAGATGAATTAAGTATGTGCGATGTGCGTACCTCGCTCAGCGCATCGGTCTTGCTGTGCAGCGCGGCAATGCCGCCAGCCTTCTGGGCACCCTACCGCTGGGCTCTGAACTAGAGCCCATTTTTTAGGGTTCCGTAGCCAAAATGGCAAAAACGGAACCCTTATAGTTTCGTCATGTCCGTCTGTCCGTCTGTCCGTCTGTCCGTCTGTCCGTCTGTCACAGCCGATTTACTCGGAAACTATAAGTACTACAGTGATGAAATTTGATGGGAATATGTGTTGTATGAACCGCTACAAAATTATGACACTAAATAGTAAAAAAAAGAATTGGGGGTGGGGCCCCCCATACATGTAACTGAGGGATGAAAATTTTTTTTTCGATGTACATACCCGTGTGGGGTATCAATGGAAAGGTCTTTTAAAATGATATAAAGTTTTCTAAAAAACATTTTTCTTAAAGTGAACGGTTTTTGAGATATCAGCTCTCAAAGTCGTAAAAAGTATGTCCCCCCCCCCTCTATTTTTATAACTACGGGGTATAAAATTCTAAAAAAAATAGAGGTGATGCATGCTAATTAACTCTTTCAACGATTTTTGGTTTGATCAAAGTATCTCTTATAGTTTTTGAGATAGGTTGATTTAACTGTAATTTTGGTTAAGTTATTTTTGCTGTTTTATAGATACTAGTACGGAACCCTTCGTGCGCGAGTCCAACTCGCCCTTGGCCGGTTTTTTTTAATTGTAAGTAGGTTTTTATCTTTAGTTAGTTCTTCTTTTTATATTCATTATTCGAATAAATATGTATGCAATTTTTAAGTTTATCTTTATGATAGTCGATTTTGTATTTGAATTATGACAAAAAATATAAACACATTATATTACAATTATTATTCAGTATGCAGTAATTAGAATTTATTTATTTGAAAAATTCATACCGCAGATTGAAATGAATATGTTAAAAAATAAACCTGTGCTAATAATAATTTATAACAGCTTTACATTGAGCACATACAAGAATTTATTTACCTACTATTTAAAAATACAATTAAATACCTATACATTTGTTTACATCTTAGGACATTCAAAATTTTTAACGCTTTAGTTTTTAACGCTGAATGTTTTTTTCTGAAGTGTAGCTGAAGTGTAGTTGTGATACATTCAAAAACTAACGAATCCAACTAAATCTGGAGAATTAGATGCAATAATAATAATAACCTACATATAATTGGATGGTAAGCAGATTAAACACCTAGCTTCACTTAAATTACTGCCGAAATGAATTTGATTAATTTTTAGCTAAATCTGAAATCCACTTTCGTTTATGGCATGCGAAATTTGAAGTAAGTAGTATGGATAATTTATAACTGCGAGTTGTTAAAGGTGGGCTATATTAAGGTCCGAGCCTTCCTTAGTTACTTTACTTTAGTTTATAAGTGAATATTAGTAGTCTAGAATTATGCAGGTTGTCGGAATCAAAGCTCGTAAATATACATTTTAAAAGTAATAAAATAGCTTCAAGCGGGTTTACGCAAACTAACATTTGCCAACCTCACATAAAGTAGCCATTGCTTTCGACCAAGACAATAAATTCCGGATGTAACGTACCTAACAGAACGCTTCATACGAATGCGTCGGTGATAATGATAAAGTAGGTGCATATGAAACTTTACCGCGAGTTTCTTAAGTTAGAGATACTAACCTAGACACCTATTTGTAATGAAATGCAATTAATTAGCTAGTAAGCTGCGACCGCAGTCGATGTCTGACGTTCGTAATTGGCGATAAAATGTGACCGCGTAGGGCACACACGTCCATCATAGCTGCGCCTTTTTACTAATTAACTTAATATTTGTTTTGATTTGCGACCGGGTTATTAAACACTCGTTAACAGCATGTCCGGAAAATATTTAATAGAGCTGCTTTGCTAGTCTTTGTTTTGAAAAATACCTTTGCTCTGTTAAAACAGCTTTTTTGTAAAGCGATATTAAAACAAAAATAAAGAAGTTGAAATAAAATAATGAGTAGAATTCTGGTTTTGGTAGGTTACGCGTAAACTAAGGGTATACCTTACCTTACGTAGGCGCTTGCAATTATAGGCGTTAACGACCTTTTATAGGAACTCCCCCAACGACCCTTAATGAGGAATGTAGCTTTTTGCTTTTGTTTACATATGTTAAGTATCCTAGAAAACAGAAAAACAACCGTCATCTATAAATAACTTATTTCGTGTACAATTTTGGTCTGGACTGGACTTGGCGCCTGCCAATATCAACCTTGCAACGAGAAACGTAAAAGTGTAATTTCGCTGCAGATATTCTGTTATTATGTTTTGAAATTAATAATTTACTTTCAATCCACGATAATCGTCTTTAGCTGACATTCTAATCAAATTTCATTGTACGACTCGTATATTGAGCATGTCCCAATATACATGTACTTGCTAGTTACATGTTGTTGTTTACCTTTCCTTTCCACTGCAAATATCGCGAAAAGCTACGCTGATTTGCTGCAAAGCTAGGTATATAATTTAATATGCTACAGTAACGTACTTAGCTGCGCTACGAAGGTACAGTAAAAACCAAAAAAAAAACAATCTTATACTTAACGCCATTCCAATTTGTCCACATATGTACCTACAAATATGTAGAGCAATACAGATAAACTCACACATTGAAACAAGGTCTACTAAACTTGAAACCATAATTAGATTCCAAAAAATCTACCAAGATGGCCGAATGTCAAAGTGACACATGTCATTGTCATTGTAACGTTCCAGATGATGTAATCAACCTATACATAATAATAATAAAATATTATTTTGCTATTTACTTAAATGTGATGAATTGATGATCATCGCCTAACACTTTTCGGTTGTATTCTATAATGTTTATGTGTTGCACACAGACAAATTATAACCTGAATAGTTAATAAACTATCTGTGCGCCAAATAATACCTATTGTATCCAAACAAGAGCCGTTTTTGTGTGATTTCTTTTAAGAATCTGGGAATAGGGAGTTGGGTGTTATTAGCTCTGTATTAATAATACAAAAACAAGGATTTTAATATGAATATTTCGTCCTCAATTTCCGAACCGCTTATTTTGTCCTCGGCGGTATTGATTATAAAAGGTTCGACCACATCATCAATTAAATGATCTAACTGACACATTGTATCCTCAACTTTTATAACATGACAATACAGGATTTCCAACGCTCCAGTGTCACCTTCTGCAGACCTTCTTCGAATAATTGCTTCACTTCTGCCATTTTAAAAGTTTTGTTATTAGTGGCTACATGACCTTTTACTTGTGCCCACACCAATTCGATTGGGTTTAACTCACAGTGGTAGGAGGGAGTCTTAAAATAGTTATATTTCGAGCAGCTGCTATTTCTTCAACTGCCAGTTTTTCGTATTTTTGCTTTTCATTTTTCACCAACTCCCACAACTCTGTCCTTAACATACTTGCATCACACTCAATGCCATTACATGACCATTTATAATTATTTTTACGTACATACCAAAAATATTCATAGATACACACATTGCCTATGTGATAATATTAATTAATTGATACCAAATATTGTTGAAACCTGAAAGGTTACCATTTTAATCTGAACTTTCTTCTACAAAAGATATTCAGTTAAATATCTATTAATTAGCGCGACGAATATTTATATAAGATTCTTTATTTAGGCAGTTGAATTTTATTTTATCTTTGCAATTATAAATAAATAAATTAGTTACGTACGTATTTTACACACGTACGTCTTTCACAGTACACGCTGTCAAACTATGGAACTCGTTGCCCCCGTCACTCAGGAAGTGTCAATCTGTGGCCTCGCTGAAGGGGAAGTTGAAGGAATTGTGGTTGTCGAGTAGTAATATATGACTGGATATTTTATTTTATTTTGACATTTTCTTATTACATATATGTGCGTATCTATTTATATATACTTATATTCGGTATTTATATATTTATATACATTTGTTTTTCTTTTTTTCGTTTATATATATATATCTATATATTATTGTGATGTTACTAAGATAATTTTGTGTTCGAATTGTACATGTTTCTCGGTTTGCCTATTAATCTTAATCTCCACTCAATTGCTCAAAGGTTAGCTGGAAGAAATCCCTTACAGGGATAAGCTCGCCTTTGTACATATATGTCAACTGTTCTTGTAATTTATGTTATGTTTTACTCATGTACAATAAAGAATTTTACATACATACATACATTTTAGAGAAGTGAAAATTTACCGTTGTAAAACTACTTCATTTTAATGGCAACACATGGGTAGTTTTTTCGCAATCTAATTATGGTTTCAAGTTTAGGAGAGGCGATTTTATTTTAAAACTGGGTAGACTCTTATCATCTACCAACACCCTTAAGCAGTGGTTAGGACGCAAGTGCGCAGCGGGGCGGCGAGCGGGCGTTCATACAGCCTTATCGTATAAAAAGAGCGTTCAACAGAGGGCTAAAAACGTATGAACTTAATAATGATAAAAGAGTTTGACTTAGTTCATAAAGTTTTTCATAACATTTCGGCACAAGCAGCGATTACCTACGTATTATTAAGTATCATGGGTTCAATGCGAAAGTTGCGGCATTACGATGTAAGTACAAACAACATATAGCAAGTACAAAGCACATACAGGCTTAATAGTAGAAGTTTGTTGAACTCTTTTATGTTCATGTCATTGTGTTTGAAACGTAGAACTAATACAATATGTATGTACATATAACATGATTAATTAAGGTTAGGGCCAATTAATAATTGTTTTTTTTTTTATATAAATATAGCGTGGTATTCTAATAGTATATGCTGTATTGTTCCACCAAATGTCAACGAATAGTTTATATACCTAACTAACTACTTTTCAGGACTTATGGCTTGCGTGACCTTTGTATAAGTCGTAAACAAAAGTAAAATACTAAAATTAATATTTAGTTCAATAGCGAAATAAGCGATAAAACACGTTTTTGTAGTTATTTGGATCACGCAAATAGCACTGTTGGTGCTGGGTCTATTTCACCGGGTGCTTTAATGTTAACTCGGCAATTTGGTAATGTTTGCACGCGCCTCCAGCCGCACGCGCGCTTTCTCGCAGCGAAAAACATTTTAAACATCTTTTTATACAATCCATTTAAAGTAAAATTTCGACGTCCAATGTAGGTGCTGAAATCCACGTGAATAGTCCGTATACTTCCAAACAAGTACACTGGAGACAACTATCTGGTAACTTATCACTTAGCCGGCAGACTTGGCACGAGTGAAAACTGTGCCAACATGCAAAAATAGCGTCAAAATAAAAATCAATTGCATCGTCGGGATGGTCAACCCTCGCCCCAGTCTCACGGCGAGCTCTCGCTACTTCACACACCAGCCGATCAAGATAACGAACTAGATAACCTTTCGGGTTTTATACTCAAGATATTAAAATTTAATAGATATATGCCGACATATATTTGAACGTGATTGAATTAGGGTAGTTCGTGTGAAATTGTTAACTATAGTGTGAGCATTTTATTTATTTCGCGTGTGCTATGTTCTGTGCGTGCTATAATGTTTCGTGCATGTGTATTTTGTGTGGTATACCTGTCTAATTTCCATTGTCTGATTGTTAATTAGACTTACCTACTTTTATTATTTGAAATCTGTATTAAACTAAAAGAAGAGTTCGCGAAATACAATTTGCACTCTTTCGTTGGTTATCTAGTAGAATTCGTCGCAAGAACATACTTTCGTTATCAGACAACAACTTTGTTAGCTATATGTTGTTCCTTAACCTTACTTAAGTCCTTATGCACGCATGCTAGGCTCTACGTTAACAGCCTAGCATGCGTGTCGTGACGTACGTAAGCTAATTTTAACACCGAAGGTCGAGTTACACGCTTGTACACATCATTTCCGGCTGCATCTTATATTTCCCTAAAGATTTTTCATTTTTCCTTTTAATTTGCTCCAAACAGTGTGGTTTAATGTAATGTTTTTTTGAACAGGAGTACGAGGAAGAAGGGCGGCGGTCGCGCCGGCACTCGTCGCCGTGCAACTCTCGGGATGGCAGCACGACCGCGTTACACACGCAGCATTACGATGAACAGGTCGGTAACGCACGCCAACCTGGTATAACATTGAGTTTCACTAAATCTTGTTTGTTAACATATAAAATATGTAGTCATAAATTTCATAATGCTCCCTTACCACGTTCCTACTATAGGTACTATAGGTACCTACGACCCGTAAGCGTCTATGATCAAAAAATACCGACTATCTCCTTACTTATATTTAGTTACGCATATGTAGGAAACATTTGCTACTTGCATGCCTGACATATGACAGTCGCTTATTCTTCTTTGGAGCCCTCACGAAGGGGAAATATGAGACTTGGTTATATGAGTTGTCTTCGGTTCAGTCGTTTCCAGCCAAAACTCGTTTGTAACTGAATAGTTTGGCGTTGCGCCAACCTTTTGAAACAGCCATCCCCGTCCTAGTGGCCCCTCTAAGCGCAGTATGAATAGTAGATTCTTAACCAAGGGTTGAAAGCGACCCATTTCACCCGATACTTTTTATAGTTTAAAGGTGAAATGGGTGCTTTCACCAGAGTTAAACACTCTACTTTTCATTTCGACTATGAGAAAAATTAATGGGAAATGAAAGTGGATTCAGTAATAAAAACATGCGCTGCAGCAACCAGCACCGCGGCCCGTGCGAGCGAGGAAAAATACTTTCCACCCTAGGGTCGGAAAAGCGACTTTCAACCCTATCTACTGAAAATTGAACTTTCTGAATAGGACAGATGAAAATATTATTGTTTTACCCACTTGTTAAAAGCTTGCACTCCAGTGTTTTAATGAACATCATATCATGATACTTGATTTAGTTGCAAGTTCATCCAGCTTGCTAGTATTTAAGTACCTAATATCAAAATATGACTGGTAACTAAAGTATTATTTTCTATCAAAAACAATACACCAATAGTTAGACTCTCATAAACGGTTAATTTTTTTTGTTAATATCCTGTGTTGATAAATTACTTTAATTCCTACGTAAACTGTGATGAACAGACACTGGCCAGTAGACATGGTTTTTTGGTTACGAATGCTTACAGTCAGCATAGTACTTTTAATCAGCAGAGTGCTGAATTTCAATGCATCATAAAAAACATAGCCCGTCATCTCAAATTTACGGTCGCCCATGGTGGTAACGTAATGGCAATTTAGTAATTTATAGTCACTGTTATGGGGGTCTCGACAAATAAGTGTTGTTCACGGGTGCGCCAAAGTTCATATAAAATTGCAATTCAGATTATTGTACATCCGAAAATGTATCTTATACAATTTTATGTCATAATGATCACTATTCATAATTATTTTTGGTTAATAACTATTTACATAATCTTTCATTAAACCTAAAAATGTATTACCAAATAATGTTTCATCAAATTCTTATTTGGCAAAACATAAAGAAAACAAAAGCCCAGAAAGACCTTTCGGGACAAAATCGACTCTTAACGCGGATAGGTTAGAAGATTAAGACGGGAGCTGAAGCGAAGCGAAGCTTCCGTCTTAATCTTCGAGGTTATTTTTTTTATTAAAGCCCAGACAGACTTTTCGGGCCAAAATCGACTCTAACGCGGATAGGTTAGAAGATTAAGACGGGAGCTGAAGCGAAGCGAAGCTTCCGTCTTAATCTTCGAGGTTATTTTTTTTATAAAAGCCCAGAAAGACCTTTCGGGGCAAAAGCGACTCTAACGCGGATAGGTTAGAAGATTAAGACGGGAGCTGAAGCGACAATATACAGCAATAATACGACAATATAACTTTGTACGGTCATAGGTGATTAGGTTAGGGTTCCCTTACAAATTAGGAATTAAGATACTTTCTTAGTAATGACATTATTACTAGCAAAATTATGAAATATGTCCTTTATGAAGAAAACAATTATGTAAAACAAAATTATGACTTCAGATGTGTTCTTGGTAGTGAAATGATGAACAAGAAATGTATGACTACTGATCGTTATGACATCGGTTGTTAGTAATAGAAATTTATGAACAAAAAAAGTATGAGTACGAATTTTATGAAGAGTGATGATTATGATCACAAAGCGGTATTATTAGAAAAAATCGATGGAAAAAATTTATATGAGTCAATATGGACCCGTTGTTCACAATAGCGCATATACCTATATCATTCGTTGCGGTCAGGTTTATAGCAGAAAGCAGGCAGCTTCCTGCATTCACATAATCGTTGCTTCAGGACTCAGGCCGGTTTGCAACAAGGAGATATCTTGGACACAATATTGGATATATAAGTAGCAGTGGCGGCGCGTCCATACAACTCGATTCCCACCGGCTTACCTAATTTTCAGCCAGTCCTGTTCCCATACTACGGCTCGTGAAGAATAAGAAAGGCAAATTATTTCCGGCTTCCCTATTAATATTTCTGACGCGCCGCCACTGATAAGTAGGTAAAAGTACCTAGATATTAATACCTATAGGTAGTAGTGGCAATAAAAATAACACTAACCCCATATAATACAATATTATTTTATTTTCTTATATTAACTAACAACTAAGTACCTATATTATATTTAATACATTCAGAGATTCGTTTGTCTTAACCTATTTTATCAGTCTAAGTGGCGTTACTCATACTACGTGGTCTATAATTTTACTGGGTGTGCTCGCTATTTTTAAATCTTACATAGTACCTGTTATTTCAAGATTGATTACGGTACTCGGGCAATATCGTAAAAAGGAACACTTACTGATGATTTAATGAACCCGAAACTATCACCTTTGATTTAATTACCATAATAGATTTATTGGTGTTTACGTAACGATCGAAAAATAGAATACTAAGTACATAACGTCCGTGTTAATTATACAACCAAAACTTGATAATCTTAGTCCTCAGAAGCTATTAGACTAATTAACCGTTCTTTCACCTAATTGTTATACTTTGGAGCACTATGTCTATGTCGTCTTTACCAATCGGATCCGTCGGTGAAGGATTCAATGATCGGGCAGGTGGAGATGCGTGGACTCTATTACATCTAAAGCTACACCCATGCTGCATGTTTTATGGTCATAGCTTCTCCTGCAGTGTACGCCGCAGTTCTTCTGTGGCCTTGGTCAGATCTTTCCTGTCGTGGCGCCGCTGCTTGCCCCCCAGGTCTCCGCCGTAGTCCTCCAGGTAGTCTTTCGGGGGCTCCGTGGGATACTTGGCCCCAAACTTGGGCCGCGGGATGCGCACGCGCTTTACGTCATCCAACCAGCTTTCCATGTTGTATGACACAAAATGCTGATGTAATTATTGTTACGAAGCGCGGGCCGTGTCAGGTTTTCGAGTTAACCGCTACCTGTAAACAAAACAATAAACTTGAGTATTGATGAAACTAAATACGTATTCTTTCAGCGTGATTGGATTTTGTTGCATAATAATAAAATTTTACTAGTTAGTTAGGTATTATTTTAGTTTCTCGGTTCCGGACTCTGTGTTTTTCGCCAAAATATAGCAAGAATATTCCGATGGTACATTGCACGATTAAGAACCATTTCCGGATGCTCAATTGACTCAGTTTACAAGCATGTGACAATGACAATGCAATGTTATTAAGTCATGAAGTTGAGCATTAATATAAACCAACAAAAACAAGGTAGGATTCATCGTTTGTACCTATAACACATCATCCTATATTTTACTATTGTTGATTTGAAATTAAGATGATTTGGTTCCAAATTCCCTAAGACAAGAAATAGGGAATATAACATTACACAAGTAGGAAAACAATCAACTGATACGAGTATCAATATCTAATCTCATTTTAAACGCTATAAAAAGTAGTAATATATATGCGTTGCGTTCGCCAGAGTCTGCTGGCAATTGTTAGTCTATGGTTGCGCAAACTGTGATGGTTAGTGGGGCATGCTCAAACACCCTTTAGGTACAACTTGTACAATCTGCATCCAAAAGATATAGTCAATCAGAACATCCAAAGTAGCCTAATGTAATGATGTAAGGGTGATTCGGGAGATCTGAACTGGATCAACTCTACGGATTTAGTAAATTATAAGCTACTGTTTAACTTTCTTTTTTTTAGTGTATAGAAAACAAAAAGTTTTATATTATTTACGATATGCAGTCATTCTAAAATTAGAATATTTCCGTCAAGTACCGATACTGTTCGTTTTATCAATGATACGTGTCAAATCGAATGTCATCAGTCTAGTTATTTTCGAAACATCGTATCTCACCCAATGTCACCATTCACCTTCTTCATATTAATCAAAATGCGGTCATAACAGTTGATCATTATTAATTAAACTCTTACTTAACAAAACGTACAAATAGGTGTGTGCGCGTGTGCGTGCGTGCGTGCGCGTGCGTGCGTGCGTGTGCGCGTGCGTGCGTGTGTGCGTGCGCGTGCATGCGTGTGCGTGCGTGCGTGTGTGCGTGCGTGCGTAAAACAGTGGTCGTCACGTTCCATGTCAAGAACCTGAGGGATGCCTTATAGCACATATAATCGTAACGTGGCCATATTTGTCACTTATCACATAATTTCACAAAGGAGAGACAGTCATGTAAAATTACCTTACTTGCCCATTACTTGCGCTGCACAGAGATATAAATTTTTTCAAAGTAAGACATAGGACAATACTGTGACTGAATGAATATTCTTCTTCAATTAAATATCGTATGTGCATATGTGTACTTAGAAAATTAAGAATTGTCATCAATAACAAATGATTAATGGATTGTTAGCGCGCGCGCATTCGCTAAGACAAAGATCTGCATGCCCGATCGGCGCTCTCCGGAGAAAGTGAGGCTAACACGGTGGCATTATTCTATTTGACGCTTTCAATAGACCCGTTTCACCTCGAATTACTATCAATTGCATTTTAATTCCAGTATAAGATCTTTCGATTAATTTTATTTTAAATATTCCTAAGCCTTAAGGCAGGAATCTCTCCAATTCATACAAAAACTTGCAAAAAATTTATTCAAAAACAGTACAGAGAGCAAAGCTGAGTAATGAACGATATCTATGCACCTAAATACACCACTACACACACCACATATTAGACTAAGTCTCAAACATACTACTTATCAACATGTACCAACGCAATCTTTACCCGACAAGTAGGCATGACAAACTGCGATTTTTCTTATACAATCTTATACTTAAGGTACAATAATATATGGTAACATTGAGTAGTGGTTAAAGCAATTGGACGTCATTAACAGGTAATATCAGGTGAACACGGCAGAAGGTGGATAATTTCGAAATGTACGTCTTAGAAAGCGGGTCGCTACGAGCCAATAACTACTTTATGGTGTTCTGGTTTAGTTAAGATAGTCGTGACTCAGAGTCGTGGGCGCGATACGGCGCCGGCGCTAGGAGGCAACCGGACAGACACTGAGTTTTCTTAGAATCATAAGTCACACCTACAGAAAAAAAAGATACATCTTCTACGATTTAGTAGATATCTAAACTGTTTTTAGATACACACTTTATGTAAAACTATATCGTTAATTACGTTCATAGAAAATATATACTCATGACACACATAATAACAAATAGAATAAGTAAAAAATACAACAATAAGAACTGTCACGAAATGGTACCAACTCAGCATGTATCACCATGACATAAAGCGGTTTTATGACAATGATGCGGTTTCGGTGCAAAAACCGTGCGAAAACGGCATCAATTTGCCAAGCGCCTATCCTAACCAGCGCTGGTCTTTCGATAGAACCCTCTTTCGATGAGTCCACGATGCGCGGCGCACGAACAAAGCGCCGAGTCTTTAATTAGGTAGGTATTAATTAATAGTAAAGTCCTATTTAAGTTTCCTACCGATCGTTTTGTATCATATACGACGGGGATATACTTGAGTAAACCCCAGCAGAGCAACGTAAGTTTCATTTTAATGGTTAGTTAAACATGATTTCTGCTCTCTGCTTCGGTGCTCTAACGATGCTTGTTACGGCGTCTGTTGATAGTCAGAAATAACAAGCAGCCTGGCAAAAACATGTGCATTTATAAAAATGTTGTTGTATGAGTTAGTTATCTTATCAAATTCACAATCTCATCTTTGTTCGATTGCTTAACTGCCTTTGCAATATGCATACCTAGTTTAGTTTTCAGTAAACTTGATACTAGGCTTGAAGTACACATTCTAAACCCTTTTTTCTATAAAGACGACGGTTTACGATTAATGACGGAAGATGTAAAAAACATACGATCCTACCATCTATCACCTTATCTCCGAGGTTTACCAAAATATTAATTTGAAAATTTCATATGATTAATATTGACGTAAATATTACAGAAAAAATATAAATAATGTTTAATGTTTTTAAATCGTTAAAAAACTTGTATAACTCAATTGGTACGGAACCCTTGGCGCGTGAGTCTGGCTCGCATTTGATCGGTTTTTTAGACAAATTTCAATGCAATTTGACGAAATACTTATCAGTCATAGATACTCAGTGTTGATATAAAATCAGTAAATCACCTTAGAAAATTACACGGCAGTTGAACTGACCAATGTTGAATAGAAGAGGCGCAGCGAGAAGAATGCAAATGACTACAATAGCATTCACGTTTCGCTTGGCGGGAGCGGGACGCGAGTCTTGCCGGAAGTGTCCAGTCGCGTCGCGTGCGCCCGCGCTGTCGCTCTTACCGTCGCATCATAACTATAACCACATATTATGTTTATACCTATTAACTATAAAACCGCCATTGTCTAGAGCTTATTCTTCATCTCACTTAAAAAGACAACTGCATGACAATGACATAGCGGCAAATAGTTATAATTATAAATGTTTCTTTATGTTCGAGCGTACACTAAATACACTCGATATGGGATTATTGGCATGTCGCACAAAACCGGTTTGTACTGTATATCGCAAAATAAGTCTTATGGTTCTCATAGCACCAGCTGTCATACATAATGTAGACCTCACAGACCAGACCTACAACACGCGGCGTGTTATGTTACGAAAAGTCACAGAGTGAAAGTCAAGTTCATAATTCATAAAATGTGGTTGAAAAAGACACTTCTATAGCTAGGTTAGTGGAAAATAGGAAAAATCAGGAAAACCAAGCAGACGTCTTCATCAAGCGAGAATACAATGTCAAGTAAAAATAAGATAACAGAAGTCTTCTAAACAAAGGTCTCAGTTAGATGGCTATTTGACCATCTCCATCCAACCGGGTCTTCCCGGTATTTTCGGGGCCGCACTAAAAATGACATAATTGGTAAACAACCGGGAAAGGCAACAGTTATGACTAAACTTTGGGTTATTCAAAGAAAACAACTTCAGTAACTGTGGGGATGTCAATTCCTACAATTACCTCTGTAACAAAGATTAAGAATTTAATACTCGTTGGATTTAGGTCAATATAGACGCATTTCATCCATTTCCAGATACACTAAACTACTACTACTACTAAACTACTATGTATACTAGGTAAAAGGGTTGAAAAGGAAAGTTTGATGAATTAAGAAAAAACTAGTTCAAAAATATTTTTGTACTAATAGAACAGGGAAAGTCCTAAACCTACGTATTTTCCAATCATTGACATTGACCTAAATTTGAAATTCACCTGGCCGGTGGAAAAAGTTTCTTCACTTTACTTATTTGAATTAAGTTTAAAATATTTTTTTATTCCTGTATGGTTTACTTTCACACACTCGGTATTCTAAGCAGTATTAACCAAGGGTCAGTAACGTCCCGAAGAGAACTGGCCTTGTATGTGAGGAATTCATACCTGGAAATCCCGGTACTTTCGGTTCCGGTTTTTCCCGGTAGAAAACCCTAATCTGCTGTTCTTATTTAGGCATAGAATTAATTTCACATTGTCTTCACTACGCTCAATAGACCAGTCCTTAAACAAAAATAAGTTTTGATAATATTACAGTTTCTCTTTTTTGATATGTCGAAATGATTATCTAGAATTTAGAATTTTTTAGCTGCAGCTTTCGAAAATACGGGAATATATTTTTTTGCCAAAAACTGTATATATAGAATTAGAGTTACAAAAAACAGTAGCATATTGTATAAAACTTAGATTTCATTACAATTAATATTCCATCTGCACATGCAGGTGGCATTCTAGTAAGTGAAGAAACGCGTAAAGGTTCTCGTTTAACTAAGTACCGGACTATAAAAACTTAATAGTCTAAAGCAACAAACACATCATTAACGATGAAGCAAAAAATTTGCACTTAAATTCTATATTCATATACGTAACGCTCGATCTAAGTTTTCGTTTTATTTTACATATATGCCTGAAAATTGAAAATATATCCTATACCATATAAGTAAGTAAATTTTCCAAGATTAGAAATATCAAAACTTTTAGGTCAAAACACCGGTCCCACAACTGAGGTATCAATTGGGCCTCGTGAGTCTCGGGACACACACCACGTCTTACTTTCTCTCGAGCATTGTTTGAACTTCACTGCATACAATTAATTACAAACTTGATCCTTGTAGGAAGGTGTATTGTTTTTGCATGTAGTTTAAGACACCATACAGAGGATATACAGAATTATATTTTCTGTCACTTTTATCTGATACTGACCATGTCGAATTTGCGCCTATTTTAATTTTTTTTTGTAACTGTGGTGCTGTGGATATACACAGATAAGTATTTTTATACTTTTCTACTCCTTTTTTTCGTGGCTTAGGCGACCACGAACTCTAATATGAATACATACATTATTTAGTCTGTATAAAGTCTACCTAGTCTATTGGCCAAAAACACACAAGCGTGCCAGTGCCAGTCGTGCCACACACTGCGGCGGCCTGCGGTGGCGGCTGACCGCAGGCCGCTGACAGGCCGCAATAGCAACACACCACCGCTTTTTGTGTAAAGGATTTTTTGGTGAAATAAAGAGCGACTAATATTAATAATAATGGGGTAGTTACTTCGGATCCGGTATATTATAATGCGACAGTCATAGGTTTTCGCGGGCTAGTTTTCCGCAACTCGATGTCATATGCGCCTATTTTGCGTGATGGGTTGTCGACGCTACTCGTGCCAACCCAATTCCACCAGAAAGCCTAGCAGACCCTTGATGTTGCCGACGGCTTCTGGTGATCTCGGTGATTCGAGGTATTTTGCCCGGTAAGCTGTCTAATGCTGCAGTTTCTCGGTGGTGTATCCGCGCCCCAGTTGGTCGCTTCGGTACCTAGATAAACACTTTTGTCCCTTGATTTCAGTTCACACGTTAACAATAACGACATGTGACGCTGGTTCTAATTCGATTAATCGACCAATATTTACGAGTATTTAAACGAAGGTCTAATAACTTACTTAATTATCTATTAAAGAACTGTTATTCGACACAACCACATAATGGCTTAGGGTGGGTTGCACTAAACTGTCTGTAATAGTATGGTAATAGTAGAAGCTGCGTTCGTTAAACTCAGATTGTGATTGTATAGAAAGTTTGACAAGTTTGTATTGGTGCAATCCGCCTGTTGGATTTGAGCACGTTTGATTTTAGAGGCTTAGCCAAGATTCCGAAGTACTTATTTGTCAGGATGCTTGTTTTGAGCATCCTTATTTTTTAGATTTATTTAGGTATGAGTGATGTAGTGATTAAGGTTACATGCACTGCGCATGTAATCTAACTCAAATAAGAAATTACAGAGAGTTCTCTGTATTTTCTTATTTGAGTTAGGTTTAGTTTCGGTCCAAACTATTCACAGGAAATAAAAAAGAAAAACGCCATTTACATACTCGTATCGTATCGCTAGGCTCAATGTTTCCTGTCCTGTAATTGTCAGTTTCCTGGCGTCTCGTTACGTTCATTTCGCACGTTTAAGTACTTGCGATTAAGGGCCAGGCAACGAGTTAAGAAAATAGAGCATTCCAGTATCACTTTCTTAACATTTTCTACCAAATGTTAATTAGCAATGTTCTTGATTTTCTTTTTTTCCATAGGTACCTAATTATAGCAATGACACCGCGTGTCAGTAGCACTGAATATGTGTAGCCATTATGTGGATAGTTTGTTTCAAAGTGTTGTTCCACCAACTTTAAATATAGGATACACAAAGTGCAGTTATGAATATACAAAATTATGATCTAGGTAGGAAAAGATGGCGGTGAATGGCCGTAGTGTTTGACTAGCGGGACCCCACGACGTCATGTGCGTCTCGCCCGCCACGGCCCGCTCCCACGCGCCCGCGCTAATTGCCGGCTTTGTTTGCCGAACCAAACCTGTCCTGTTCGTCCACCTACTCGATGTTCATTTATCCAACTTATTCCCCACAGATACACATATTGCACATACTGATATCCTTATCAATGAGGCTCTAATCAAACTAACTGAAGAGTAAACTGCACGTCGTACGATGTGGCTCCCCTCGCCTATAACTCTTAGCCGCTGCCAATATTGCCACACATGACAGTTTGAATTCAAAATGAAGCCGAGTGACTCCGCGGTCCAATCGTAAAATTTTACTAGTCTTCGCTAAGTGCGGCCTTAACATAGATTGCGAAGTTGCTGCTTTGATAATAAGTTGTTCGGCCTATTGTGAAATGTTTTTTTCGACTTTCGAGCGGTTCTGCCTTCTTTTATGCAAAACATACCTCGAAACTTGATGTTTGAAACCAATATCTAGTGTTCCGGGTAGGCGGCATCATTAATAGGTACCGATGTAATCTTCGTGCTGGTCGTGCGCCCGGGCGACCCACGGGTCAGCACTAATCTCCGCGGACCTTTGAGGTAATAAGTTAACAGCCTCAGTCGTTCCACCTTTCCATTTAAAGCACTTAATGAAGATATTCTAATAAGTCTCCATCTCTGGAACCGCAATAAAATATATATTCCGCCATAGAGTTATCTTCCGGCTCTTTGGATCAAATCTGAGGATAAAATGCTAAATTTCATTTCACTTCCTACCTATAGATGCTAAATTATGACTGAGAAAACGGTTCTCTTAAGGGCGGAGAGGCTATCGGCCTATCGGTCGCGTCCCACACAAACTGTATAAGGAAGGTGTACTGTAACATTAACCCCGTTGCGAGCCACGTCTCCGGATCGTGATCTCGTGCGCAGCTTCGCGAGCAAAGCGATACCGATCTAGGCATCAGTGCCTGCCGCCACGTAACGTTGCGATAACACTTCCTAATCATAAATGTCACATCTATATAACAAATATCCATGCATTTCGTTAAATGAAACACGAGACGCAATATTCACCGTGTCTGATCATAACGCTCTGTAACCTAAATCGATCACGGGTCTTTGACAATTAATTCCTATTAAAGCCATAGAAAGTGTGTCATGCAGTTGGCGGGCCTGTGAAGTAGGCAGGGAAATAAAAAAGTGCATAATTTGCGATACTACAATAGGCATGGCATGGGTTGGAGGCCGATTCTGTGTCGCTGCCGATGGCCCCGTCCTTGTTGCATCCGATCACCGCTCCAGCGGCGCAGATCCGCAGGGAATTATAAGTATCGAGTCGAATGCACCCTGTTGTTGCGAGAAGTAAGTATACAATTCCAATTTAATGGGCAGGAATTGAAAATTCTGCTGTTCGTTTTGGTGAATGCAAATGATATCGCAGTACCTATACGAAGTTAAGAGTAAATGATTCGGAACGTACAAGACAGCTAAACAAAACACTTCTCATTTAAATTATTTCGAGCATCCTAATTTTTTGAAGATAGGTATACATGGAATTTATTGAGGACCAAAAATATCTTTATTTGAATTCAATGAATTTCTACATCGCAAAACCTTTGATTTGTCGCCGTAGTCAGACTTGGCATATAAGTATAACATTAGGCACCGATCTATCTGCGTTATGTCCGCGTCCGCTTCATTGACCGTCCAATGGGTTTGCATTGGTCCACTTCCCCGCTGGTGTTGAAGATTTTAATGAAATACTATACTATCTAGTTACAGGAAATTATTGCTTAGAAGAGAGCAATTAGAACGATGGCTAAAGTGCCCCAGCAGACATCTTGTCCAACCTATTTTAGTATATACAAAATATTTACTGTCAGCTTGTACATCTCGGTAGTGCTGACGGACTTGGTGAAACATATAAATGAATTAGAGACACAGGAACAACAGGGAAAGTCTTAGGTACAACACGACGTCAGGACTTACCGAAACCTGCCATTACCAAACTAAACGTGGTTAGAACTGCGCGAGTTACAAGGCCATTGTGTTATTTAATAAATTACCAATTCCGTTAAAGTCACTTACACTATTATTTTTAAAAAGAAATTAAATGTTTTCTTGCTGGAGAAGTACTCAATATTATATTTATTACTCAATAGAGGAATTCTTACATCAAAGTGTGTAATTTTTATTTTATTTGTGTAGCTATTTTGACTCAATTTTCATTGTTAATTCATGGTTAATTTGACTTGTTATTTTATTGAATAATTATGTAAGTATCAATATTTTTTTTTTATTTGACATTTTAAAGGTACCTATTTTTAAATTATACTTAATCGAATAATTTTTGTGTTAGTAAGTAATTATACATTTTGTATCACTTTTATATCAAACAATGTATAATATAATATACTGTTCTTGAATTAATGACCAATAATACGTAATAATTAGATATTTTAGACCAACGGTATTTCGGTATGATTGATTACTTACGCTGACTTGTCTAAATATTTGCAAAGTCACAAGCCCTGTAGGTACATACGTACCGTACGTATTGTGTTTAATAATAATTGCATTTAATTGGTCGCCTATCAGATTTCTAGTCATCTCCATTGTAGTAACTAGCTGGTCTACCTACAGCTATGGCATAACCCTGGCATTACTTTGTGATCTATTTGTAACAAATAACCGCATCAGGCATGCATACCAAAAGAAAAATTGTTGTGTACACTGTGCAGGTGCCACATGCACGTTGCAATCAGAAAGAAGGACACCGACTGTCCGTGGCCCAAAAACAACCGGCTGACGTCGAACTCGATCAGATAAAATGTGATCCGAATAAAGACCCTGCAATATATTTAACGTAAAGGAATCTTTTGTTTATCTGCTATATCTAGAACGTACTTACAATATTTGGACACACGATGTAAACTACGTGAAAGTTGGTTTAGCAGGTATACGTAAGGTAAGATAGAGTAGGTTACGATAATTTATTTCATTTAATCCGCATTCACATCATCGTACAAATAACACAACACATGATGTAAAATGCTCCTTAGCAGGCTATAATTGGGTTGGGAGGTACATATAGTGCCTACCTATAATGCAGCGTCATAACGTGTATAGAAAGGCAATGCCAACAACAGCTAAAATCCAGGAAATGGTGTAAACGTTATTGATGATTCCCCACATGTTTAACACACATAACGATCGAAAACAAAAGGTGTTCACAAAGGTATTGTTTGCCAACGACTACGACCCTGTTGCTAAATGCGCCAGGTGATTTTTAAAACCGCAACAGAAACATTGACCTCAATTAAAAATTTAACTCACCTGTCACGCTTATCCTGTCTGCAAGAATCACACTGCCTTCTATTTGTAAACAAGCTGTAGAACAAGTTAGCAAGCCACAAGTGCACGTCGGTCGGCGATCCGAGCAAGACTGGCTAACACCTACAGTGCCTCTGCCTCCACTCCACTCAAACCGCGGCAGGGCAAAGGCAGCGCAGACGACTTTTATCGGATTTTTTACCAGCCCCTTTTTGACACATCATAACACCCATAAAATGTAAATGCGCATTACACATCGAAACAATGAATAAAATTAAGTAATTGATATTAGAGCTCCACAAGTAGTTAGAAAGTTGAAATACGCGTTTTAGAGGAGCAATCAAATGAATGTATATTTTGTTCTATCACTGATGCGAAGTAATTAATGATAATAATTCACCATGAACACAATTACGTACTATATATGTATCTTTTATTTTTTAAATCTAGTGTAGTGACTAAATCATTCGTTTCGATTCAGATGATATCTTCGTAAGTTGAGACGATTAATTGAATGAATTTATAACAGTAATAAATTACGTGTCATAAAAAATAAGTATAAAATACAGTAGGTACCTATCGATTTCAGAACGATACCAAATTGAAGTATAATAAAAAATCTTATGACAAGTACTCTGGATTCGTATCCAATAATAAAATTTAATATAGGAACATAAAAAATATAAAATTGCAATAAAATCGTTTTGAAGTCACCATTCATTAATAATCGCTACTTATGTCAATCGATTCGTCTTAGCCTCATCACTACAAACGCCAATTCATAACTGTCAAAAAGGAAATGGTAAAAAAATCCGATAATAGTTGTAAGTCCCGAAAGGAATCCGAATGTTGCCAAGCCGAATTTAACTCCTTTGCTCAAAATTCAAGTTGGCGGAATTCAACTAAAAAATCCATAAATGTTAACTCGAATGTGGTCGAGTATGGGTTTCGGGGGTCGCTAAACTCAATTTTGATAACCAGAGGTAAGTCCGGGTACCGGAAGTGAACGTAAACCTTTAGGGTTCCTAACCAACTGCAAAATTAAGTTGGTTCTTATAAGAAAAATAAGGAATATTCAAAAATAAATTTAATGTAGCAATATTTTAGTATTTAAATAAATAAATAAATATTAGAGGACAATCTTACACAAATCGAACTAGCCCCACAGTAAGCTCAAGAAGGCTTGTGTTATGGGTACTAGACGACGAGTATTTATTGGTAAATTATACGTAATAATAAACATTACCACCAAATTTCAAGTTAGTCAATGGGAAGTTTAAAAAAATCTTCAAATCAAATCAAAATAACTTTATTGAGCAAGTGTGTAGGTACATCTTACTGCTTACTGCTACTATTACTACAAAAAGTTAGTTTCTGTTTACAAGGTAACAACTGGATAGCCAAAACCGACCAGTAGTAGACCCTATGTCGTGGCCATAAGATGTACTAACGGTCAGTTCAGGTATAATAGACAAAATGTTTAATGTGAGTAAGCGTCTTCTGTTCCCCGTACTAGTATAAAACTGTATCACGGTGGAAACAGGATTCACCATTCACATTATTCCATAATGTGTAAGTTAAAGTGTCAATTTCAATGGGTCGTATGAGAAAATTTAACATTCCATTGTTACTTTGTTGCAGTTTAAACGTAAACATGTAGTATATGCAAACTTGGCACATGAATAGTGAATTACTATCCAAATAAAGTTAATAGTTTATTTCCTTTTTACACATTGTTAGGAACTTGTACAAAGTATTTTATAAATGTATAATCTTATAACTATTTATTTTTATAGCTAGATCTGGAACAAGAATTTTTATGTTAGGGCACAAAAGTTTGTAGTAAAAAAAGCTGACTGGTGGCTTCTCATTACTTACTTTGTTTTCCAATTAAAAAAAAGAAAAATTACAATATTTTAATTAAATTAAATACCCCACTCGATGAGCTAGGTATAAAAAACACGCCCCCCCTAATAGCCTGTTTGGGAGCCCCCCTTAAAATATTTGGACCGACATTTGGTTAACAATAATGAGGTCAACGACCCCCAAACCTATTCCAGGACACCCCACTAGACCAGATTCGAGTTATAATACAGTTTCAAAGTTTAGGCCCGATTTTGGCCGCTATCTTATTCACACCTCACACAATATGGATTATTTAAGGTTTTTCGCTTGCTTGGCAACACTCAGAATCGGATTCAGTAGGCTTTTATACTTCGGAAAAGTCATGTTGCCAAAATGGCTCACATAATGCCGTTCAACTTGAAATAATGTCGTAAAACTACCGTCCTATTATAGTTTAGGACCTAAAATGTCTGTCTAGGTACAAACCATCGTTTCTTATGGTATTGAACCTGGGACTGACAGGAACTAATAATTGCATAGACACGTGACACATCATTTATTACTGCATGAATTAAATCAATACATGTGCCTATCTTAAGCTCATTTTTATACAGATCGGTTACTTTATGTCGGTAAATTATGATTATGTCTAAAAATAAACTGTGTTACCTAACAAAATTTGACATTTGTTCCATAGCAATTAGTCACAAGATTACTTCTCAAATAAACAAGAAGTGAATTGGCTAAAAGCCCGACTCCGCACCGTTAGTTCCCACGCGGCAGACATCACTCCAAAACTGGATAAGCCGGAAACGGTCCCATAAAAAACAAAACAGTGGCCACCTGTATTCGTCAGCATAAACATTTAACAGTCGTTTTTCCCATGGCAAAGCCAGCACAAGAACAAGCATAATGATTTATTTAGTAATTGTATTTCTCTTTTATGAGGAGACTTCTTTGTAAATGGAGACCAAAGATTGGTATCTATGTAGTATGTATTTAATAGGTACGTATACGATTCAACGTTTTTTCGAAAATAACTAGCTATTACCAAAATCATATTCTCCGTCAGAAAAGTAAGAATAATTATCTTACTTTTACCAGTCAATTATAGGTAGGATATAGCATTAATTTTAGTATTATGACGACCGGTTTAGCCTAGTGGGTAGTGCACCTGCCTGTGAAGCTGACGGTCCTGGGTTCGAATCCCGGTCAGGGCAAATATTTGTGTGATGAGCATGAATATTTGTTTCTGAGTCTTGGATGTTTTCTATGTATTTAAGTATTTATATCTATTAAATATATCGTCGTCTAGTACCCATAACACAAGCCTTCTTGAGCTTACTGTGGGGCTAGTTCGATTTGTGTAAGATTGTCCTCTAATATTTATTTATTTATTATTATTTATTATTTATTTATTATGATAAACGTTGACGGTATCACCAAATTAGGTACTACCTATATTTATCTTAAACCGCGTTAATAAGGTGTTAACTTTCGCTCATTGGACATTAAAGTGTTACGTAAAATGCTTGACTCTAAAAGGATTAAAGCGTTGTGAGAAAGTGAAAATTATTGCGTGTAATGCGACGTGATTCTTGTTTTGGCGTAATAAACAATGCAGGAAATTAGTTAGGTTAGGACACTCTTAGAGTTAAATTACAAGCTGCCTCGAGTTTGCATTATTTTTAACATATTCAATTATTGTACTAAGTAGTTTGTTGCACAGTCGCTCTTCATAATGATCAAACAAATATCAAACGCCTTGACAATAAAGGTGTCACCTTGTTCCCTCTGATATATCTGATCTGATGACGACTGTCATCTAAACGGAAATCAATAATTCTATCGAAAATCGTTTCATCTACCTATCGTTCCTATAACACTATTCGCAGTTTTTTAGTACCGTAAGGGTACCCAAAGGGTAAAACAGGACCCTATTACTTCGCTGTCCGTCCGGCTATCTGTCCGTCTGTCGCCAGGCTGTATCTCATGAATCGTGATAGTTAACAATTAAATTTTTCACAGATGTTGTATTTCTGTCGTACTAAAAAAACCGGTCAAGTGTGAGTCTGACTTGCGCACTGAGGGTTCCGAACACAGGTCGTGTACCCGTCCCGACCCCACTTAAGAGTCCTAGGAGGAAATATCTTAATAGCGCGATGTACAATATACAAATTGAACGCCATGGGTACAGCGTCACAAGTCATTGTTGTGACTTTAAACCAAGCACTAACAACTCCATAAATTTAGTTGACCCATAGTTTGTTAACAACTACGGTAGGCAGATATCAATCTATTTAATCTCCTATATTAAACATTAAAATTATTACGGCGCCATGGATCAGCATGTTTTGGCTTATATTTATATCGCAAGCGCTTTAGAGGCAATGGGTCAGTGTATTAAGTGACTCTAATTTATTGTTTTTCATGCGATTGTACATGTAATTGCTAGAACTTTAGAGGCTGAAATGCGTTGATTTTAATTGACATAAGTGTCGTTTTGGTTTGGAGATCATTTAGCTTTTGTAATATCAGAGTCCCATACGGGTATATACGAACTAAATCTGTCAAAATAATTGCTCATCATAATCAAATAGAAGCGTTCTATTTGTAAGTAAGATCGTAAAAATAAAAACTAAATAAGTAATGCGAAATCCTGCTTTATCTTAGCCACGATAAAACTCAAAGTGTAAAATTATTTTCAATTCAATTGTGTAAAATATTTTCATTACTATTAGCTTCTCAGCTTAACCTAATGTCATCGGTATAAGATGACACATCTTAGATGCCAATTACGTTGTCAAATGTCGTGATATTGACAACGGTCTATAGAGTCGCCTCACCATACGTCCTTATTATATCTTGACCCTAAGATTCGTGACAAATATGTGCATATTCGGAGGTCAGCCTTATACTGGCTCTTCTGAATCGAATTTTCCGTACGTCAGTAGACATTGTAAATATCTACATGACTCTGGTCTGATTCATAAGTTTAACTCCCACCTCCAAATTCATCAATTTGAGGGATGATTTAAGGGATAAAAAGTATCATTCATGTTAATCCAGCTTGGTCATCTGCTTGCCCGGGTATAGATTTTCCCGATCACCCATGTTGCCAAAGAAGCTGAGACGATGTTCCGTCAAAAATTTCTTTTAATTCTCTGCTGAGCCGTAGTACAGGAGCAGATCGCGCTAGGCTATTGGCCACGGAAACCAAGGAGTCTGGTGAATGGCTGAACGCTTACCCATCGCCAAACACTGGCACCTTCTTGGAGCCTGAAACTCTTCGGATCTCGACTTGCTTGCGGCTCGGGCTCCCTATCTGTACTCCTCACATGTGTCCTTGCGGGAGTTTGGTTGACCCACAGGGACATCGCGGGCTATCTTGCCAAAAAAGCGCTGGCCGCTTTTCCAGGCATGCCGCTCTGAATGAAATCATCCGCCGGTCTCTAGCCACAGTCAACGTGCCATCCGTTCTTGAACCAATTGGCATCGCCAGAGATAATGGCAAGAGGCCGGACGGGATGTCCTTCATCCCGTGGAAGGTAGGTAAGGCGCTAGTCTGGGATGCTACCTGTGTAGACACTTTGGCGCCTTCTCACCTCCACGGGACGAGCAATCACCCAGGTGCACTTTTATCCCGTTCGCCCGTCAATTAGTTAAAGACCTCTCTAAAAGGCTGGTGGATTCCACGGGGGATTATAGAGCTGGCAGCTTCCTCGCTCAACGCATCAGCATAGCGATTCAGCGAGGAAATGCTGCCAGCATCTT
The DNA here is from genome assembly GCA_963556455.1 of Epiblema foenella. Classification (NCBI taxonomy): domain Eukaryota; kingdom Metazoa; phylum Arthropoda; class Insecta; order Lepidoptera; family Tortricidae; genus Epiblema; species Epiblema foenella. Next base: position 8,130,206 of record OY747101.1, on the reverse strand, counting down.
AGGGACTATGCCTAGGGGACCAAATTTTTTAAATATATTTTAGTTTTAGTTTAGTTTAGTTTTAATTTTTAGGCATATGTTTTTAATTATAATTAGTTAGAGTTCCCGGGGAAATGAAAGATGAAATAATCTTTTTGCAGTATTCTGACAAAATAGGTCAAGGCGTTTTTCTGAAATAGGTCTGCATATGAAGCCACAACGCGTTTCCTCGATTTTTCCGCTGAAGGTAACAAGTTGCCCGCAGTGGTCAGAACTTAAAGTGTTTATGATAGATTTTACTTAGAAGTTTGATTTTTTTGACAGCTTCAAGGGACTGTAGACCTTAGTATATTCGTAAGGTTTTAATTTCAACTCGATACCTCCACGCCTCCCCGAGATAAAGGGTCTTGACAGACAGACGGACGGACAATAAAATAAGGGTTCCGTTTTCTTCCTATGAGGTACGGAAGAACCCTAAAAACAGAATAAAATAAATATTTAAGGGGCTCCCATACAACAAACGTGATTTTTTTGCCGTTTTTATAAATAATGGTACGGAACCCTTCGTGCGCGAGTCCGAGTCGCACTTGGCTTTTTATCACTTGGGAATCATTCAACGAACTTCGTTAGGTTAGGTTAGGTTTGTTTGATTGACTTACATTTTACACAAGAGTCGACTCATCGAATCATCATTCATTATTTTATTTCTTTTTGCTTTGTATGCATGCATGCGTGCTTGTTTGCTTGATAAACCCGCATAGTATAACCCGCTCTAAGCCTACACGTAATATTTTTATATCTCACAACACATTACTTGTATTCGCTATATTTGGTAAGACTTATATCTGATATCTTTTATACTTATTGAATATTATACACCACAAAAAAATGTATTTTGTTGTTGTATCTAGAGTTTGTTATGACCCTTAAGCGATAATGTCCTATGAAATTATATAAAATGTTGTTATATTCAGTGACAATATATCTAAAGTTGTTAAATACTGAGCATTACGAGTACACACCCAACTAATGCATCTTTCGATGAAACGTTACTGCGATGAAGCATTGTTCATTGCAATAATAATATATGGAAAGTACCATCTGTTAATCGTTTTTCGATTAATTGTTACGCTACGATTTGAGACAAATTCGAAACGATTAACGATGGAAAGTATATCCGATCCGATTATATAAAAAGCAATGAATTGATGATTAACCCAGCTATTATACATGTACATTATACCTGGAAAGTGTTCGGAACTTAATGGAATACCAAGGGGTTATATTTAATATAATACTGTATGTTTGGTGTAAATGTTAAAGAAGCTATTGTAGTACGTTTAATAAGCTATGGTTGTCCCCCCCACCATTTCCTAAAACCAGTAAATTCGTATTCTGAAGACAAAGGGAAACGTGCATGCCCGTTTTAGGTATACAGAAGCCGTGGAGACGAAAATCGTGAAAGTGACGACTTTTTGTAAATTTTCCTGCATACCATAACTTTGATCGGCTGAATCTCCGTTAATTGTAGTCCTGAAAATATGGTTCAATTAACTTTTAGGGAATTTAATGTTCATTAACTTATTTTATTTAATAATGCTATTTAACTTTATACCATTGCGCAGCCAAAAAGTCCTTAGTTTAAGAGATATAAGCGAAAATCTAAAAAATGACAGACATTTTGCCCCCCTCTAAGTCAGCACAGGGTCCTCGAGGTGGAGACTATCCTAAAGTCTTCCTAGTGTACCCCCAAATAACCCCGCCAAGTTTCATTAAGTTCCGGACACTTTCCAGCTACCCCCACTTTGTTACGACTTACCGGCTGGATTAGATTACGTGGTTAGTAAAAAAAACCTTATCAATTTCGTGGAATATTTCGATAAAATGATAAACACTCCATTTAAATTTTTCTAACAAGTAAGCAAACGCAAGATCTCTTTCATGGCTATGAAACGTATAAGAAATCTTCGAAAACAAAATAATCCGCCTTACTGAATACGTATTTAATTTGGCAAATAGCGATAGCTAATCTTTAACTTAAAGCGAAAGCTGGTAATTGAATCAAGTGCTCTTTAGAAGGATTACTGAAGCGGGCTAAGTTTGTGGTTAGCAAAAGTGAAATCAATGTTGGGTTTGTCCCGTCTGCTATTGGTAACTTACGTTGTTTCACTATCAATATTCTTGACAAGAAGATACCTTGCAACACTCTTCGGGAATGGATTTTTTGGTCAAAATTCGAGAAATATCTAAAGTGAAGTTTCTTTTTATTTCCTCCTATGTGATTTTAAATGAAGTAGGTATATCATCATTTTAATTTCAATGTGTCATTTTACATTAATAATATAGGTATTGCAAGAGTGACATCTATATTTAAATCAGGCGATAAATCAAACCCGGAAAATTATCGTCCTATTTCGGTGTTACCCGTGATATCTAAAATCTATGAAAGAGTACTGTACAGTCGCCTTGATGACCATTTAACTAATATCAACTATTTAACACCCCAGCAATACGGATTTAGAAATAAATCAAATACTTTATGAGCAGCAATGGATCTAATTACCAAAATAAAAGTAAATATTCATAATAAAAAATTTTGTTTAGGTGTTTTCATAGATTTTAAAAAGGCGTTCGATACAGTTAGTCACACTCTCCTTTTACAAAAACTTTGGGATTTAGGTAATACGGGCACCGCATATAAAATATTTGAATCTTACCTTACTGGAAGACAACAACTAGTCAAAATAGGTGACAACAGCAGCAACCTGACGTCAGTGTCATGTGTCATTCCGCAGGGGTCCATTTTGGGGCCGCTGTTTTTTTCAATATATGTAAACAATATTACCAACATTGGACTAAAGGGACATATAACTTTATACGCGGATGACACTTGCCTTTTCTATTTCGGCCCTAATTTACAAGAACTTATCAACCACGCACAAATTGACCTTGATCTATTTAACTATTGGTGTCAATGTAATCTCCTCACCTCACAAGCCAAAAACAAAATAATCCCTTTATACACCAACCTTACAATAAACGTCCAACCTATAAATCTCTCCCATCATGAAAAATACCTTGGACTACATTTAGACGATAAATTAACTTGGAAAGAACATATACAACATGTACGTTCTAAACTAGCCTCAGTGACCGGAGTATTACGCAGAATTACAACATGCATCCCTCACAAAGCCCGCTTAACCGTATATAACTCGCTAGTAAAATCACACTTGGACTATTTAATTGAGATATGGGGATGTGCTGCCAAAAGTAACTTACAGAAACTGCAAAGATCCCAGAATAAATCCATTAAAGCGATATTTAAGTACGATCATCGATTTAACACCGAACTGCTATACAAAAAAGTACCTACAACTCTTTAATTTAAAACAGTTATATACCTACTCGACATGCCTTTTCGTAAGAAAAATCCTAACAAATAAAATATATTCCGACATTTCCTTCAAAAAACGTACATTTAAGTACCTTTTAAGAAATACAAATAAATTACAATTACGACAAACAAGAACGGGCTATGGCAAGAGTAGCGTAATGTATGCTGGAGCACAGATATATAACGAACTTCCAAATAATGTAAAAAACTGTGAATCCCTCAATTTATATAAAACCAATCTGAAGAAATACATACTTAGTCATATAAAATAAACCTGTAGCGACCATGCTAAATATGTTAATTTTAAGGATACCTATGTAAGCTCATTTAAGTGAACTGTTTGTTCTTTTAAGTAAAATAAAGAATCCCTAGGTAAACCTATTGTTTGCTAACTGCAAATGTGCAAAATGCTAAAGCGGGAAGGCACAGGCTGTATTTGCATTCAGCCAAGCATGTTAGTGAATATTTAGTTTTTTTATTGTATTGTATAGTTGTCAACTATTGGGAATTATTATATCTTGATAAAGTTATGACAATAAAAATAACATTAAAACTAACCTATTACTAAATATAAACCTAATAAAGATCCCCCAAATCTATCCCCTGTGGCAGGCTGCCCACAAGGCTGGCTACATTCCCCCGCTGGATGGCAATGCCTATCCTTTGGCAGAGGAATGAGCCAGCCCTGCGATCTGCGTTTGTATAGGCTGACGTAAAACAGCAAAACAAAGACCCAACTTTGAAATGTTTTTCTATCGTTATCATTTTAAGCAATCATAATTATGTAGGCTATATTATATACCCACCCAATCACAGAAACAATCATACACAGTATATCTGATGAAATTCGGTCCTTATTGATTACTAATCAGGTCATTGCCTACGGCGTGTCAGAGCGTGTAATTTTTCAAGGGAAGCTCTCAACTTACACCTAGTTTTTTATTACAGAACTATCACATCAATATCATACACGTGATAGTATTTCTGTACGTATGTTACCTTTACACCACTGAACCGATTAAAATGAAACTTTGCATGGTTTTAATCGGGATAAGAAGCGGGGAGAAGGACATAGAATCGTTTTTATTATCCCTTGAAATTAATTACTAAGGGGGTAAAATGGGGGGCGGAAGTTTGTATGGATGTACGAATATCAGCGAATTCCTCAATAAGCTCATAGTAAATCCTCACTAATTTCCAAATGAGCGTATCTAAATCAACATAGTTGTTTAAGTTAATATAATACTCAGATGTTCATTGAAGTTGATCTAATTTCTTTGATTTCTTAGATATCTTTTTATTACTATTGATACAGTAAAATATAATAACAATAAACCATTGATTTCAAAGAAACATTTGAAATCGGCACGCTCCCGTAGATAAATCGAAAGACTTCAATTAGGTACCTATTATTCACATATAAGATGCTTTATTTGGAGATATTGGATGCAGCTATTGACATTCTAAACACCGCATTTTTTACTCAATGTTTTTTATGTCAAGATGTACATAAAAAAAGTTAGTTATCTTCATGATATTATATTGGGTACATGTATTGTATTCATTTGGTATAATGGCAACAAGTGCCGTAAGCGTCACGTCCCAAAAACTTTTTACTCCGTCATCTTTGCAAAGACTCCGGTTCTAACGGAACCCATATATGGTATGTATGTTACGTAGGCATGATTATAGCGATTCAGTCAGAACGTGCCTTTGTAATAAAGGTAAAAGGACTAATGAAGCCGTAAAATGTGCTAAATCTGATTCAAATCCTATTTCGGGAGCACATGTCTTATTTGTACTTAATCACCGCCAGTAGTAGTAGTAAAAAGGAGCGTATCTTGTTGATCGCAGCAGACGACAGGGCGGCTTGTAGTCGGCTACGACGCGTCGTGCCTATATCGCGTAGTCGGGAGCGGACACGTGTCAGACGACATCCAGCGATGTTATCGCCTTATTTACAGAATACGCGCTGACAAGACCCGTCGGGTTCTTCACGAACTATAGATATACTATCTGGATAAGAGCGATGTTCCAAGAAAGAATCTTGTCGACGGTTGAGACTGATATGCTAGCTCACGCGAGTATGTTAGGTAGGTACTGAGACCGAGTATCAAATTGCTCCTCAGTGTCAGAATGTATGCATGCACTTGTGCAATGCAGATGCAGTTATATGGTAACATAAGAATCTAGTACCGTTATTGCGTAATCGCGAAGAAAAACCCTGAAATATTCAACAAAGATTGTTTTGACAGACGGTGACCATAATTGGTGGAAAGTTGACGCGACATAACAAACAATGGAAACACAATAGGACAAAATTGTTGCATGACTTGAAAGTTAGCAACTACGTTCACGGCTGCTTGGCTTGCGTCAGGGAGCATTAAGATTTGTTGCTGTTTTACATAGAGTAGAAAATAGGGTAAATATGTAGATGATTTATTTTCACTGTGTGTTTTCTTTTTTTCATGCATGCTATCTGAAACATAGGATCAGGTATGTACTTAATAGACAGCCTTCTTAACCACATTTTGTTTGATATACTCTCTAGTCATTTTAACGTTTTAAACGGCGCGTAGGACCTATACGGGGGTTAGTAAAATTCATAGTTAAAGCTTTGCAATATGAATATGCCGTTCCTCATATACTGTCGTAACTATACGTAGCTGGCTAGATAATGACGTAGTTATTGCTAAATATTAATTACTTTCTATTCGTATTGAATATATACCAGCGCATAAACCTAAACAATATAGATATATCAAAGAAATACATAGCTCATTGAAAATGGTTCGGTCTTTCCATTTTAAGTAGTTAGTAATTTTCTTTGACTTATATCCAAGTCTTGACGTAGGTTTTCGATGCATAGCATTCAGCTAGATTATTATATATATTTTATAGAGCTTGTAACCCTGACCTTACAAAAACGATAACACGTGTGCCGTCCCGGGCCGGGGCGAGGCTACTGCGGGTGCTATCGTAGGGCGGCGCGACCAGCAAAGGCAGGTCCTGAGCGAGTGTGATGTTTCAGTGCGGCTATCTCGAGGGGCTGCGCTCATCACTCGGTGGCTGGACGCAGAAAGTTAAATCATGGTACTGGGGACGCCCACTAGTAAGTGCCCCGGCCTCTGCCAGCCGGAACGATCAGCGAGATGTCCTAGCACATTGACAATTAATTATTAACATTTGCACGATATTTTACAAAATTAAAATTTTCTATTCTTTCATTTGAAGTTATCGCTTTATAAAATCAAGTAAATTGCTTGATGTTAGAGAATAATTTGATTGTATGTTTTCACATTATCTTATCGCTGCACTTCATTTCGGTGTTAATATTTTATTTGACTCATTAAAGTTAATTTGGAGGTAGCATTGCACTTTTAATAATCTGTTCGTTCATTGAGATTGTTTTAATTAGCCTGTAGTTGAGGTATCTTTTGTATCTCGGATGGCGCGCTGCCGAGCTGCATGACGTCCAGTAGAACTTGTCGACGCCGATCAAGAAAGCCATCAACACCTCGCGCGCATTCCAACTACTTCTGTGTAGCGTTGTACCTATAACATACATTCCATTTTGTTTTGCCTCAGTAACATTCAGAGTATAGTTTTACATAGTTGGTGGTGTTGTCACAGATCTTTGGGCATTTATTTACTTATGCTATTTAAACGCAATTTAAATTTTAGCGATATTATGTTGCATTTTGTTTCACCAATTCGTTTTAAAAGTTTATTTGAAACATCTAATTAGATAGGTAGTCGGGATAGGTAAATATTGCTGTAAGTCTTCATGAAAACATTACACTTGTGGAATATGACTCTTTGAACCACGCCACCGAGTGATCGAAACGCATGATTCCGAGCCTCCAGCACACATCTCACTTACAGCTTCTCGATACATTCGACGTGGATTGATCACTTTACATTACTGTAACTGAGAGGCACAAGGTTGTAAGTAACAGTCTCACCGGCAATTTATTGTAGAGTCCTGTAGCCATCGCTATTATTAGTACAGCCCTCTGCCACCCAGCTACATCCTCAATTTCTTAAAGCACTTATTCGTAGAGGCTGAAAAATACTTAGCTGTTTAGTTTTGTAGCGGTAAACTATAGCGTGGATGTGGTGATAATAGTATCTATCTACTTATATCATTTAGGACGAACCCTCATTACCGTATTTGTAAAAATCATAGTCTGATCGTGTACATATTTCATACTTATCAAGTTATCACGTACTTATTTTGGCTGCAGTTGAACTTTGATCGAACGCTTAGATGAGTTGGAGGCCGTTATTGAGAGGAGAGCATTACAGGAGTTGGCGCACAAGTTGTCTCGAAGCTTCGACATGAAAGAGGAGGGCGGGGGTCTGGCGGAGGATCGAGGTGGGATCCGGCGGCACCAGTCGATGCAGCGGCTGCAACACGAGGCGGGCGACGAGGCGCGCGCGGCGCGGGTCGTGCCCGACCACCACGGCAACCTGCACGTCACCGTCAAGAAGACCAAGCCCATCCTCGGCATCGCTATCGAGGGCGGCGCAAACACCAAGCATCCGCTGCCCAGGATCATAAACATACACGTAAGAGTACATACGAGAACAAATAAATATTCGTGGTCATAACACAAATAAATGGCCTGACCGAGATTCGAAACCGGCACCACCAGCTTCGTGGACAGGGTCACTAACCAGCTGGGAAAAGTGGTCATGGTACACTGATGTATAACAAACGCCGCATTTGTTCTACGTTGTTATACGTGCCACATCAGTCATCACGCAAAAAGCTTGAGTAGATGGCAAAACACAAGACTAGAAAAAATTAACAGAAATATGTTGGTGTAACAGGAGCACGGAGCGGCATACGAAGCCGGCGGGCTAGAGGTGGGCCAGTTGATTCTGGCAGTGGACGGGCACCGGGTGGAGGGCCTGCAACACCAGGACGTGGCGCGCCTGATTGCAGAGTCTTTCGCGCAGAGGGACAAACCGGTCAGTCCGTACTTTCTTGTTTGCATGACCATCGGTTGGAATTTCCACTCGGGGAAACAATGGAAAAAAAATCCGTCAATAAATTGTAGGACAAGCGGGGAGCCCTATTGTACCTAAATAAAATTTACCCATGCAAATCGGGCCAATGCTTTATTCATTTTGTTGATTATATTGTTTGATTATTTTATAAAGGATCGGCAACGCGCACGTGACTCCTTTGGAGTTGCGGACGTCGATAGGCTGCGGTGTCCGCTTACCATCAGGTGGGCCGTACGCTTCCACCGTCGTTCTATAAACAAAGACAGCAAAACGAAACGAAGTTAATCTGGAAAAAAGCGCTGCGATAGTCTTCCACCCGTCTGACCGCGTTAGCACGGAAAGGCGGGTGGCTTCGATCCAGATGTTTGACTGACCAGATATCTTGGAGTGACCCTGACTTTCCGTAGCCACATAACCACATAAGTAGGGTGCGCAACCGTGCGTTGTTCGTCGAGGATTAGCACCATGTATGGTTTCTTTAATCAGACTGGCATGACATGGGGATTAGCACCATGCATGGTTTGTTTAAGCAGACTGCCAGACGTTATTTTGACAACGATCTCCTCATCATAGGAATCCGTTAGTTAGGAAGGCTGTCGACTACGTTCCCATCCCTCCCTCCTCTGTTGTAACTTGACGATCACTGATTAAGTGCCGCACGGTCCTAGGCGGACACACTCACGGACCCAGACGTAGTGTTTAAATCACATGCGTGGTCGTGTCGGAGGTTTCCTCTAGATTTTCCCCAGGCCACTTTCCAACCACACACTCCTATCGCTTTATTGGGCCCGGCCTATAAAGCCACAGTCAGGTTAAAAAAAATAGCAAAACGTTCGACTATCTGCTTAGTGTATGAAAGCGCGCGGTAAACTTTATTTGAGGGTTTTAAGATGCATCAATCAATGTGTATTTATGTTAAATCAGTTTTATAAACGTTACTAAATTTACATTCCGTTTTTTTTTCAGGAAATCGAGTTCCTAGTGGTTGAGGCAAAGAAATCGAACCTAGAGCCGAAGCCGACCGCGCTTATTTTCCTGGAGGCCTAACATCTACTGTCCCTCCCCGCCAGCGACCCCCCGGCCGCGCTGGGCACCGCGACCACGGGGGCCGACCTCACCGCGGACACCATGGAATAGCCAACTCCAACCTGCGCTGCCACATGCTCTTCTAAACGCGTTTCTGAAGCGACGCTACCCCGCAAACGATAACTAATCACGTCTCATACGATACGACTCCACATTTGAGACGATTGCGAAGGGTAGGTAGCAAAGATGCGAACTCTACATGAGATCCAACACCATTCGGATTAATGTTGAACATCGACACTGGTACTTGACCCGAAGTTTCGACGATGACGAGAGACGGAGATGACGCAGGTAAACTAGTAGGCTATAGAAAATGAATGGCACAAGGGAGGCAATCTAAATTTTTAAACCACGACGAAATGTCCGAAACTATGATGAATTAGTTACGAAGCACACTGCCCGAAAGTTTTTAAATTTTTCTTACAAAATTAATCTCCCTTATTTCTAAAGGGAGTTTCGGGTAGATTGAGAAGTTTTGTAAATTATTTTCTAGAAGTAGAAATTAAACCAATTTTAACAGTAGTCAGCGACTGAATTTTATAAAAGAAGTTAGCCCTACTTTTACTAAATACGATAAGTTCATCTTTAAAGTTCACACATTTAAGCGTTCACAGTAAAATTCGCAGTAAGTTCAATAAATTCAATTCCGTTACTAATTAAATAGAGCTAGAATACGAAGAAGTGACGATAACATAGATCTTACGATGTTCAGTTTTGAGGCGAATTGTGCTGACATTATAATGATTGGCATTGGTGCTATCGAAAGTGGTAACTTGGAAGTTTCAACCTTCCGGATCATTTACATGTAGTTTCATTAGGGAATCGGTTAGTGCTTGGTCGACATCATAGCATTTCATGAGAACGAATCACTCGAGAGCGTCATCCATGTGCCATCAGAGTTGCGTTAGCGTTTGGTCAGTGCATCAGCAGCAAGCGGGTCGGTCGGCTTGGCCGACCCACAGTAGATAGCGTCGTCATGTGTCATGTATATACATGTAGAGAGAGCTTGCAGCACAACGCACCCCCCTAAGCAAGCTGTTCCTATGCATTTACACAACCCTTCATTCAATTTAAGCTCAACATTTCATTTAAAAAATACTTATTTGTTTTGTAAACTAGACATTAGCATCCGAAAGTGAATTTATACCACATGTTGCAATTGATTTGACCGATCTATTGTAGAACATAGTATTCCGTTGCTTGTTCAGTTTGCTTAGCGCGGCTCCATCAGTGCGTACATGTCATTCCATCAGGTAGTAAGCGGTGAGTTAACGAAATTATGGCGGAGAGGGATTTTAGCCCGATCTTTTATTTATACATAACTATTGATAAGTAGATATAAAATTGAATGTGTGCAATATGTTAGATGGTAGATCAATATACATTATTGCGATGCTGTAAACCTGGCGAAGCAGAAATACGAATAGATTAAAATGCTGCCGGAGCGTATTGTAATCGGAGATAGGCGTGTTTTTCAAAGTCGATTGCATATTCATATGGGAAAAGAAAGTTTCGTGATGTATGCAGCATCGCGCCAGCATACTTCCGATGTATCGATGTGCGTGTTGCTAGTGCTTCAATTATATCGAACAGCTGTAGATATTGTACACGTTCCAGCCGGTGTTATATACTGATTCAACCTATGCATGTTGTTGGTACTAATTAAAATATATCCGTTCTTGATTTTTTGGACATACCTACAGTTTGCGGTATCTATATCATTGTAAATATATATATAATATACAAATATCTGTATTTACTCATAAGCTGTAAATATCCGGTCCGAATGATTTGTATAATATAAAATTAAAATAAATAAATATTTATTGAAGTTAGTGCCAAAAAGCATTTTACAAACCGCTGAGAGCGGCGCAGCGCGGCGTGTGCCAGGACGCGCCCGCGACGCGACGCGAGCACGCGAGGCGACGCGCGGCTCTTACGCATAGTTTTCTACGTCTCTTACTCTACCAATTACGGAATTCACTAAATATGCTTTCGACTGTTAGAATTCGGTCATCATCAACTACCGCCTCATAATCATAATTGGTATTTATTGAAATGAATTGTATCACTTTGCATACCTAGTTAAATATTTGGGAATTATAACAAATATTTTTTCACATTGTACACGACACGCGTGTAGAAAGTCATGGAAAAGTTGAATTAAACTAATTATAGTAATTTTCTGTTGTAAACCACACACGGACATCCGCCTTTCGGAACCTTACAATTTTACCTTTATCTATACTTAACTTAAATACAGAATATGCACTGAGACAACTATATTTTGTACGTGTAATTATAATTAATTTTAACGTGTATCTAATTATATTTAAAATTACCTACACATAAGCGAGCATCGTGCGGCGTGTCGGGCTTCGCAGTGGTCTTTTGAGTCAATTTGTCATTTACGTAAAAACTATATCATTTTCAACGTAAAACCGAAAGCAATTTTAATGTAGATAAATAAGAGTTATTTTTAATAGAGCTACAACAAATTACTGGTACAATTTATATTATTTGGGTTTGTCCACTGACTTGTTTACCAACAGTTTGTAATAGCAATGTGATTGCGCGCGCAAGAGACATTCTCAACACGACAGGTGCCGTCGGCGGCAGCGCAGGCCGCACGCTTCAAACAAATTCTACTTATAATACCTAAAAATATTATGTCTAATTATTGTAAGCCGTCCATTTATGTTCGCGATTATTTTTGTACGTTATTATATTTCTAATAGCAGCTTATATTAGCTGCATAAATAATTACATATTATGTATTTATGTCCTCGATGTGTTGGTAAACATTTCACAAAAGACGATGTACCGCAAAGTTTTATCTTCGCGCAGGTTTGGTTGAAAAGATCTACACTCACGAGGAAAAAAAATCGACTCAATTTGCACGTTTGACTTTTCCCCACAAAACCTTTTGGCCTATTCATGCGGCGTTGGAAAATTTGGTGTCATTTTCCTCAACAAGTTTCGACAGGTTAATGAGCGGAGATGTGAACAGGTCAAGTTCTGACAAGTAACTGATAACCTTTTCCCTCTGACCCTGATTTTATATGTATCAAAGGGAGCACAACTCATGGGCTGATTTAACACGTAAATTCTCACAAATCAGTAAATCGTACACAACCTGAAAATACCCGATTCGATTTTCCCGATTTTTTATATACCCGAAAGTTGAAATATCAGAGAATATAATTCCATTATAATAAACCCTATAAAACAGCCCAATTTCCAGAAAAGTCTCGTAAACGAAGAAAAATGCAGTGAGTCGATTTTTTTGCTCGTGAGTGTATGTTGTAGTCTGTTGTTAAGTTTGTCGTTGATGACAAAAATATATTGTTATCTAGATAGTTCTAGTTTTATTTGTCATCGATGACCTAACCTTTTCACACTATCAATAACTTGCTTTTCTTTTCTGTTGTTACACTACAGCCATGTAAAGATCTTGTCTTGTGGCCTTACTTCACTTCACTTTAATCCTGCCCATGCACTTTAGGTCGAAGAATATTATGGAACTTTAGCTTAATAACATCTTGTTGTACTCGGTTCTTCCACCGCCGCCGCTGCCTTCATTTTGTATAACGCCTAGAGGTGCTGGCGAGCAACTAAATGTTTTGCAACGATATTATCTATACAAAAGTGAAAGAACTATACGATTATATGGTACACGTTTGGAAAATAAGTAAGTCCCAACGAGCGGCGGCGAACAAAAATAGTAGTGAAGATACATCATTCGACAGGAAAGATGTTAACTATTGTAGCTATAGGTTGACAGAATATACTGGGATATAATTGCTCCAGATAACGTCACATGTCACAGACATGACTTTCTTAAACAGTATATAATATTAGTTACAGATTGACTACCTACTACTTAGGTTTGTATTTTTTTTAAGTGATTATGCTGTAATCACAAAGGAAACAAGGAAATATAATACTGAGGATAAATAATTTCATATTTCTCGAGATCCTTTTCACTATGACCTGTTTCGTCGCAGTAAAACCTGGCGTAAGCCATACTAATATTATAAATGCGAAAGTGTGTCGGTTTTTCAGTCCGTCTGTTACCTCTTCACACTTAAACCGCTTTAGATGAAATTTGGAATGGACATAGGCTACTTTTTATCCCGGCAATCATCTTTTAAGGGGGTGGAAGTATGTATGGGTGAGCGATGACTAGATAAGCGCCTGATATTAAAAAAATAGCAATAAAATTCTATCTCTATGAACGAGTTCTACGCGGACGAAGTCGCGGGCAAAAGCTAGTAATGTTATATTTTAACGTAGTTTTTATCACAAACGTATTTTGAAAACATCGTTTGACGTAAGAGCGATATAAGTACTATTATCGTCAATAATAAAAGCTATAAACATTAGCACTTCAATAACATACCAATGACCCTTGCTAGTACATTCTAAAGCACAGCCGTATAAACACAATATGAGATCTGATGTGTTCCTGATTTAGGAGGCCCGCGCGTAGTTGTGAACTTCAACTACATTTCACCAGCATTTATGTTCCAGAACGTCCAACAAAAAAGGAGGACGTTTGCAAGGCGATTGAAAATGTGGTGCTGTTAACAGTACCCCTTACAGTTAACACTAACACTTTTAAGCTCCGAGTGTGTAATTCCTTTACACTTAGGTACCGTATGTACATTATTTTATACGTAGGTAAGTAAGGACATTTTCGAATAATATTGGTAAATTGGAAAACGAAGAGATGACCGAACGACGAAGAAATGGCGTGATTATAAACATGAATGATTATATTCTACGAATAGGTACCTAACTTAACATGAATACTAATAATAGGTAAGGTAATAAGTATAAGGGAATTAATGACCGCGCGTCCTAGATAACTTTAGCGTCACAACCAACTACGCCATTTCTTCCTTTTGAGAAAAATTGTATGATGAAACAATGAAATTATTAGTTGAGTTGAATTGAGACGCCTAGATTAATTGTGACAACATTTCATATTTATAACGCTACAATTTTATTACTTCCATGTATTCTGTATGAAAAGAGGAAAAGACACCATCCTCCATATTGGATTAGACAATGCATGTAATTTTCTTAATCGGCACCCCGTGAAACCTCATAGAACATTATAGGTGCCGCAAGTGTTACACCTATAATGTTCTATGAGACGATTCACGCAGAAAAGAGTAATACTCTGTGCTGAGGGCTGCTTACAGTGAACGGAAATATACAGCAGCGTAAGATAATTAGTTGCGCATCACGAACATAACGCATACATTTTGAATTTATACCCCATACATTTTCATACACCGGGCTTATGTATGAAACTCGATTCTTATGGAGTAAACTCCAATAAACTCCAAAAATCGTGATAAATTTAACGTGGTCACGATATTTTTTTCCTAAAGGGGCATCTCTTTGTCGAGGAGGTTGTTCCAGGGCGTTACGCCACGCATGCGTGTGTGATCGGTCGTCATGTCTGGACTTCGCACTAAAAACGCATTTTGTATGGAGATCCACTTAAGATTCGCTCTTGCAAGTTTAAGCTCTTAATTGCGTATAAATTGAATAACACGTGTACTTGTTTTGTGTATGTGAATTCTTAATTAATCACTAGGGATTATATTCTATATTAAAAATTGTATAATTTATAGTAACTATAGAAATTTGCTGTTCAACTTATGGTTAAAATGTTACGTACATCTACGGCGTTCAACTTTCGGCCAAGGTAAGTATAGTGTTTTCAAATGCTGATAAATTCTGCTAGTATAGATAAATAGAATTTTGACAGCTTACATTAATCGTTTCTTTGCCGTTGATTATTCTACCCATACAGTTGAACGTAGATAGCTTTTGATTCTCAACATGATTTGGGGTTTGTTCTAGTATGAAAACCACAAATGTTCAACAACAAGACCTGTTACCAGAACATGAACCAAAAAAAATAACTATTTAACTTTTGCCTTCTAAGTAAACACGAAGTTTCTAATTTTATTTTAATTATCCTAGATATATATAGTATTCCACTGCTGGACAAGGCCTGTCTCTAGAATGTTCAGAAAAAAATATGAACCGGTTCATCTTTTGAGTTCTATTCCGATAACAGGTTCACTTGTTGATTTATTTCGTTCATTTTATAGACAACCGGGGTCCTATTTTGGCATAAAATCATTTTTAGAAAAATACTATATTCAGATAAAACTAGTGCCTACGCCAGGGCCTATCATGGGATTAGGTAGCGGACCCCGGGCATCCTTCAGGATACAACTGTACTGAACTGTAGATAACTTTAGGAGGATAATTATTGTATTATGATAGTAGGTTTTAAAAAAATCGAATCCTATTTTATTTATTTATTATTTATTCTTTATTAAGGAAAACAAACAGTATCAATCACACCTAAAGTTAATAAATTAAGGTAGATCATAAGCCAGTAAAGTTTTCACAAATATATCTACACGTATAAGGAAAATATGCACGAAGTAAAAGAAGTAAAAGTTGACAATAATCGTACAGAAAAATAACTGGACTCAAAAATAAAGGCTAAAGTTGTGGCAGTTGCTTAAATTGTAGTGTCTTAACCCTACGATGAATTAGGGTTTAATAACGGACACTGATACTGGATACCGGAAGAATACCTATACGACACCTAGCCTCCATACGAATACGACACAACTGCTGTTTTATTTTTATGAGCCACATGAAAATATGTTTTTGGGGTGCCTACGACGAAGAGTTACTACTTATTACAGTTAGGATTAGGAACAATTAACAATTTGTATATTTCGGAGGCCTGCAGAATACGGTTTTCTCCAAATTCTCCATTACTGACCATTTAAATCCAATTTTAGAAACAAAGGAAAAATTGAATAATGTAGTCACCGAGCAGGACTGCGACCTGGCTGTGTGACTGACTCGGTGTCTAATTTTTTTTCCTTTATTTAAAAAAATGTAGTTTGCGTTAGCAGCGTCACTTCGTTGAAATCCGATAGATCTCCCCCTTAAAATTTGTTTCAACATCTTCATTAAACATCGACTTTAGGTACAGTTTTAGGTTTTAAATTAGGTACATTAGGTATTTTATAATTTTCGACGTCAAATTCAATTTATGACAGACTAGCGGCCGCCCGCGACTGCGTCCGCGTAGATTTTAGATGGTAACAAAGATACAAATGAGGTTTATTTGTTTCTATCAGTTATATCATGCTATTAATCTTTTGTGAAAAATTAAATGCAAAATAAATGCAAAAAAAAAAAATATCCGCCATCTTAGGATTTTAAAATGGATTTCATTTTCGTAATCGACACCCCGAGGAATCACAAAAATGACACCCATATCGATTTTTAAGAAAAATAAATGTCCGCCATCTTGGATTTGCAAATGCATGTCATTTTCGTAATCGGTACCCCGAGGAACCTCGAAGATGACACCTATATCGATTTTTACTAAAAAGTAAAGATTTGCTCCCCTTACAACCGTGGAACCCCCTTTTCACTTTAATAACTGAGCAATTTAGAAAACGCTGAAATTTTGTTGTATTTAAACATAGAGTCTATTTACGACGTTTCAAATCTCTAACTTCAAAAAGACTTTCATCCCATACAAACTTAGCACCCCTATTTTACCCTCTTAGGGTTAGAATTTTACAAAACGCTGAAAATACTTTCTTTAGATTTAAGTTCGTAACCTTTTTACGAATATTTAAGTTTTCAGCTCAAAAAAAAATTCTCCCATAAAAACTTTGCACCCGTATTTGATCCCATTAGGGGTGGAAAATGAATGAAAATGAAAAAAGTTTATTTCGGTTATTTACGATTTTAACAGCAATAGAAAAGGTTGGAGCCTCCTATTAAGCAAGTAATTTTGCTTGTGTCAGGAGACACCGCTCTTCCAAACAGTAAGAAGTGGTCAATCATAATAAACATTTTGACGCTTAAGCAGTTACAGATTTATCTTGAAATAATTTTTAATCGTGTATAATAATATATAATGTGTGTGTGTGTGTGTGTGTGTGCGTGCATGCGTACGTGCGTGCGTGCGTGCGTGCGTGCGTGCGTGCGTGTGTGTAGTTTTGTGTATGGATGTATTCTTACAGAGAAGGATTACTAAATTATGATGTGAAAGATAATAGTGACTCTGTTTCATCATAAGTTAGGTTTTTTAACCAATCAACTAAGGAAAGTTTGCAATGGTAACTTTGAAGCGGATAAATACTGATCGTCTTATTTATACGATTGTACAATCGAGCTGACTGAATGACAAATTGTTTGCCAGCATAGCGGGACCTGCAGACTGGGACAGGAGCTACATTGTGTTTTCTTCTACGATTTTGTGTGTTTGGATCATAGGTAAGGGTTTTATGCAATTTTACAATAGAACTTACAATATAGAGTATCCGCATGGACAACAGATTACAATCCTTGTAAAGCTCCGTGGTGGGATACATAAATGGTTTTGAAAATGTAACTTTAAGTAAGCATCTTTGGGCTCTCTCTACCTCTAGGAATTTTGTTTTGCTGGCACCACCCCAACTAGATATGCAGTAGGTCATAATCGACTGTGCTAGAATAGTGTATAGTTGTTTTAGGAGTTTAACGGAGGCCACTTGCCTGAGGAGTTTAAAGACCCATATCAGCTTTCTAATGCGTCCATTTAGGTGCTCAACGTGATCGTTCCATGAAAGTCTCTGGTCTAGAATTACGCCTAGATATTTAGTTGTAGGTACTTTGTTGATAGCTGTACAGTCACAATTTACAGGGTTAGCTTGGTTACAGATATGTATTTTTAACTTGTAATTTTGAGATGGCTGCGTCTTATCATACCTGGAGAAGCACATGTAATTTGTTTTTGCGGCATTTAGTGTGAGCAGGTTACGTTTGAGCCAAGCATAGATTAAATTAAGCCCTTTCTCTGCCTTACCATAAACTGCCTCCCAAGTACTGTCTGAACTGTACTGTGGTGGAATTTCCAAAAATCCCGTCTTATCCCTTGGATACGTCATAAAAGTAAGCTCTGGACCAAATTTGAAGTTTCTAGTTCCAGTAGTTTCGGCTGTGCATTGATGGTAGATCAGGACTTCATTCTTATCAAAAAGGCAACGGTGTTCCAACTGTTCTGTCGTAGTACTGATATTTTCAGTTTATATTAAGATAATAATGCACAAATGTCGTCCATAATGTAGTTGGAGTTTCACCCGTACACGAACCACTTATCAAAGCAGTTATATCCGAATAGCGCTGCATGTCTGATTGCCCTGATAGAAGTAATTAATAAGTATATTAATCTGTTTCCATATTATAACATAATAATAGTCGTAAAACGTTAAATATAAAACAAAGAGGCACGGCCGTACCATCCTTTTCTCGAAGCGTAATTTTAACATCCTGTAATTTTGTGTTAGCTAAAGCTAGAACCCTGAATTTTCAGTAGCGTGTAGGCTATAATATGACTTTGATTTACCAATTAAAATTACCTCAATAATATTCAATTTAAACTTGTAGTTAAAGAACCTTAGCTCGTCAAAGTTCCTTAGTTTTGTCACTGACACACTGACCGATCAACATAATTCTAAGATTGTAATCCCATACAAATAAATGCGATACAAAGTTATATTTTTGTAGTTCCTGCATCTATGAAAAGTTTTTAGTTCTAGATGCATTCATAAGTTTGTATTGACACATTTACTTACAAAAAGGAGTGAGATCCCATAAAAAACATTCCATGTAAAAATAGGCCAAGTCTCAAAACTCTCTCATCGTAATAAGTTGTGAGATACCTGCATATTATATCATCGTTACATAGAGCAAAGTCAGGCATTGGTATTAATCTTTATTTGCTTACTAAATAAAATTTGGTGACTTGGCAATCACACAATAGTACATAATCTTAGGTATGTAAAAATTAATGAATGAGGTAAAGTTGTGTAATTCTCAAGTCTCAAAATTTTATTCAGTAAGTGTACACGTAATTACATATTAATAAGCTAAAACCCCAATATAGGCATTACCAGAATCGTTTCCATACAAACATAACCAGACACATACCCTTGTGCCGCTCCATCATTGAGAAGACCACGTTTGAAGCATCAAGCATGGGCAGCAGCCCAGCATCACAAGACTGTATCTTCAATAATAGTTTTCTTAACACTACGTGTCACAGTTGTTTTTAGTTATGCACTAACACAGTTTAATCCACAATTTCATCATGATTTACCGATATTCCCGACCGTAACGGAGCAGCGCGGGAATCCCCCTTTCTCCGTATTTGATCGAACGTTTTTTTTCTTTCTGACACACGTCAGGAGCACTGAATGTCACGCGCCTTGGGTTGGCCGCTAATAACTATTCAGGTTTTATGCCTGAACAGTAATCAAGTAAAGATTAATACCAATGCCTGACCTGGCTCTACGTAATATCTCACAACTTTTTACGGAATGTTTTTTATGGGATGCATGTTTCGCCATCAAACAAAGGTGTCATTTCATATTATTTGTGGGATGAGTATTGTTCTCAGTCATTTCTTTACTGTCTAGTACGTCTCAGTCGAAGTAGAATTTTTTTGGTATTCAACTATTCAACCCCCGACGCACATCGCAAAAGAGGCGTGGGCGTGGTAAGTTTAAAATGTGTATATGTATGTCTGTCTGTGATCGATATTGTAGCTCCCTAACGGAAGAACGAATGTGAGTTTAATCTAAAGTATTGATGGTCGATATGGTTGTTTTGATTCAAATTAAAAAAAAAAAAAAATATATATATATATATATATATATATATATATATATATATAAAAGCGCTCGTGCCGCTAAGTGTCGTGAGTTCTCTATGAAGATACAACCTTTTTAGATTTTGGCCCGCGACAATTTAGCTATTATTTGGCCCTTGGCTACTAAAAGGTTGCCGACCCCCGCCCTAGCTTAAGGGCTTGGGGGATAAAAGTTTCAAGGTTTTGATTTTTTTTTGTTATTTGTGTAGTAAGCCAGTATTTACATACCAAGCTTTCTAGGACTTCCAGAAGTAGCCTAAGAATTTTGATGATCATCAGTGAATGAGTGACAAACTCGGGTTATTTAAAATATCAAATACAAAGTACAAAAGATTTGCAAATGAAACTTCTACTATTAGCATCAAATCCCGAGAATTTTGTTTATCTGGCGTAATCCAAACAAGTTACGAGGGTTCAAAAAACGACGAAGCACTTCAAGGAAAGGTAGGTAGTGCTCTTGCGCTTCGCTTGTCTCGTCTTGGCGGGGGCACTGCGGTGCCCCCAGATTCCTTCTAATGATCTATCTATAAGTGGCAAAAGAAAAAAAGAAGAGGAGTGGCTATAACTAGTGGAACCAGATCACTATATAATATTATCAAACGTTATGTTTACAGAATATGCGAGTTCAATGTTATTTGTCACGTGTAGGCTTCATTCATATATTAAGTTATAGTTGCCTATCGCTCAACCACTATAACTATACTTCTGGGTACAAGGTTTCAAGACTAATCCTGTATCTGAACCTAACGAGTTGTGGTATTCTATGAAGTACAAGCCGCCGCCCGCGACTTCGTCTGCGTAAATTTTAGATGGTAACAAAGATCTGTGAGTTCCTTTAATTGGCTTTGTATTATTATCTAAGTCTCTTATCATAATCTATCGAACATTATTTCATAAGAAGGCAAAACTGGCATTTTAACGCCTGCTAGACCATTAGAAGAAGAGACACGCGGAGTTCCCGACACTGGCCAAAATGAAGTGTTCGTTCAGCAGGCACGTATCCTTTTGGTTCGGGGGGGGGGGACAACATTGAAACAACCATGTGAACTGTGTAAAAATCGCTGTAATCACTGTACTATAATTTTTAATAACTTAAAGAAGTACCGTCTAAAAACGTTTTCGGGGGGAGATCAATCCCAACTATCCCCCCCTCTGGATACGTGCCTGGTTCGTTGTTAAAGGCTCCCCGAACCCTGAACCAATGTTTACCCTTTTAGGATAGGATAATAAACGCAAAAATACGTCTTTTTGTGTTTAAACAGCGAGTCTGTATACGAACTTTCAAACCTGTCATTGCTAAAAAGATTTGTTCTCGTACAACTTTTCACCCCTTTAAGGGAGAAATTTTAAAATAGCTGAAACATGTTTTGTTGTATTTAAACAGAGTCTAAATGCTACGTTTTTAATCTCTCGCTTTAAAAAGGATTTGCTCCCCTAACAAACATTTAACACTTTTAGGGGAGGAATTTTGAAAAACGATGAATAATTTTTTTGTATTTAGACTGCGAGTCTATACATGAAGTTTAAAATCTCGCAGTGCATAAAAGATTTGCTCCTCGTACAAACTTGGAATCCCCTTTTCACCCCTTTAGAGAGCAATTTAGAAAAACACTAAAATAGGTTTTGTTTCAGAGGGTCTATTTAGGAAATTTTAAATTTCTCACTTGGATAATGATTTGCCCCCGTAGATAATTTGGACCCCACGTTCACCCCTTTAGGGAACAAATTTTGAAAAACACTGTAATGCCAGCATTAACTTATTTAAACACAGAATCTATATAATATATATTATGTATAGTAGTATATGACGGGCATTCCTGACCATTGTGCATCGTTGGCTATTCGCTATTGGGAGATTTTGTATTGAGTCCACGAAGTAAATAAAAATGAGTTTTATTTGGAACATTCGATATAAGATGGCTTATTCACTTTAATTTCACTTAAAATGTAGCGTGGAAAGTTCTGAGGTAGGACCAAGGCGTCCAGTCACTAGCGAGTTCAGCCAAAGAGTGCCGGCGCTCGGCCCACCCGGCTCTATCCTAGCGCACGGAGTGGGGGTGGATGTGACATCAGCCACCAAACCAACCAATCGTAGCCGACCATGCGCTGCGCTACAATTCAGTGTCCGTACTCATGACCGTCCTGTCTCCGACATATACATATATACACACACATAGTATATATATATATATATATATATATATATATATACTTCTTTATATTTTTTTACTTTTAAAATGGTACCTACGTTGAGTCGTGTCTTTGGTCACACTATACGTAGTTAAGTTCGGTGAAAAATGTTGGAAAAAAAATATATATATATATATATAGCAGTATATGTAAAAGATTTGAAACTTTGTATATAGATTCTGTCGTCGACGTATATATATATATTTTTTTTTTCAACATTTTTCACTGAACCTACGTATAGTGTGACCAAAAACACGACTCAACGTACCGTTTTAAAAGTTGAATAACTATATTTATAAAGACATATTAAAATATATTCATAAGGAATTAAGCTTTTAAAATATACGTCGTATGGAAGAAACACACATGAATTTGACATCTGACAGAAAACAAATAACATATGTACATTGAATGAATAATACACTCATAAGTCATAATACATAAAATAAAACAATTTTACTTTTAAACTGCTGAAGCTAATACCCATGCACTTACGTCAAATAACGATACGCTAGCAAAAATAACTTACTAAAAACTGAGTGATGCAACAGTGGGCAGACCGGTATCATCTGAAGGTACAACAGCGATACACGTTATCTCAACACGTGCAATACGATAAGCACGGCATGAATGGAACGACCCCCGCAAAGGTGAACGTCGAACTAGTCGGACCCCGTCAGAGATGCTACCGCGAACGAAGTTCGAATATCTCCCTCTGTCGCACGAATTAGCAAGTGCGACAGAGAGGTAGGGCCAGTGGGTTGGGAACCCACATAGCATGCTAATAAGGCCATGGCCTTAGACGTCTGGGGCGTCAGCGTCACTGACCTTCCCTTTCTTTGGCGCGGGTCCCGGCGTGAGTGAACAGGGACCGACGGATGACGCCGGCGTGTTTGAGTATGCTCCTCCCTTCTCTCTCTGAAAAATAGAGGGGGGTGGCGGGAGGAGAGTCCCGCAAAACCCCCATATTTCCTTCCCCGGGTCAGGGGTATGCGTAATGCATTTTCACACTACAGAATTATTTTATGTTATACACCGTGGGCTTTAATAACCCGAAAGATTTAAAAACCAACGATTTTAGGGCCTAATTAAAGTACATAAAGTTATGGGTCATACGCGGATTTAGGTTCGCGTCTTTTCTGTGGACATATCAAAAGTTAAGGGCTACAAAGTTTAATTTTGGATTGGACCAGTAACCCGCATAAATGGGTAACTTCCGTGTCTACGAATTAATAGGGTTCACAAGTTGTAGTACCCACAAAACAATCTATAAACAGATTTAAAGATCTTACGACGAGCCCAGCGTCTATAATCTAACTATCAGTAAAGTAAAATACCACTTTAAAACAAACTCGAAGCCGGTAGACAGTATAAGATACCGAGCTAGACGCACATACGGGAAGGACCCCACGTGGTGAACAGTTACAAATACTACAAGTCCACATAGCGCGGGAGTGCCGCGGCCGGCTCACGCTACCTACGCCCGCGCTTACATCAGCCGCTTCACGTGCTAGATATAGATAAAGACCCAGCTCAGGTAGCAGACGCAACTGCAATGGCGGCAATATTACAAATAGACATTTTTAAATTGAATATTGCCTTGACCACTCAGTGATGAGACAATACTCTCCGCGCAGTATTTGGAATACCTCTGAACATTTATTTGGTGACGAGTTTACCAATAATGATAGCCACTTTAGCCTCTATTTTTAAGGTTACGCTAGATTTATCACCGCCTGCGTAAGCGGAAAATTTCTTTTGCGTCCGGAATGATGCAAAATTATTAAAAATGAATTCAAAAATAAAATCATGTAGGTTTTATTTCGAAATACCCTTATCTCTATCCGTAGCCTGGAACCTTCGATACCAACGAAACATTTGGAGTATTATTTTCTCAATGTCAAACAAACTACCAATCAGCGAGGTGCGGTTATGTAGGAAAGAATCGAAAGTGTTTGCTAAGGGTAAGTCATATAGGAAAACAATATTGTTTGAAGCAATATAATTTTGAGGATTGTTCGTAATGGGTACCTCACTGTACGATCGGCTTCACAATGGGCTTGATACCTTTGTGCCGTTACGTTTTAATGTTATATTTAAACAGTCATACTGAATGTTCAACGTGTGAAAACACCACATAGCCAAAGCGGCCGGCTACTTATTAGGCCGCCTATATTTAAATAAGAGTTTACTTTCCATACAAGCTGCTCCCAGGAATGCTGCCAGAAATACTTACTCAGGAAACAACAACATAGTCCTATAATATAAATACACCAAAGCGCGATTCCAGCGCCGCTAGCAGAAGTCGATCGTAATAATAGTCAATCGTCGCGTAATGACTAATGTTGAACAAAATTGATCAGAATTTGTTTATTTAGAGGTACATAAATAAATTTGTATTTTTGGAAAGCTTATAAAACGCTCCCTAGATGTGGCAATGGATTAAATTTCATGTTCTCTGCTGAAACAAAGGGGAGCCTCCTGGCTCGGCTGAAATTCAAGAGGACCTTGTCTCAGATTTCTAAATAGATAACAGAATCAAATTATCTACAGATTTGGGTCAATTATAGGGAATAGATGAAAGAGCTAACCTTCCTAAGACTTTTTTATGTTATGGGGGGCAAACAGCAGACGGATCGCCTGATGGTAAGCGATTACCGTCGCTCATAGACACCTGTAACACCAGATGAGTCGCAAGTGCGTTGCCTTTCAGAAGGAGATACGCTCTTTTCTTGACTCTATTTAGCGTTTATACAAATCGAATACCTTAGCAATAGGTCATACACAAAATTTGGAAGAAAATAACCACTTACATTTGTTAATTCCGGAAAATAAAAATATTCAGGCCATTTCCATCTGAACCGCCACCAAAAGGGGCACTCCGCCACACTGTTAATCGGTACAGAGACCGGATGAAAATGGTCAATATTCTACAAGAATCCCATGAGGACTTCGAAAGGATCTTGACGCAGCTCTGGATAAAATTGCCAAGTAACAATGATACCAGCGCTGAAGAATCCAAATAACCAATTATTGCTATTTATTAAGGAATAACTTTATCTTTGAATTGAGGACCTGTGTGTGTGTGTGTTTAAATCAGTTTTACGTTTTAAGAGGGTACGAACATTTCGTTACAACTCGTCATAGTCGCGATCGCCTGCGAGCGGCCATGTTTAGCTACCCACACTAAAACGATTACTGTATGCGTGCGGTTCGAGTGCTGCCGATTGAACTGACAAGTGTTGATCATAGAGTGAGGTAGGAAAAAATGTGATGAGTTTTAAATGTTTTTATTTTATTGCGTATTACGTACCCACGTATTAATTATCTAATATTAGGTACGTATGTCCCTCATAGGCATCGATCTACTTTTTCTTCCGTCAACCATTTCTGGCAAGACTCCTTCCAAAACTGGTCAGTTTTATAAATCTTTGCAGTCTTAAGCTGGAAGTTGCACCTGTCCACACCGCAAATAAACATACGTTTATTTGGCAGAAAACAAAATAACGATTTTTCAATATATTAATTTTATTCACTTCTTTTCTTGACATCACTATACTAAAGTAAAATAACCGATCACTCATGTAAAAACTGACCCATTATCCTAGTGCGGAACATAGAGATAATCAACAGAATAAGCTTTTCATCGGATCACAGGATGATAAGATGTTCAATAAGAATTCAACCACCTAAAAATAGTCGCATTCAAAACCCCTACTAACATGCTGAAGTCAAGTTACGATAAGGCCAATTTCATTCAAAACTTAAAATAATTGCCAATCACTGTATCACTCGGAACACACTGAAAAATTACAAAGCCTCAGCGATAAATTAGAAGAAATAATTACAAAAAGCCTACAAAAACCTCAGCATAAATTAGAAGAAAAAACAAAATTATCAGGGACCAAACACTAAATTTAATATTTACGCGTACAGAACTTTTAACCACAAAAAACAAATCCAGAAAAATGAGAGAAGAGCTAAAACATCTATGCAAAGTTACAAAGACAGCAATAAGACTAGACTATGACATACATAGAAGATCAGTAATAGAAAGGAATATGACATCATTCCGTAGCTCAAAGAGAGTCTATAAAGAACTTAAAAAAACTGGATACAGTGCCTAAAAATGGGAACTACTGAAAAAGTAGCAGGGAGTCAATATTACAATATGAGACAGCCTTCTATACAGATCTATGTAGAAAACAACCACAAGACTCACCACAACAGGCACAGCAAAACATCGCAGAGACTGCTGACGAGTCAGATAATACCCGACTGGACCCAATCAATGAAAGAGAGGTACTGAAACATATAAGCAAACTAAAAACTGAAAAGAGTCCAGGCCCTGACCAATTCGACAACGACACTCTAAAGATTGGAGCTCCAATACTAGTCACTTTCTCAACTAACCTTTTCAATTTAGTGATAGATAAAAAACTAGTACCGTCACAATGGTGCACTTTCAATATAATACTCCTTTATAAGTCTTCTATCAACAATATACAATGAAAATTAAATACAGAGAAGAACAATTATATCATGGAAGAAGTTCTGGGCACGGAAGGAAATATTAAAAGGAAATTACAATTAAAAATTAAAAAAGATCCTCCTGCATCTAACCTAGTCACACTTATACAAACCTGGGTATACACCGAAAAAGCAAGAAACAAAGTCCTGTCCTGCCAGTTGCATGGAGAGGAGTAACTTAAGTCTGAGGAAAATCGAAAAGCAAGAAACATAGATATCAGAAAGAAAACAAAGATAACAGACGCTCTGAAGTTTAGGCTTAGACAGAAATGGAAACGGGCAGGACACATTGCAAGATACAAGGACGAAAGGTGGACTATACAGTCGACAAAATGGCCTGGTCCCATAGGAAAACGGCGGGTGGGTCGCCAAGAAACAATGGATCTACGATATAGTACCCATTGCGGGAGAAAATTGGTTAAAAACTGCCACCGAGAAAAAGAAATGAAGAAATGTGGAGGAGACTTTTACCCAAGGGGGAAAGATACAGAAGGCGGTACTCCTGGACAAGGCGCGGATAGTCAGGAGGTTCCTCTCTCTGTCGCCCTAACCATCGGTAGCTTAGGCCCGCCTCGTTGCCGGCGGCACCCTAGGTTAGGATTTTATAATATTTTTATGTTTTGTAAGTATATTTTTATATTTTACTTTGTATAAAGATATTGTAAAAACCTAGCCTAAGAAGGAAAATAAATAAAGAGGATAATAATAATAATCAGTACTTATGCAACGAAGCACGGTAAAAAAATGTAATATTAAAAATATTGTATGTATGACATAACTGTTAAAGAATTAATTGTAGTACGTTGTAAGCTTTCAAACGACACAAGCTTCCAAGTACCGATTGGTAATATAGAACCTGAGATTTGGAGAAAAATCGACGACGGTCGGCGGCCATCTTTACGACGTCACAGCTAATCCATTTTTTACAACCGGTACAATGAACAAAATCATATCAGTTTTAAGTAAATAGTCAGTGTCGGCGACTTTTCCTCAAATTGGCCGATTGCCGCCATACTATAGATACGAATGCTATATAACGATCACGCTACTAGCTAGTTTAGAGTATAGAAAAGATATTGTCACTAGTCAAACTTCATAAGTTCTATTCCCTGGGTCCAAAACTACGGTTTAGATAATAATGTTAAAATTATTGTTCAAAAACAGGTGATATTTGGATATGAGATAAGTATTTACATCGATGTTTTATAACCTGTTTTAAAACATAGGTTGTATGTACTTTACAAAAAATAATCGGGTAAGGAACTGAAATGGGGAATATAAATTAAAAAGGCTGTTTTTTCTACAGTTCCAAGATGGGATTCGGTAATTGCTACGCCGAAACACCTTTAGAGGTTTACAATTTGGGCAAAAATAATTAGTACCTATCTCATAAAACTAATTGAAACAACAAACAACAACGACAGAAACAACTTTTACATTGTTATGTATTTATTGAAATATGAGGCCGCTTACTGTGTTGTTTCTCTATTATTATTATTTTTTATACTTACGCGTTAAATAAATATTTTCTGTACTTCTTTCAAATATCTTGTTTTGTTACATGTATGTTGTTTTACATGTATCTTATCTTGTCTAGATGAGGGAGGGCCCTTGCGGATGCACTTCGACCCAATGGGATCTTTTGTGCAATTTACATGTATACTTATAAAAGTATGCTGCCTTGGACAAAAATAAGCTTATTATATTCAAACGCTGTCTATATTTCATTGAATGTCTATTACCTAGTTCAACAGTCATTGTGATGAGTTTCGCGCCGAACCGGTTCTATCTAGAATCGGCGATCGAGCCGCATTATGTTTTTGACCTCATGATATCACGCTCCAATTCGGTCCGGATCGCACTCGACTAAGATCATTAGCTCGATAATAATGTTAAGACTTCATCGTTTTCATTCATTCATCTTTTTTTCCCCGTTGTAACATTGGATCGTAGAAATTACTAAATAAATCCGAATGGACTTTATAAACTTGATTGCTATATAACTCGTTATACAAAAGTTAAATTCAATTTTATGAGAAATTAATAAATAGTTCAATTATTTAATTTAAATTATTAGTCGTACATTTAATTTAATTAAATATTAACGCAGCAATTAAAACTATTGACTTTTATTTTAATATTTGTAAGACTTAGCTGCATCGCTGCTCAGTTCCCCCTCAAACAACCTTCAAAATATTCATTCCTTCTGTTCATCTTTCACAATACTTCCATTCTCGTCTCTATCTATTCTAAGTTTAGGTGATGTTGTTGATACCTTTAGTCCGTTTTAACAGCTTTCCAGAACAATTTTCTTTTGGTTTTGAAATCATTAGAGAATTTTCTATCCAAACCTGTCTTTTTTTCTCATGATCATACTCTTTATTTTTTGCTTTAATGTCCCGTACACACGTTTGAGTTCTTTTTTTTTATTGAAATCCGTCCTCGCAATACTCTGGGTATTTCCAATCGCAACCAAGTCAAACCAAGCTTTCTTCTTTTCGTACGCCAGTTCTTTCACTTCTACATCCCACTATGGGGTTTCGCTTACTTTCCCTTTCATCCTCTTTGTTTCAGGACACACTTCGGTAACTGCGCCTATCATTCCTTCTTTCATACATCTCCATATCTCTTTTATGTCTTCTGCACTCACTAACTCATTTCCACTAATCTTGTCGTTCAAGGTACTCTTGTATTTAGCTCGCAGTTGTACATCGTGGAGATTTTCCACTTCTATGCGTTTAAGTTCAGTAGTAGAACCAGGGCAATAGTGTCGCCATCGTCTGAAGAGGCCTTTCAATCGACTTACTACAAGGAAGTGATCTGTTCCTACACTGACTCCTCTATATGAGAGAGTATTAGAGACACACTGATATTCAATTCCAAACATACCTCAAGCAAACATTCTCCATTTTCATTCACTAGCCCTACTACGAGAAGGCGGGTTAAACCTACCTTGAGCCTTATCCACATGAGTCTTGGGTCAATATATGTAGTAGTATATAGTAGGAATGAGTGTATGACGCTGTGTAGTCAAGACTGGTGTCCATTAAAATCGTCAAAGCTTATGTGATATTTTATTACTGAAGTTTAAAAAAATGGACTGTAAAATAAGTAATGATTGAGTGGTGGTTGTGAAATAAAACACTAATGATTTTGCAACAAAACGACTCAGAACTCTTAATCATAATCTCTATAGCATATTTATATTTACTGTATGTACCTATATATGTATATATATATATATATGTATATATATACATTTTTTTTTTCAGTACGGTGAAGTTTGTCTATCTCATTCATTATCCAATCAATCCCTCAAAGGTTAGCTAGAAGAAATCCCTCACAGGGATAAGTTCGCCATTGTACTCTAATCTCATGTGACATGTATATCAACAACAATTCCTATTACAATACCTATTACTTATGATTATACTTAATGATTTCAGTAATTTGTAGAATTGAATTAACACATAATAATTAATACCGTATAATTGCACTATAACAATGACATGTAATATTGATAATATTATTAATAGATGACTATGACTATGACTATTGTTTTAACCTTTTAGTGTGTACAATAAAGTGCTTACATACATACATAAGCTCGTTTAGACAGGAAGCATTATGAATAAATTTGAGTAGCTTCTGTATGGGTAAGTGTGCATACACAGTAAAAGTAATATATGACGAGCAGCCCAAATATTAGATCACCGAAAAATGCACACGCACAGGTCTGACATCTTACTTATCTCAGTTCTGGGCGTAAATTAAACTAAGATAGCAGTTTGACAGGCTTCAAACTTACCAAGTCACACTATTAAGTAGCAAATAACATAAAAAACATTTTAATCTATTAAAGAACGTGATTTGTACATGACAGGAGCTATGATCTAAGCAGCTTTGAAAGAACTTGGTTTCCGTTCGACCTAATTTCTATTATAACCGTTTACGAACTTGGCATTTTTTCACAGGTTTTTAATGGGATAAGTACAGTAATTAGTCTAATTGCGAGTAGCGATTTCCGAGCGAGGAACCCGTGACCCGTCATAGAGTAATCGGGCGATAGCGTCGACGCGTGGTGATGTGTGATAAATAACCGCTCACTAACAGTCACTGCCACTGTTTGTCTTTTATAACTTACAATTTTTGTACGTTGCCACTAGATATCTGAATACGGCTTTATAACCAGGGTTCGGCAAAATACCTGTTGTTTTGTACCTATCTCATATACAAATTAGTTACATTCAATGTAGGCATTTAGATTTAGAAAATGAAATACAAAGAACCAATTACTGTTTTATTGTTAATGATAAATGGGAACACCATTTAAATAATTTATATTTATTCTTCATCAAGAAGAAACTTTTCTGGATCGTCACGCTAATAAATTTTAAAGACGACAAAATAAGCCCTGCGAGAATCAACTAAAATGTACCTATTTGGAACGCAAATACTTACCATGTATTTCAATACTTACTAGTAATGTAAATACTACAGAGCCCTGTTTTTCTAGTCGACTTTACACCGTGTTTAGCTTTTTGAACTCGAGCACCCTTGATGTGTGTGACAGTGAAAGTAACAACTTAATTAAATGAAATTTCCTGTTAGAGATGGACAGGCAGACACGAAGAAGTGGTTTGTGTCGGCGTTTAGCCAATAGATGTTGACACCAAATAAAAAAATCTACTTGCACAGACATAACTTAGTAGGCCGAATCATACATACACCAGCAACTTGCTCTTTTATACCGTCTTGTGAACTTGAAGTGCCGTACTTATACACCTGCACCAGTTCTCGAAAATGGTCGTGCCCCGCCCTTTTGGGATCGATATGTCATCACGGACAGGACTATTGTAGCCAATAAATATGATATCGTGCTGACAGATAGATGGAAATACCAGGCAGTGCTCGTTGACATTACCATCCCCCATGACGAGAACCTCGTGAAGGCCGAGATAGACAAAGTCAGCAAGTACCTAGATTTGGCACACGAAGTGACCACCGTGTGGGATGTTGATTCAACGATCATTGTTCCGATAGTAGTCTCTGCGAACGATCTAACAGCGCAGAGACTCAACAACACCTCAAGAGACTCTCGCTAGACTGGACACGGCGCAGATAGTCAGGAGGTTCCTCTGTCTGTCGCCCTAACCACCGGTAGCTTAGGGTGGGTTGCACCAAATCGTCTGTAATCGTAAGCGGTCTTTGTTAAAATATGATTGTATGGAAAGTTTGACAAGTTTCTATGGGGTGACAGCTGCCGGCGCCATATTTGACGATGACCGGCCTGTGATCGTATGTTGGTGCAACCGACCCTTAGGCCCCGCCTTGATGCTGGTTAGATTTTTATAATGATTTCATGTTTTGTAAATATTGTTTTATATTTTACTTTTTATATCATTATAGTAAAAACACGACTTAAATTTATACTTGAATAAAGAGATATAATAATAATAAATATTTGTGGACAATCTTACACAAATCGACCTAGTCCCAAACTAGGCAGAGCTTGTATTATGGATACTAAGATATACATACTTATATAATATATATAGATATAGATACTTATAAATAGATACTTAAATACATAGAAAACATCCAAGACAATAAATGTCCTGACCGGGATTCGAACCCGGGAACTCCAGCTTCGTAGGCAGGGTCACAACCAACTAAGACAACTAAGTGGCGGTCATAAATAAATTCGAATTTTCTCTTAATCAAATGCGTGGCCTCGTACTACTGTCGTATGGAAAAAAGACAAATTTTTAAGGTGAAATATTGCGTTTATGTACATAGTTGGTAAAATTTTTATTTTTTATTGAAACACGAAAAATCTATTGGTAACTTTCAATTTACTTTTGGCCAATAAACAAAAAGCAACGTTTTTGCGAATCTTTATAGTCTCATATCTTTTTTATAATTTTAACTAATTTGTCTAATTTACTGTTTAAGTATTGTGATAATTTGAGGGTATCTATCCATATAGCCACACTATGTTATAAATTGTGACACGATCAATCATCAATTCATCACTATCGTCTTCATTTTTTCCGTCACCTTTTCTTTGTTTTTGAAACAAATATAGGTACCTATATAACGAAATTTACTCAGTTCAAGAGGTCAATCTGACTTGTCAAATCACATTCCGACATAATACTATTTAGTATCAACGTGTTTCGCCCGCTCACTTCAACGCCAAGTTGAAGGGTTACGTCACTAATATTGACGCTATTTTCGGTAATAAAGTCACCATCAGTATATACTGATGTATACATATACGTATATATGTATAATACTAAATGGGTATCTCTTTAGGAGCAGAAGAGATCTAGAATGAAAATGACTCATCAAGTTATCAAAGATGGCGATAATAAGTTTCGTCGATATTTGCTTTAATTTCAAGCAAATGAATGAAACTGCATAAAAATAACAAGCTACACACTTGGAAGAAAGCGATGGAAAATACCACCTGGACCTGTTTGGAAATTGATAGCTACGGGTTGTTATGCATCATATGATACATACCTTATCAAATTTAATAACAAAAAACAGACCACGTTTTAACCCCAATTTATCGCTGCCACCTACCAAAGTAAAGGCTAATAAGTTTTAATAAGCGTTACGTAATCATATAATAATTTTGAACAGAGCCTCAGACACATGGTACAGTAAACAGTGGAAATTATACTCTACTTACCGGACGTCTCCAACATTAAAGTACCTACAGTCAGCTAGGAGTTGGAATAATAAATAAATAAAAAAATCAGAAGTATTGGTTGTTAATGCCCTGGAGAGAGCGTTCCTAAATACTCTGAAATTTACAATTAAATATACAATAGCAAAACATAGTGAGGAAACAATATTCACCAGCGAAAATATTAAATAAATAAATATGTCGACAATCTCACGCAAATCGACCTAGTCCAAAACTAAGCAAAGTTACTGTATACATACTTATATAGATAAATATATGCTTAAATACATAGAAAACATACAGATTCGGGAACTAATAAATATTCGTGTTCATCACACAAATAAATTACCTGGGTTCGAACCCGGGACCTCTAGCTTCGTAGGCACCAACTAGGCTAGTCTTAGTCACATACTTATGTGAAGTCTCTGCAGTGGACACTTCGCTCTCAGAGACGTCGGTAGACCCCGGCTAGGTGGACAGATATCATCATTATCATCAAAACGAGCGAGCTACTGCCAAGCAGTATTGGAAATTTGGAGGCGTATGTCCAACAGTGGGTGCATCTGTGACGTCCAAATGTTTCAGACGTAGTAACTTAACTATCAATGCGTAATAATAGTAATACGTGTATAAGGGAATTTAAGCAGTTTTAGGTAAAAATGTCCCAAACAACATACTAAATGTACTGGTGGATGGGGGTGGAGCTGGTAGGGTAGGGGGAGATGTAAAGGTCCCTTTTTTTTGTAAAAAATTCGTAAAAGGTGGCCTGAAGCAAAAAATGTTCTGAGACATAAGTAATCCCCAAACAATTCTCTACAAAAAAAGTTATATACGCTTCTTCAAGGGGATAACATTTTAATGAGATATTAAAAGGGGAATTTTAATTATAAGTGGCTTCTCATTCCTTTGTTTTCCATTATTTTAAAAACAAATAGTACGATATTTATCTACTCAACTAGCTCTAAACAACGATAACTTACTGGACGGGGTAGCTAAATTTTTTTCGCCCTCTCTAGCTGTATAGGAGCCCCCCTTAAAAACATTCAAAAATTTTTTTTGGTTAGTTGTATACTTAGTTGAAAAAACAAAAGTCGTCCCTCCTGTGGTCAATAGTTAACGGCTAATGTGCATAAATAAATAATAAATAATAATAAATATTAGAGGACAATCTTACACAAATCGAACTAGCCCCACAGTAAGCTCAAGAAGGCTTGTATTATGGGTACTACACGACGATATATTTAATAGATATAAATACTTAAATACATAGAAAACATCCAAGACTCAGAAACAAATATTCATGCTCATCACACAAATATTTGCCCTGACCGGGATTCGAACCCAGGACCACAGCTTCACAGGCAGGTGCACTACCCACTAGGCTAAACCGGTCGTCGGTGCATGTTAGCTATGTTTTTATTACAGGGATTTATACAAACGGAGACACTGTTTATGCGGGTTACTAGTCCAATCCAAAATTAAGCTTTGTAGCCCTTAACTTTTGGTATGTTTTGGTATATTTGAAGACTGATGCTCCGACCGGAGGGCGCGAAACAAAAAGTGGTATCCCTAGTGGGGTATCGTTGTTTAGAGCTCCTTGAGTACATAAATATTGTATTTTATGATTTAAAAAATATTCGAAAACAAAGGAATGAGAAGCCACTTATAATTAAATTTCCCCTCCTTTAATAGGCATGATGACAAAAATTTTTTTCATGCCAGTTTTTAGAGACAATCAAATGTTTGTATGGGACCAACTACAATTAGAGCAACACAAAAGACTAAAATGTGAGGCAAAGTACAGCATAGCTAATGAGCACTGAAAACGCTCCATAATGATTCACACGCAGGCGTGACGTCACGCCTGCGTGGCCTCGTACTACCGTTGTATAGAAAAAAGGGAAATTTTCGATTGCGTGTATGTATATAATTGCCATACAATTTCTTTTTTATTTTAAGACGAGAATTCTATTGGTAAATTTCAATTTACATTTGGCCAATAAACAAAAAAACAAAGTTATTGCGAATCTTTACAGTCCCATATATTTTTAAGATTTTAATTAATTTGATTTATTGTGATAATTTGATGGTTTTTCTATCCATGTAGCCACACTATGTTATAAATTGTAACATCAGTCATCATCCCTATTTCTCATTAAATATTCATCCCACCGAAAAATTGTAGAGAACGTAACCTCTTTGTAGAGAATTTTATGTAGTTTACCTCTGTTTATGACAATAAACAAAAGACGTCAACGGCCTCTTCCCAGAAGTACGTCACGTATGAGCTGCCCGAGCCGCTTCTACGCCAGTACTCGTCACAAATATTTTTCATTAATCACTTTGTTTGGATTGTGACGTAGGTTGGCGTGTTTTGATTGCGATGAATTGACACGTTTTTATGCAATAAATCAATAGTGGAGCTCAATCAAAACAATAATATTCTGTGCATCGAAATAACTTCAGTCTCTAAAACTAAAATAGGTTCAGTAAGCATCATGCCAAATTACTGTTACGTAGGTATTAGTGATATTTTACATTAATGAATGTATTACACTAAAGATGTACCCGAAAATTCTCGATTTGCCGAGCGCGGCAAACATTTCCAATACAATCTCGAAATATTCTCGGGTACAGGAACTTCTTCAATTTTAATAGTAGGTACCGACAGATATTAGATACTTGTCAGCATATTAAAAAATTACAAAACTATGCTATACCTCATAACATAACCTATTTAAGCTAAACTATGTTAACTAAATATAATAAATACAAATCAGCCTGGCAAAAATCCTCGTCGACGCGGCACCCACCGGTTCTCCCTATTTTCTTGTATTTAAATTATTAATTAACAGGGTGGGTCGAAAATCACGAATTTCGGAGTACAGTAATGTAATAGCGCTCAAAAGCTGCTGGGTATTCTGTAGAATACAGGAAAAATAATAAAAAATTCTAGAAAAAACAAAAAAGGCCTCATCATCATCATCATCATCATCAATCAACCTCAAGTAATGGGCCAGATGGAGTTATTAGGTAAACTCATGACAGAGTTATTAGATATAATTACTCAATAGAAGTGATTATCGGAGGCGACTAAGCTGGACAATATGCACGAATGTGCCGACTCGGCAAGCGATGCGTTTGGCACCCGGGCAGACGCGCCTAGTAACTTCTCTACTGAGTTGCGTCATGCCGTTCATCAGTGCCAATCAATGCACAATTACAAGTTTAGTATAAGAATTAAAATGAAATCACGAAAACATTTTGCATCAGATAATCAGAGTTATATGAGGAAACAAGTCAGACCGGAACAAAATGCGATTTATTTATTTTCCTCTACCTTTCAGTCTGGAAAATACCGTGATCGTGTACTCTAGCCTTAGGTAAACAATGTAAACATGATAAAATTACAGGAGAGTTTTTCAACCAGATTATTTACACGCCTATCGTAAGGAAAAATTATAAAATGAAGGAAATGAAGAAACCTTGTTTTGACCAATCATCCTGATAACGTAGATAACATAGTGTTGACGTTGAACGATCACCGCGCGATCTCGCGAGGGCGGGTTCGTTCACCGAATACGTCACGGCCCACTAATATAAGACGTTAAAATAACAACACAAATATTCCTATACATATGTATAACATACTTCGGAAGTTGAAAAAGTTTTAGATATTACATTAGACGTGAAAAAAAATTTTAGGTACCTATACATAATCCGTCAAATCAGAAATTAAGAAAGAAATACGAAGTTCTAAACATACGAGTAGCAAGGCTTAGGCAGTGATAAGGGATGAAGCGTATCATCTATCTATGCGCTTGCGGCGGGCGGCGCTAGCGCGGGCGGACCGCGCACGCGGCAAGATGACGGATTATTACATCAGACCGGGGCGCGTGCGCCGCCTCCTATATAAGCCGCGCGCCGTCCACTCACACTCATTCACTGATCGCTACTGATAAATGACGAATCAATATTAATTTGTGGAAATGATCTACGCTCTCATGCATCATCCTGAATTTTGTGTAAATAAACAACCTGACTACGATCAGTGGTGGAAAAGTGACAACTGGTGCGACTGCCATTCCCCGCGCTTCGAGCAACAACAGAGATAGCAAAGGAACAAGTGCATTGAATAAAAGGTAAATATTACGTTTACATACGTCGTTTATTACTATATCATTGATAGGTATTGATAAAGACGAAATGAATAGGCCAGGGTATTGGTATAGGTACAGTCAAGTGTAAAAATATGTAACGAATGAATCCTCTCATAAAAATGTACCAAAACCTTAATGCGTAGACATAAGATCCATGGGACATATTTTTGAGTAGCTTGCATACACCCATATTTTTGATTCAGATTCAGATTCTGATTTTTTTATTATCACAATCTTACAATTCCATCATTATACAATAAAATTAGTATACACGATAAAACTTCCAAAATTATGATTCGTCAGCTGTACACATTATTTGATTAGTTTATCAAATTATCACTACAATTGTTAATTACTTAATGTCAATTCAGAATAAAAAATAAAAAAATAGTGCTATTAGATAGAATAGCGCTATAACCAATCATAACAAAACACAACATAAATCACAATTAATTCATATAGCAAGTTACAGCTAATTAACAATATATAGTATAATTAATAATAAATTCATGTATACTGATACAAAAATTAGTCATTATTGAGAGTAATGTTCTCATAATCGGTCGAGAAGGATTCTTCTAGGCTATACAGTGTTTTCTCAAGCAATAGTCGTTTTGCACTCGACTGTACCTGTTTGCAATCAATGTCTATACTACAAACATTGACCACTTAGCAAAAATGTCTATTTTACATAAATGTACCGATAACGGAAAGGGCACATGTCACCGAATTATAATTTTCATTTGCGTCAAGACAAATAATGGCCAACACAGGCATTGTTTTCGATAAGTAATCATTTTATCGCCATTTATTAAAAACATTCTCCCTCAAACAATAACTTAGTACTTTCTTAAATCGTCTAGCCTAGTGTTGCGAATCTCATGCGTAAGCCAATAGCCGTGTAATTCTATCCAAGTTACCTGTATCCAGTAAAACGTAACTATTTACGCTCTGTTGGATTGTGCTAGGGCTGCCAGTAGGGTACATCTGAATCATCATGAACAATGAAATAAAATTGAATTGAAATCCTAACTTTATCACTCGCAAAATGTATACTAATATTCAAATACTTACCGATATTGACTTAGAGATTAAAGCAAACTTAAATTAAATTTGTAGTTTTGCTTTTAAATATTTTTCCATCGTCTGTAACATTACAAATTATTGACAACCCTATAAAGCGGAGTGAAAATGTTTGTACTAATAAGGTTTCTTAATTCATTTACAGACAAGCCAGTCTACCGGTGTTCATTCGCGTCTAGACAGCCTGAAGATACCAACGCTTGGAAACAGTGAAGTTTCACGCAGAATTTTAAGATTTGCGAAAAATAAGGAGAATCAAGATGGCATCGGTGCAAACTGCTCCCGAAATGAGCCTTCCTTCAGCTCCGCTGGCTGTGCCGCAGAATAAAGATCTGGATCTGATGGCGATGACGATGGCCGCGCTGCGCCTCGTGAACCCGTGGGCGGTGGAGGCCGAGCCCGCCTGGCAGAGGGCCGAGGAGCCTGAGCAACCACGAGACCGCGTCATCACTCTCGCGGAGGTCAGCCAACACGACACCCGACGCGACTGCTGGGTCGTCATATACGACCGCGTCTACGACATCTCTACTTTTCTTGATGAGGTGAGTTTCTTGTAAAATTAAAGCCTACCAAGTCGTTCAATCCATCAAGTTTCAATCAAAACTATATAGTTGTGAATATAATGTGTAACTGTTCTATCTCGTTGTTGCAGCACCCCGGTGGCGCGGACATAATGCTGGAGTGCGCGGGCCAGGACGCGAGCACGGCGTTCCGCAGTTCCGGCCACTCGCGCATGGCCGCCAAGGCCCTCGACCGCTTCCTCGTGGGCGAGCTGCCCATGAACGAGCGCATGTACCGCCGCCCGGGCGGCATGCGGCTCAGCGACATACCGGAGTAAACCACACGCCGCACCTACCTCAATCGATACATATCTTTCTTCAGACAAGTTTGAAAGCTGGTTCTTCGCGCTCTCAGTATGGAGGCGTTGCTCTCGGACCCAACTGAATTTACCTGGGAGTCATCCGTCACATTGCAAGCGAATGCATTATCTAGTTCAAAGTACGGTTGAATGTAGGACGTAAATAAAATTATTGTTAAGGTTAAATATTTATTATAATATGTTAAGGTTTCTCTTATCATATCCTGCAATAAATTGATGCTGTTAATTAGTATGATTAACCTTTCTCTATGCAGACAGCATATTAAATTATGTGATAAGAGTGACTCGGAGGATAGCGAAGTCCTCAAAGACATGAGTCTGCCATGTTGTTTGTCTGTATGTGATTGACAGTAAGATGTTTTAAGTATTAAGTTATTGCATTTACTTACTTAGAATATTAGCTTTTTATCATATTTATGGAAAATCTTAATTTATATTCAGTATTATTTCAGTTACTTTTTATAAATGGACAGGTAGTTGGTATTATTGCATTTATTTTTCATTTCTTAATCATGTGCCTTTTATTCAAAGTTCCTATTAATTATAAGTAGTTGTAATAATAAACTGTATAATGATTTATTTTTATTGTAACATTTAGAGGAAATAAAGGCTTATGACAATTATATAATGATTATAAATATGTTTTATTCCTTTATCGAGTAGAATTAATATAAAGCGATATCAAGCATTAATTATTTTAATCAGACAAAGAAGTTCGATTTGAACTCTTTGAAACAATATTGACGTAAAATTAGATAACGTGCCTCATCTCCCGAACGAATGCTGTTATTTAACGCTACCTTATACCAAAACAACAAAAATGGCGATAATGGAGTTTGAGCCAATGGGATAAGGAATTCAATGAATGCCAGACAGGCACGTATCCAGAGGGAGGGATAGTTGGGATTTATCCCCCCCCCCCCCCCCCCCCCGAAAACATTTTTAGCCGTTTGTTTATTTTTTCGCTTGCGTGTTCTTTCTAGTGTTGAGTTACTCACTCGTGAGGCACCTCATTTGTCATACTCATTTCATTAAATTGATGCAACACTTCGCACTTCAAAAATGTCACATTTCAAACCTCACGAGGTACCAACTCACTCCGCTCATTCGAGTCATTCGCTCGCTCATCAGCTCGTGCTTCATTTTCCTTCAAATGTCACAAACGCCTCAAAGCCTCGCGCCTCGCGCCAACTTCACACGTCCCACTCGCGCCTCGCGCCTAACTTCATTTGTCCCACTGCCTATTACACCGAAAATGAGCAGGTGAATGAGGGAGTTAATTCCAACATGACAACGAGCGCGATCTCCAAAATGTACGGTGTGATGTGAGGTGGGACATGAAGTAGGCACTTCACTGCTCATGCCTTGGCAAAAAGGTTGCAAGCGCCGCAGGATTTCATACATCTTACGCGTTTACGTCAAATGGTCAAATTTTTGTAACGGTCTGAGCGTTTACGAATCTTGTTACATAATCTATTTGTGGTGTGAAGTGAAAATAAATATAATGTGGTACTTTTATTTCATTTCATTTTATAAGATATATCGATGCCATTAACCAAATTCCTTGTTTGTTAAAAATAAAAATTGAGTTGGATGTATTTTGAAAGAGAAAACGGATTATGGACTAAATGTAATATTTGTGTAAATAACGTTCTTCTTAAACCACTTTGGATTAAATTCTATCAGTCGTGTTAATTTAGTTAAAATATTAAGAAAAATATGATCGGTTACGTAGCGCAGAATTCTCAAATCTTTAAGTATTGATTGTTAGTATTGTAAACTTTTTTATTTCAAAGTAGTAGTAGTACAAAAAAAATACGAAACGAAACGCAACTCGGTTTTAATTTGATGCAATGGCCGGGAAACAGTTCAAGGAAAATGTGGAAAAGCTCACACCAGAAAGTAAGAAAAAAAGACTGGTCGGCATGTGTGACACTAGATTTATAGAACGTCACGACTCTATAAATGTATTTTGTGAGTTACTCGAACCTATTGTCATTACATTGAGAGAACTATCCTGCACAAACAGAACTGTTGCTCAAACTGCGTCTACACTCATAGCTGCGATGGAAAGGAGTAGTTTCTTGATTTCTCTAAAAACCTGTGAAAGATTTTTCAGTTACACTCTCCCACTGTCAGCATATTTGCAGAACCCTACACGCGACCTAGCCTCTGCTATGACATTTTCCGATGACATTATCGGAAAACTAAAAGGGATACGTGACGATGTTAACCCGGTATTTTCGGAAATATATAACGCATGCTGCAAAATAGCGGAAGATGTATTGCAAGTAGAAATTCAGCGTCCTCGAGTTACTGTCCGCCAAACTGCACGAAGCAACCCTCCCAGCGATGCTCCTGAAGAATACTTCAGAAGAACTATTTTTATACCGTGCTTGGACGATTTGATATCTGGCATGAATGATAGATTTGCGAATCAAAGAGAGAGCTGCTTTCTTCTTTAGAAATTATTCTACCGAAAAATGTGGACAAGAGGAAGATAAGTGAATTAGAAAATATGAAAATTTATTGGGAAGAAAGTGTTGGAGAATCACTAATAAAAGCAGAGTACAGTATGTGGTGTGTCAAGTGGAAAAACACAGATAAGAAACCAGTTGAAATTATGGAAATTTTAGACACGTGTGACAAAATTTTCTTTCCTACCATTAACAGGCTAATACATATTCTGGCCACCCTTCCGATTTCAACGGCACCTGTGGAGCGGTCATTTTCATGCCTAAAAAGCATAAAATCCTTTCTGAGGAATAGAATGGCGGACGAGAGGCTTAATGGTCTCGCTCTATTGTCTATTCATTCCGCTTTGGCGCCAGATCCTGATATGGTACTAGACGTAATGGCTGCCAGAGGGAACAGAAAAATACTTATATAATACTTATATAAAATACTTATAAGTGTGTAACTAAACTACGGACGGTACTTCTTTAAGTTATTAAAAATTGTAGTACAGTGATTACAGCGATTTTTACACAGTTCACATGGTTGTTTGAATGTTTGTCCCCCCCCCGAACCAAAAGTCTGGATACGTGCCTGATGCCAGAATTTAAAGTTGTCTAATATCGACTATCTTAAGTCAAATAGATGATCGAAATTATTCTAGAGTACACAAATTACTGCGACAGTATACAATACCGGTCAAAAGTTAAGTTCACCCTGTTATTATGATTAATAGGGATGTTGACCCCAATGAAGAAAATCAATAAGTTCCAATTTTTCCGAAAAAGGATCAAATTCTTAATCAAATCGCGAAAAAGGTAACTCAAAAGAATA
Source organism: Epiblema foenella (assembly GCA_963556455.1). Taxonomy (NCBI): domain Eukaryota; kingdom Metazoa; phylum Arthropoda; class Insecta; order Lepidoptera; family Tortricidae; genus Epiblema; species Epiblema foenella. The sequence goes on along the minus strand of OY747101.1, from coordinate 8,087,141 downwards.
AATAATTATAAGTCTTCAAAGTTTAAATAGGAGGCTATATTCTGTCCCTTTTCCGCAAAACGCACCCTTGTATGGAAACGATCGTCATTTACTATGGAGCTCAAGATTAGTGACCTCACTGATTTTTGCCATATTTTTTGGCGTAGTCAATTTGAGTCAACAACCCTATTTAAGTATGCCCTTTACCTACTCAGCAAGATATCAATTATAGACATTATCAATTATCAGCTATAAGCATTGCCAGGGTGGTAACAGACCATTTACCATTCAATATTAGCATCATGCATTATTTTATCATTTCTCAAAAAAAAAACGCTGTTGCTTTGTCGAAACTGCTACTTGCTGATTTTTGCGTTGAGCTCTTCACAAATAGAGCTGTTCGAGTACACGTAGGTACTGTTGAACTTGTTACAGTATGAGCCTGGCCTTGTGGGTCTAGAATCATAACGTATACAGACATGAAATTCAAGTTATTTTCTAATTAGAAATTCTGCAAATCATAGATAAAATGTGGACATCGTTTATAGACTGCTAAGATTATTTATTAATGAACTATTTACCCCCTATACACGAGTATACGACGGTGAGACAACGTCTTTCGTGGCTGTGTAAAGCATTGGCCGGTAATAGACTCAAAAGGCCATCGATTGACTGACTACATTGAACGCCCGCTCAGGCGCTTCGTACCTACCTGCGCGCCGAAATATAATCAGTTGGTTTACCATTTAGCAAAACACCAACAGTATTTGGGTGGGGGAATATGTATATTTGCTCAATCGATTGAGTAATAAATACTGACAATAGTATATAAACATGATTACCTTGTCTTTTGAAATCTGCTAAACCTTTTTTCCCGACCTGCAACCAAACGAGATTATATTACAATAACATGTTATTGACTTGGCACTGTTTCTAATATGAGACCTGCAAGTACGTCCCTTATCTGCCAACTTAAAACGTAACATAAACACATTATATTTACTCCAAGAAAGGGTCAAGTTGCTACAATGCGATGCAAATATCAGTCAGAACATCAAAGCTTTGTTGTGTTCTAAAAGTTGTTGGTCCCAAATAAATATGTCGATCGTAATTTCAAAAATTAATTTTGTATTAAGCAGTACCGCTACTAACGTAAATTACAAATTTAGAATTAAAGGAAAATCCTGCTCGGTGCTTAAATTTTTCAATTTTTCCTTTAATTCTAAATTCATAATTTCAAGTTTTAATGACCAATTTAACTTTCTCCCATTCTCGGTCTGTGTTAACAAATATTATTCTCCTGATACCGAATATAGTGGAATTTGAACTTAGTGTACCTACCTAAATCGTGAATTCTAATTCGATTCCTAAATGTATACCATAAGTTACAAGATGACAAAGTTTATGACAAAAGTAACAAGCGACATTGTCAATTTGACATGTCAGATATAAGCAACCTTTTTTCAATTACTTTGCGCTTGACACGCAACAAAAACACTGGCAACCAAAGTGAATCATCTGATGTGGATGACCAGCTCCTAAACGATCATAATATTTCGGGTGACACTATAAACACAAGTACCGTATCATCGCCAACTACTCCGATTTTAGGAACTTATTACACGAAAAACTGGAAATGAACAAGCATAATATTATATCTGAAATAAAAATAATATTTCAAAGCGAAATAAATGCAGCAATCAGCCATTTTAAAGAATATATCTTACAACGCACTGAAGCCACATCCTCGGAACAGACTTTAATAAAAAATGATGTAATTGAGCTAACTAAAAAAATTCAAATTATGGACTCCGAAAACAAGAAACTTAAAGCGGACCTGAAAAACATACAAACCACTATTAATAGTTATACTAGTTCAACAAACATCCAAACAGATGTCGCCACCTGTAAGAAAATTGTATTATATGGCCTAGAGGAGATGTACGGAGAAACAGAACTTGACGTTCAAGGAAGATTATTACATATATTTCGAGACATAATGAATGTGAATCTGCACGGGTACATTGAAGATCTGAGTCGTATAGGCAAAATAGTAAACAAGCGACCGCTAGTCATAGAGCTGATGAGTAAGAGTATGACTAGGTACTTGCTTCAAAATTGCGAATATTTCAAGAATACTGGCTTATCGATTACGGAATACCTCGATGAAGAGTCCATGAAAGTCAGGCGAGATTTAATAAGTAGACTTCGAGAAGCGAGACGTGAAGGAAAGCACGCCATTATTCGTAATAATAAATTAATAATAAACGGAAAAGAGTGCACCCATGAAGGTTATGAACAGTCGCAAAAACCAGACTGTCTAGTATCAGATTATCCAACTAGAGTATCTAATCAACCAACACATGAAACAAGTAAATATAAAAAGCGAGACAACCTGACAAATAATCGCCATACTTTTCGACCCTCATTTTAACACCCTAGTACAAAATACTCAAAGTTTGAAAAATAAAACACACATTATTGAAAGTCTACAATCTGAAAAACAATATCATGCTCTATGTCTTATAGAAACGTGGATCACCGAAGAACAAAAAGACTTCATACAGATTAGTACCCACACCGTTGCTGCCAGCTCCAATCGGCGCAGTACAGTGCATGGCCGGACTTCGCGGAACTCTCGGTAGAATGTGTCGTAGAGTGTTGTGCTGTAGAAATTAAGCCCGACATAGTTTTATCCACAATATATAGACCAGATAGAAATATTGAAACCTTTTTTGAAACATTGCATAAATTGCTAGACAAAGTCAAATCGATGAGCAAGAAACACATTATAATAGCTGGCGACTTTAATATAAATAACACTAACGATTCAAATTCATACCTCAGATTAACGAATATTATGTTTGAACATAATCTACATCAGATCATAGACCAACCCACTAAAGAAACTAACGTAAGCTCATCTTGTATTGATTTAATTTTTACTAACAACAAACACTTTGACATCAAAATAGAAGACCTGGGTATTTCAGACCATAAAAGTTTACTCTACACATTTAAAGAAAAGCCTGCTCTTGAAATGCCTATTCACACACAGAAGAGACATTACAATTATTCTAATATAATGTCATTCAAATTTGCTCTAGCTAAAACAGAATAAAATCCTTGTACATGAAAATAACATAAATAATAACTACAATGTATTTGATAAAATTATGGCTCAACTCCTGAACGCCCACATTCCCCTTAAAAAAATAAATGAAAAAAATCGTAACCATAGTAAAAACTGGCACACAACTGGTTTAAAAATTGCTTGCAAACATATAAGATATCTAAAACTTTTAGCAAATGAGTCAAAAGATAGTATTAGTGTTTTAAAAAAACATAGCGTTCATTACACAAAACTGCTCGGCAGATGATAAAGTCTAAAAATAAAAATAAAACTATGTGGAACATTGTAAAACAGGTAACAAATAAATATACATCAAAACAGTATAAAAATATAGCACTGAAAATAGGTAATACCATTAAGCAATGCCCCGAAAAAATTTCAAGTACTTTTAACGATTTGTACACCTCGGTTGGAAAGTCCCCTACAGATGGCGGCAGCGGCGCCATCATCACACCCGCCACGAGACGTCCAGCAATATAAACTTCTGTTAACTCCATTTATATACATTCTGTAACGGAAAAGGAAGTAGAAACAATAATAAAATCCTTACCAAATAAAATCAGCTGTGGATATGATTATATCCAAGGGTTACAAAATGTATCATTTTGTCAGCAGGGCAGCAGCTGATTTCAAAAGACCCGACACACTCATATACTTATTTAAAAGTTTGGTTCGGCCCCAACTCGAGTATGCAAGCCAAATTTGGGATCCCTTATATAATAAGTATATTGATGCCATAGACAAATTACAATACAAATTCCTAAAGTATGTGAATTACAAGCACAACAGAAATAAAAAACTTCCATACAATAACTTACTGACTAAATATGGATTGTTAGCACTAAGCAAAAGACGTGTTTTCCTACAAGCTATGTTTCTTCATGGACTTTGCCACAATAAATTTGACTGCTCGCAACTTGTCAATAAAATAAGTTATGTAATTCCTAGACGCTCAAACCGGCGTGCGACGCGCGTGTACCGGCTGTTTGCGACGGCACAGTGCCGCACCAACGCTGGTAAACGCGCACCTCTGCGCCGACTGTTCGCTACCTACAACCAACATTTTACGCATGTAGATATATTCTACCTACCCGCCGCTAGATATAAACAAAAAATTTTAGAAACCCTGTAAAACTTTTTATTTCAGTAGATATTATTATATATCTACTGAAATAAATTAAGCATACCCTAACTAAAAAAAAAAATCATTAAAACACCGCAACTAGTATCTAACCTTTTAAACTCTATCATTAAGTTAAGTATTAACTACCTAATTTAATTAAGATTAATGTACAACAGTCTGATGTTAGACAACCTTTAACTGTTACACAGTATTTCGTGGATAACGGTGTTGATTGTACATAGAGTACCATCTGTTGTAATATCAATTGTAATATATTATGTACAGTTGTTTGTTGTCCCTAAATAAATAAATAAAAATAAATAAAATAAATAAATTCCCTCTATTTTAGTAAAAGCCTGCGTTGTAGAATTAACCCCACCTATTACTAAACTCATAAACCAATCCTTTGATGAATGTAGCTTCCCGGATAAGTTAAAAATAGCAAAAATTAAACCGATCTTTAAAAAAGGTGGAAAAGCAGTCAATCCCTCCAAGTACAGACCCATCGCCCTACTTCCCGTTATATCTAAAATCTTTGAGAAATGTATGACCAACCGCATTTATAGCTTTCCGGAAAAGTTTAACTTGTTAGATGACAACCAATATGCTTTCCGAAAAAAACGCTCTACCAGCCTTGCAGCCTATCATTATATACAAACAGTAGTAGATTACTTGAGAAAGAAAAAACATGCAGTGGGACTGCTGTTAGATATGTCAAAAGCGTATGACAGTCTCACATTCAATTTTATTACATAAATTAAGTGCAATAGGTATTCGCGGTAAAGCTCTGAATTGGATGAGATCGTACCTAACATCGCGACAGCAATACGTCGAGATTGAACACGTCGACAATAACTCTGGAAAATTAAATTATATAAAATCTGACATGCAGCTTATTGATAGCTCCATTCCACAGGGCAGTGTTTTAGGATGCGTGCTGTTTCTTATCAACATAAACGACCTTCCGAAAATTACAACCCACAAAATAGTAATGTTCGCTGACGACGTATCCCTTTTATTCCAATATCCAAATGATGACAACAGTAACACACACATACAGGAAACATTTAACTCAATAACGCACTGGCTACGAGACCATAACTTCATCATAAATAACGATAAAACCAAAATAATACAATTCCGACCAAGACAAAAGCAACCACTTGACCTAAGCACTATATCACACGATCTAAATTTACAAGAAGTAACCGATTGTATTCTATTAGGCCTAACATTAGATTGTCATTTAAACTGGAAAGCACACCTTGAAAGAATTTTTAAAAAAATATCTCGATTCATATATGCACTGAGCATGCTGAAAGCAAATACCGGTGTGGAGTGCGCCATGGCAGCGTACCACTCGCAGGCGGCCGCATGGCTTCGCTACGGTCTCCTGTTATGGGGCCACAGCACTAACATCCACCAGATCTTTGTCATGCAAAAAAAATGCATACGAATCCTAGCCAACATTCACCAACCCCATAGCTGCAGACCCCACTTTAAAAAACTGAAACTTTTAACTCCTCCTTCACTTTACATATAAGAAACTGTTACTTTCGTCCGCAAAAACTTACATTTATTTAAATTTAACCAAAATACTCGTCACAACCTGGAACTTCCAGAACCTAAATTAGAAATATACAAGAATGGACCAATAAAAATATATAATAAAATACCCATCCATATAAAAACTGTACCTACTGACACCTCCTTCATAAATATCCTTAAATCAAAACTGATCGAAAAGTGTTACTATTCCATAGCTGACTTTATGGAAGATACGAATTTGTGAAATGTTTATAGCCACTATAAGTAAATTGTATCTATTATATTATAAAATAAATAAAATAAAAAATAAAAAAAATAACGACTAACTTACCTGACTATTGCTACACCCTTCCTGGGTCCATTGTATCTTAGTTAGTATCTAAATATATATTGTATCTAAGTACATGTTTGCAATAAACAATTATTATTATTATTAATTTATAGTCCATTACTATAAATAAAACTTTGTTAGTATTATGTTCCCTGTATTTATAACTTTTAATTTATTACTGAATAAAGAGCAACGTTAATTAACCCCTTTTTTTACTTTTAACTCGAAAATTGCCTCTAATAGCATTTGTGAAAGTCTACAGACTAACAAACACCTGTCACGGGGCATATGGGAGGGGAGGATATCTGCTCTATACATATAAGTCAATGTTCTAGACCAACGGTCGGCAACAGGCGGCCTGCAGGCCGCATGCGGCCTCGTTATTGACAACCGGCAATTTACTGCACCCGAAACGACATGTCGACAACACGTGCGGCACGCGACAATTTTCGTTAGATACTATGTGCCCCATGGCTGCTAAAAGGTTGCCGTCCGCTGTTCTAGACGGAGAGATCTAGGTATATCATACCCATACTTCTAGGTATATGTATTTGCATATCCGTATGTCTTTTTTATGCAATAAGAATTAAGTACCTACGTACCTATTTGTTTGAAATGTTTATCTAATGAGCCAAGCTCATAACGTGGCATAAGCAGTAGACAAACGCACACAGTGGCGGATTAGCCATATAGCAAGAGTAGCAAATGCTACGGGCCCCGCGCACCCACGCCTTCTGACCCTGTTATAAAAAAGTATCTAAGTATTATGAATGCGAATATCTTCCGGATGGAGTATATTTTCCAAGATAGCGGAGGCTCTAGAAGGTCCTGGCCTGGGGACTAGGGGACGAAAACAAGGCTATCAATGAACATTCGTACCAAATTTCATCAAAGTTACGAACGTTTCGTTTCGAGGTCTTGCTTCCTCAAAATCAGAATCAATCAAATTCAAACATTTATTCTACAAGGGCACTTTTACGAGGGGCGTTCAAAATATTCTCGGTATTGGAATGAAAACAAACAAGTATGAACAGTTTGATATTTTTTATTTTTCAATATACTCCCCCCCTATGTTAATACACTTAAAAGATCGATCAATTATTTTTTTTAATCCCTCATAAAAATATTTTTTATTCTTGGTATAAAAGTGCTCCTCTACTGCCGCCTTCAACGCCTCATCGTCAAAAAATCGATTTCCACGCAGATCCTTTTTGAGATTGGGGAACAAAAAGAAGTCGCTGGGGGCTAAGTCCGGACTATACGGTGGATGAGTTATAGTTCCGAACCCACATTCAGCAATAGCTGCCTTGGCAATATGAGCAGTATGGACAGGGGCGTTGTCATGCAGAAGCTGAATACCTTTAGACAACTTTCCTCGCCTTTTTTCTTTTATTGCGTCCCTTAATTGATGTAGAATATTCGCGTAGTACTGTCCCGTGATATTTACACCTTTTTCTTTATAATCGATCAACAATACTCCTTCACAATCCCAAAATATTGTTGCCATGACCTTGCCAGCGGAAGGGACGACCTTGAACTTCTTGGGATGAGCTGAACCCTTAATGTGCCACTGCATGGACTCCTGTTTACTCTCTGGGTCATAATGATGAACCCAGGTTTCATCTCCAGTAACTATCTTTTGCAGCACCTCATCAGGATTTTCACCACACAGGTCAATAAAATCGGAACAGCAAGCTGCACGCACATCTTTTTGAAGTCGAGTCAGCATTCGCGGAACCCATCTTGCACTGACCTTTGACATATTAAGATGGTCATGGATAATGTCATGTACGGTACCAATAGAAAGATTGGTTACTTGAGCTATTGATTTTATCTTCACTCGACCATCTTCCAATATAAGGTTTTCCACCTGATCAATATTTTCTTGTGAAGTAGCTACTACAGGCCGGCCAGGTCTAGGGTCATCTTCAATACTCTCCCTGCCACGTTTGAATTCGCTTGACCACTTTTGAATTGTAGATAAAGAAGGAGCAGACTCACGGTAAACACAATCCATTTCCTCTTTTATGGTTTTTTGGTTTTTACCCTGTTTCGTCAAGAATTTTATTACGGAACGATGTTCTAATTTCGTTAACATTGTTTTTTTTTTTTTTTTTTAATGGCTATTGGGCGACTAGCCACCGACATTGTTAATTCACTCATTGTGTTCGTGTTTGTTCAGAAATTGCAGAAAAACAAAAGAACATCTCGGTTTGAATTATACTTTTTTTTAATGTCAAAGAATGAATCTTACCAGCCAGTAACAAAACAAATTCAAAAAGAGGTTATAAGATATCAATACCGAGAATATTTTGAAAGCCCCTCGTACATGTCAGAATATTAATTTACAATTTAAGAAAGTCTGACTATAAGAATACATTTTTCATGTCAAAATATTAATTAACAGTTCAAGAAAGATTAATAACTTCGAGATTACAAATATAACAAAATTAATGTCATACCGACAGTGAAAATAAACTTGCAAAGTTTTCTATTACGAATATTACGACTGGGTTATAACCAGGTGACGGCTAAAATACTTACTAAGACTCACCTTTCCCGAAAAAATATCTCCATACGCGAACTTCCCTACAGGACGTAGTCAGGTCCCACTCGTATTTGCCCAAATGAAATCCAAAAAAGTTTGTTTGTAACAGTTTTGTTTCATTTTAATACTATAAACTTGAAAACCTAAAACAAACCAAGGGCCCCTTGATAGAATTTGCTACAGGCCCCGCGCTAGCTTAATCCGGCACTGAACGCACATACCTAAGCCACCCGATATGTGGCACAATGGTGAGAAAAATACACCAAAAAGTGATGACTTTTTAATTACTTATCTCAAAAAAATAACACAGCGTAACGTTTTCACCACCCAACACACAATTGGTGAAGTAAAATACTTACCTATGTTTGTCATTAATTATAAAATTAATCCTAGCTACCTACCACTATCACATCACAATACCCAGACATCACAATTTGGCCCAGTTGCCAAGCAGATAAATTGCTTATCGTTTACAGAAAACAAAAACATCATAGTTTACATTACACGTAACCCTGTATAAAAGCTAAGGCCTCTTTCGCGAAGTGTTGAATTTCCATAGGTTGAAAATATCCACCTTTTTAGTTATTAAAAAATATATGTACTTTTCAAAGAGCTTTTATTTTAATGAAATATCTTATTAAATACAAATATGAACTTTGATGCTATGTACGATGCTCTACTATTTTTATGTGGTTTGTGTATAATATGTTTTTCTTCATTTTCCATTTTTGTCATATGTGTGTCTTCTGTGTCTGTGAATAATGTTTCTTTCTTTCTTTCTAATTAGAAATAAACCAGCGAAACCCACCCACAAACTATGAACTTTGACATTTCAGATGCCTTACAGCACACTAGCACCTCTAGCGGCGAATTCATACGCGATAGCTCTCATTGTGCATGCTTAGGGATTATGAAGGTGCAAAAATATGTGTTGTTATTATACTAAAGTACTTACAAATGCTTGTAGTTGAAGACGCTTTGCCTAGTGTTAGAGTATCTCAGGTAAATAATGAGAACAGTGAGGAGTGTAACGGCGGTGACCTGGATCGTCCACTCGCGCGGCAGCTCGCACTTGGACACCCGCGCTTCTTCCAAGCTGATGGTTACCTGCAGCGCAAATTAAACTCAACATTGCGAGGCAATAAGGAACAACATTACCTACTTAAAAGATTTGTTTAAACGGGTCTAACGCGATATTTATGTATTTACCTTTTTTTACCGACGTTTCGACACGGGTTGCACCGGTCATGTTCGCGACAGAACTGCGTCTCAGCAAGTTGTCAACGTAAATATGGGTACACAACATTTGACTACCCCACAAAGTTTATAAAAATGTGAAGAGTAGGCCCGAAAAGTTTTCTACCCATCCACTACGTTTCTAGTTTTTGTCGAAGGCACGGTACACAACACACTGTATCCGCACCCAGATCTGAAGATTTATCCTGAGATTTTAAGTTTTTATCACTGGTCCCCAAGTTGCCGATACATTGAAACCGTCCTCCCTATTGAAATTTTTCGGGTGTTTTCTGATTTCAATCGCTTCTCGTACCACCCGCGGGTATTAATAAAAGTAAGTATATGTACAATACGCGAGAGTTTAAAATGTTAGGAAAATTGCCTGAATATAATAGAACTAATTTTCCTATTAAATATCAAGATCCTACCAAACTACCTAGTTATTAACATATTCACTGCCGGTAACACAGCAGGCGAAACTATTACTTTTTCACGATGCCATTCGAACCAGTCTTTAGAGAGGAAGAAATGTTACTTTAGGACAAACTAAGGGCAACAAAATTTTGTAAAAAACGCTATCTTTGGTGGTCTCTCATTCCTTTTGATTTCCAATATTTTTTAAAACATAAAATATAATATTTATCTACTCAATGAGCTCTAAACAACAATACCCAACTTGAAAGGGTAGTTGTGATTTTTTTTGCACCCATTAGCTGTATGGGAGAACACATCTAAAAACATGTTTCGACAATTTGTATGGCTTTGGATCAACAAGATTCTTATACTGTGAAAATTTGAAGACTGTAGATCCCACCGTTTTGCTGTGAATCCTGTGTGACAGACGACGGACGGACGGACGGACGGACGGACGGACGCTCGAGTGACAGCAATGGGGTTCCGTTTGGACCCTTCGGATACGGAACCCTGAAAACGAATAATTTTCTGTTTTGGTCGTCATGTATTGCGTTTAGATAGTATGATATTTAGATACTGCTTCAAGATAATATAGGTCTGGTGTGATAGAGATAACGACGAGATGTCGATAAATCACGTAACTCACAAAAATCAAAATGTATTATGTTTTAGTGTCGAAAGTCTTGGTTAAATACTTCAAAATGTTTTAGTTCAGATTGTGAAACCACTCAGGTTTCAACCAAATCTTAGGTGTGAGTGGAATCGAGCTACTGGAAGTTTTGTCGCTGGTTAATTAAAACCTAACCTAGCTGAGAAGAGTCCAGCAAGAAATTCGGCTAGGCCCGACCTGGGTCGGACTGACTTTACCCGGTACCGGGACGAATAGGGACTATATGTGTCAGTGTTATTGTCGCAACCGCCGGCGGGAATGCCTAAGTGTACGGGTCGTGTCTGAGTTGGACGCCGTAAGCGCATCGTTCCATCTTTCGATAGACGCTGTAATTACGTCGTCCGGGTCCGTGAGTGTGTGCCTAGGACGCCGGAACGTGCGCCCCCTAATCAGTTATGGCCGAGTTACGACAGAGGGAGGAGGAATGCAAACGTAGTCTTCCTAACTAACTAGTGTCCGACCGAAATTTCGGTTTCGGTTTCGGCCAGTTTCGGCCAAAAAGTCAAGTTTCGGCCCGAGTTTCGGTTTCGGCCAAAAACGGCCGAACCTTTCGGCCGCGCCGAAGCTTACAACATCGTACCTTCGGGTCGCGCTCGGCTAACGTCGGGCGCGCTCGGCACGGCTGGCAATATGGCGTCGCTCGCCTGACTCCGCCGGCCGACTTATTTTATACCACCATTAAAAAATCGCTAACTTTGTGTTACAAATAATGTATTTTTTTCACTTTATTTATAGGGTAGTTAAATTTTCAAACAGAACCTCTGTAACTGTGCTGAAATTTCATTGTGATAAATCTTTGAAAGTAGAAACCTGTAATTATAGGTCGGCGAGATATTAATTTTAGAAAAAAACTTACTAACATTTTTTCGACTTTTTTTTTATAAAAGGTTCGGTTTCGGTTTCGGCCGAAACTAAAATGAAACCGAACCTTCGGTTTCGGTTTCGGCAAAATAACATGTTTCGGTCGGTCACTATAACTAACGGATTCCTATGATGGGGAGCGTTGTCTAAATAACGCCTGGCATCTCAACTAGATAACATGGTAACGTTGGTACGAACTTCACACACAAACTGTATGCAAATTGTGGCCAACTTATAAAAGTTGCCTATTACAAAATATTGACATTCATCTATTTGTAATGTTAAAAAACGTGTTAAATAAAAAAATACGAATTATTGTGTTTATCCATCCTATCTGCCAATATTATCCATAGCGTTCAAATTTAAGTGGGGTCTGGAGTGACCTTAATTTTATGTCCATGACGATTACCAATGTTAGCTTACAATGACGTTAAGTTTTTGACGTAACGTAGGTATAAATGGTAATATTTTACATACGCCAGCCCAGCTAGCACTATAGGTTTTATGTTCAAGTTTTACGGCAAAATGTACCTATACAACTTACCAAATAGTACTTGGGATCCACCCTATTCCTCCACGAGAACGAAGGAACGGTGTACTCCACGAACTCGATCTTGTGGTCTGGCGTGGGCACGAAGCTGTGCCGCAGCGCGCAGCTGTGGTGCGTGTGCGCGCCGAACGCGAGCCGCGGCCGTAGGCTCTCCACTAGGCACTCAGTCGACTCCTTGGATAGACAGTCTCGCCGTTCGACGAATAGACTGTCCCTTTCTGGTAAAGGGGCTGCATCTGCCTCCGTACATTGGCTGTCGGATGCCCTGTATAGGGGAAAGTGCTGGAAAAGTAAATGACGATTTAAGACTAGATGGATGGTAAACTATAAATATAGATGCTAATATTTAAAACTTTCCGAGAATTGCGAACCGGCGCATCCAATAGTTTTTTCCATCTTTTTCCAATAGACAGTTTATAAAGTGTGGTGATTACTAGCTAATAATGTGAATATGAGTAATAGCATTATACCTGGATTAATATAGGCCTGCTGTACTTTTCTAGCTTCGTTTTCCCTTTACATAATTTTGAACCACTGCTGCACTTAAGAATATCTGTAAAACGAAAAGAGAAATTCAAACTAGAATTTGACCGATTGGATGCAATATTACAGGTTGCGTAAGGAGTCTGCCCGTCTGAACACAGGATTCCAGTATAGAGGTAACCACCGACAGTACCCTACCAGGCTACCACGTATGGTTGTTAAATTTCACGCGTGACTGCTTGCTACCTACGACGAATGACGCCGACGGGTGTGCAAACAAACATGAAGGCGGACAGAAAATACTAAGTAGGTGACGTGGGGTAAGAGAAACAGTAGATATCTCTTCCATCCATGTTTCCCTTTTGTCTTTTCCTTGTGTTAATTTTATCCCACCTCACCTTGCTAGTATAGGTACCAGCAATGTTGTGTATCTCCGCGTCGGCGCGCGCGCACAGGTCGCAGCCGTCGCCCTGCAGCGCCATGGAGTTGAGGAGCACGAAGTGCGCGCCGCGCACCGACAGCAGCCGCACGGGCGGCGCGCGCAGCCGCCGCTCAAAGCGTCCGGACAACTGCGGGGTTATCCTGCGACAATTCAAAAATTCAACCCTACATCTAGCCCAAATTTTAGCTTTTTTAACTCCTTTAATACCCACGCCATTTCCCAACATGGTTACAATTACAAATTTACACATTTTATTATACCACTGGCCTTAGCTGTTTTATATACAGCCAATTAAAACCATTAAATGAGTTTTATAGGACAGAGTTCTTATACATATTATTATTTTAATTTACTGCTCATAAAAGAAAACCTTAAAAATTACAGCTTCGTCGCCGGTGGCGCAATTTGTTGGCGCTTTGCTTTTTCTACCATGCTAAATGGCATATTATTATCTAGGTATTTTTGTTATGTAAGCTAGGTTTGATTTCAAATCTGTGTTAACTACATATTGTTTACGCTAACAATTTTTGTTACAGAAAGTATTAATAAAAAAACTTATTTTTTTTCCTTATATATTACCAGACATAAAAGTTTTTGTGGCACAAATATAATTGGCCTAGGGACTTCCCACTCATATTAATTTATCAATAAAATGGTACTTCCGTTTTCCTTATAACATATAATAGTATTCAACTCACTTTATGTAAGAACCATGTTAATAATAAAATTTTAGTTCGTAAAAATTGATGTTTGTTTAAATTTTAAAATGTCTGAAGAGCACCAATCTAATTATAATGTACTTGCGTATAACATTGATAGGTATCATAATATGACCACTGATAGGTAGAGTGATCAGCATACGGGTTGACATAGTAGATATGAGTTGGCCGGGTCAAGTAGAAATCAACTAACTACTAGTAAGTATTTAAAACCAATTATAGAAAAAAATGATAATAGAAGAAAGTGCCTAGTTAATTGTCATTTTCGCCAGAAAATGTTCTATATCTGATTAATATGTTTTCCAATTGGTCCAATTGTTTTGATACTTACTTGTAATGGAATCCAATGTCATGATTTCCAGCAACAGCATACAAAGATGTTCCGTCGGGAACTTTAAATAATTCATGGAAATTTTTTACATATTCATTAAAATCTTTTTCAGAACATTTGTCACCATCATCAAACAAGTCACCTGAAATTATTATAGTTTCTAGGTATTTTCTAATTATAATAGGTATCTTACTTATCCATTTATTTTGTTGAATGTAATTAAACCTTAAAGATATGAATGATATTTATTAACAAAATGTGAATTACTTAGTGAGTATATGAGCTGCCTGATAGTGTAAAATAAAAGATTTATGAGTACCTAATACAAATACTACTTCTGGTCTATGTAAAGTCATGGCAGTTTGAAATGCGCGATGCATTTGCCATTCCCGTCTCCATTTGTCCATCCAATGCGCACTGCGACCAAGCAGGTGAGGATCAGCGAATATCATAGCATATACTGGTTGGACGTCAGAGTTTATATTCAAAGCAGGAAAGCCGCACTGTAAAACATTATTTAATGAATACCTATAGGAAACTCACTAATAACATAAAGCAAATAGTAAACAAGCCTCGATTGATCACCTGAATTTGTGCCACGTAATATATAAGATATTCACAGTAAACATAAATAAACAACAGCCCCGCTAAAAGCCTGAGAATAGTGTTGATAAACAATGAATGCCTTAACTTCCGGAAAATTAGAGCCATAGTAAATTAATTAGTATTAACGGGTACACATGTAATCAAAATAAACTACGTATTTATTTAACAAACGCATTTTTTTTTCAAATATTCTGTTTAGTCTACCAAACTATATCCCTATTTAGAAGTCTAGAGAATTAGAGATCGATCGAAATACTTTTGAACCATTAAGGATAAGACGAGAGACGAGCCGGCAACACACATACTGTACACAGATGTGCGAAAGCGATGTAAGCATAGACAATAACATACGTGGGAACGAGATACAATGTCCTATCCCTCATCGCGTATTATTTGTCACCGGCCTGTGTCACCGAAACGTCATTCATGTATCCAAGCTCAATTTAAATTTGGCGCCACTGTATATACAGCACGACTAATTGAGATGTCAGAATTGTGCTAATGGATATATCAGTCTTCTGATACATCGCAATTTAGTCAGATTATCATAAGTCGGTCCCTTTTGGGTATCCGCCTTAGAGTATAAATATTTCTAAAGAGCTGCTATACGCATGCCACAATGAGGGACGACAACAGAGTACATACCTCCCATGGGGAGACCATGTCACTAAAATTACCCCATATTTTGTATAATTCGACTCATTATATCTATTGTATTGATATGTAATTGATCTGATATGAGCGATAGAGTAAGTTGTTTGTTTGAAATAATTGAAAAAAGTATACTTACATGTATAACGACAACTTGACCAGTAAGCTAAAGAATCGCTCGGCACCCAGTGTTTCTTTGCGGTATTCTATGCTAAATAATTTCTTATTTCGTTAAACTGTATAAGCTAATTATTACGTGGACGTTATTGTAGGTATAATGCTTGGGAATGGGGTACAAGTTATTGTCACTACTAGGTATGTTAACAAAACATGTACCTTATTTATGGTGCTTGTCACGCTTGTGCAAGCGAGATAGCTTTCCATACCTTTCTGACAGTTGAGTGGCTTGGGGTGTAAGTATAGGTTTAAAGTGTGTAGATGCAATTTTAATTAGAAAATTGCCGTGAGTCTCGAGACATATTGAAATATAATAAACGGGCCCTCGCCACAGCCGCCGCCAACATTTATTTAGCAGGCAGTGCTAGACGAGCTGCCATCGCGAGTGGTTCTTATTGACTCGACTCACGGAAGTTTTCTAATTAAAATTTATGATGTATTATCGTAATTTTTTTTAAGAGTGGACTGTAGATTCAGGAACCTGATCGGGGCACTTACTGACCTTTGAATAATATTAATTTTGTGTATTCTTTTCTAATACTTTCTTCTCTGTTTGGCGTGGTGGTCTTAATTACGTAAACTCTTGATAGTGTTTTGCGGAAGCAATGCAATTCGAAATGCTTTGAACACAATCAGCTGTTTTTAGATGGCTTCCAGTTTTGCCGACCTGTCGCTGCTATCCACTTATTTCGGGTAGAATCATTTAGTGGAAACCTAGAAAAGATACGCATTATATCATAATCATTTTTTGTAATAGAATAGAATTAGAAAATTATATATTTGCCTGTCCATTTCGAACAAATACAACAATTTTTCTGCTACATAAAATTAAATATAATAAAATTCACCCAAGGCTATATAATCACAAGTGTTATTTTTATAGAACTCTAAATTACCATATAATTGGGCTCTTTTTAAATCGTATTAGCTGGTATCCCTAAATTGATTGCAAGGAAGCTACGCAGATTTAAACATTTCTGACAGCTTACAATAAACAACCTACGTAATTTAGGCGGATAATAACGTCGACAAAAACTTTCTAACCTAAAATCACCAATGTAAACAATGTTGATATTTCAATATTAATCGCTTTATTTTACAAGATTTTGAATGAAACATAATTGTACCAATAAAATAACACATATTACGCTTAGATAAAGGTATAAAATAGTATACTTACGTGTGAAAGGTTACATTTTCTTCGCATCATTCACTGCGGCCAAAGAGAATATAAATATAACCAAAGAGAATATAACCACTACGTTCTAAGAGACGGGACTTCGAACTAGGTTTTGGATGACAGTGACATTGTCATTGCATGACATTGACGTAGAGTTTGGCAAACATTCTGTACCACATTAAAATAAAAAAAGGAAATAGGTAATGCCAACCCAACATAACAGCGCGATAGGGATGTAACTTTAATGTAGTACGGTTAACGATATCGATATCGATAAACGATGACTAGTGACGTCGTGGGTTCCATTTTTATAAAAATCCCAGTTAGAGGGCGTCCATTATTTACGTGAGATGTTTTTGGCGGGAGGGGATCGAATTTATTTGTTTAGTTTTAGTTTTAGTTTAGTTTTTACTTAGTGTGTATAAAAGGGATCAGTCTGAAAATCAGCGCTGGATGGACTATGTTCAGCAAAAGCTGAGACAGATACCCATTGCCTAGATACTTAAGTTTCATTGTTTATATTAAATTATTATTGTGTTTCTTTTTTTGTTAAGTCGAACCGAGTCGAACTTCAGGCGCGAGCCTGACTGCGGCTTTTACAGCCGATCACGCTGCAAGCTAACATTGATTTATAGAAACTGTACCACAAAAACCCTGACCTATATATATTATTTGTAACCCAAAGCACTATTTTATGCACAAAAACATTAATTAATTTAAGATTATATTTTGAGATAGGGTGTCTATCATTTAATCGAAATATCTTACATCGATTTTCATTTCACCGAAAACAATTCGACGAATTTCATTAGGTTTTTTTTTTCTAATCACATAATCATCAATTCATTGCATTTTATATAATCGAAACACTTTTCATAGTTAATCGTTTCGAATCCGTCTCTAGTCGTAGCATAACGGTACATCGAATTTACTTTTCATAGAAATATTCGTTATACATAGTATTAATTTATCGATTCACAGATAGTACGTTCATATAGTATTCTTTCCACGAACAATATTTCATCGCAGTAACGTTTCATCGAACGATCAAGCCAAGCCTTCTAAAATTCCTAAAATTTACTGTACTAAAAAGCAAGCAAGCACGCATCCATGCATGCGAGCAAGCAAGCACGCATAGGGAATGCAATCCCGACCCGGAATTTTCGGGATCCCGTCTAGTTTTAAAAAAATAATAAATTTGGATGACTAAAAAAGCTAATAACTGCTTGTTTGTGATAGTGAGGTTATGTAAAATAACATATTACTCGAAAGAAAATAAAAACCTTTATGCTTTAATCTTACCAACCAAAAATAATTATCAGGTTTTAAGGAAATTAACATAGGTAAATTAGGTAATCAAAATAATAAACATATTTCAAAGGAATTAGGAAGTAGTTACCTAAGACGAGTGATTTTGAAAATGACTCCTTAAAAAATAAAGGGTATTAATAGTATCCCAATCCCGCCAATCTCGAACGGGATCTCGTCATATGATGCGTCGGGATTGATCCCGAAAAATTACCAGAGATCGGATTGCATTCCCTAAGCACGCATGCACGCATGCAAGCAAGCATGCATGATTTTTCTTATAAAAATGGAACCCACGACGTCACTAGTCATCGTTTATCGATATCGATATCGTTAACAGTACTACATTAAAGTTACATCCCTATCGCGCTGTTATGTTGGCATTACCTATTTCCTTTTTTTTATTTTAATGTGGTACAGAATGTAATGACAATGTCACTGTCATCCAAAACCTAGTTCAAAGTCCCGTCTCTTAGAACGTAGTGGTTATTATTCTCTTTGGCTGTGGGTATCCGCTAATCCTCCTTCTATAGGATCCTTTTTCTACGGACTTTTGACTTGTTTTTGACTTACATTAAGACATATTTCATGAAGCAACCACTATCCTACAGACATCCACTATTCATAAAAAAGACAGCGCTTTATCGTTATAAATTATGCTTTAGCAGCGTTCTGCTAAAGCATAATTTATCGCAGTATGAGCCTTCTGTGTGCTTGCTAGCATGTAATGTCAAAACAGCGTTAAAGACGGTAGACTGGTTAATTAATACGCCTTTAAACAGCTGATTAGAAGTGTCAAATTGAGTAATTGACATTTGATTTGATAAATAATGTGGCGTGCGGACGCGGAGTATTGCGATTTGTACATGATTTGTTTTTGTTATCATAGATTGATCAGTAATGAAATGTTTTAATTTTTATATTATAGTGATAAGGACAACTGACATTAAGATAGTTAATACTTTCTATAACAAATAAGCAACATGTCTGTACACTGGAGTTCAGAGCTGATGAAATGGGAGTACCGGGAGCTGCAGGCGACTGCTATGTCCGTTGACTTCTCCGGTAACAACGTGTTACTGGCCGGACGTAGATGGTTAGCAATAAAACAAGTGAATCTCGAAGAAGACGCCGGAGACATTATAAAGAAGTACCCGCGCCACAGCAAGTACGATGCAGCTGGCGCAGAATGGTGTCAAACATATCATGGACAGAAACTTTGTGCAATTGCGGTAAATAAAATAAAGTGGCCAAAACAAATCTATATCAGTAAAATTCAATTATATTTCCTACACTACAGGTATTTTTATTGCATGGATGGTCTTAGGAATCCCTAGATTTCACTCTGATCAATTTTGATCTGATATTCCAGAGTAATCAACGGGTAGACGTATATGAATGGCGTGCCGGCAATGATCTGGCATGTATTTGTTCTCTGCGTGGGCACACACGAGTAGTCAGCGACACACACTTCCACAGACAAGACCACAACCTCATAGCCACTTGTTCTATAGATACTTTTACACATATGTGGGACCTCCGGGATGCAAGAAAACCAATAATTTCCCTGTGTGCAGTTGGTGAGATTCAATCTTAATTAATAGTTACATTTTCAGATAACTTAGTGGACTGATTTTACATTTGAAAATGATTTTTGTCTGTATCCACAGCTGGAGCCTCACAAGTTCAATGGAATAAAGTGGCATCTCACATAGTTGCCACAGCACATGATGGTGACATCAAAATTTGGGACTACCGGAAACCAAGTGCGCCATTCCAATACATTTCAGCTCACTTGTGTAAAATTCATGGTGTAGATTGGAGTCCACACCATGAGTATCAATTAGTGACATCAAGTCATGATGGCAGCATCAAGTTCTTTGACATAAATAATGCTAGGAGGCCAGAAAATGTGATAAACACTAATTTCCCAGTTTGGAGGGCAATATACACTCCATTTGGTAGTGGACTGCTGACTATTGGAGTTGGGTGGGGCGGGCTGCCTCGGGTGGAACAAGCTGGAGTCATAGGCATTTGGGTGTCAGACATTTTGACACACAGGCTTGTCGGTCATACTGACACGGTACAGACAATGGTGTGGAGACCAAACACATCTCCAGATAACTTCCAACTCGTAACATGGGGTAGAGACCAGTCCTTGCGCATTTGGGCAATGCAGCCCTCTTTGCTCAAAATGTGTCATCATTATTTACCCAATGATGCAGACATTGACGACGACAACAGTAGTGACAGTAAGTTTATAAAATACAGTTTCTATTTAACACCATATAAATATAATTTCCTCCTTTGTAAAGTATTTTCTGTATGAGTATTTAAGAGTTATTGTTTTTTTTTAGCAATTTCAACTGTGGAGTCTGTGAATGATGTGTTGGACAATACAGGACAAGATATAGAAATGGTAAATATTGTTTTGCTTCTAAAGTATAATGGACAGTTGGATACTTATATTCTGTAATACTAATCTATGTGTTTTCAAATTTTCAGACAAAAATATCTAACCCGAGCCTGACATCAATAGATGAAGAATTCGAATCTATTAGAGAAATGGCGAATATTGAAGTAACTGACATGAATGTAGAGACAAGGATATGTCAGATACATTCTGAGCGTAATGGTTACACTGCCAACCTTCAAGTCACTTTCCCCAGAAATGTATCTGAACAAACAATACCAAAATTCTCTTGGCTCTCAGGCACAAACATTGACAGCACGACAACTATTAAGATCCTACAAGCATTGAATAGAACAGCCCATAGAAAAAAGAAGGAAGGGCAGAGGTGTCTGCTGCACTGCTTGAAAACATTGGCGACTTCTATTGATGAGGTAGTTACAGACATTTATTAAGAACCCTGGTCTGATCTTTTAATTTCTGTATAGTTCAGGAATTATGGTGCTCAAAAATATATGAAGACACATTCTAACTTCTTGCCAATAGCGCCATGGCAACTATACCTTTAAAAAAAAACCATTTGCAACTGTATGTTATGTTACATCTAAATTTGTTTCCAGATTCCTGTCAAATCTAGCGACGACTCAGATTCCATGAAGTCCAGTCAACGAAGCCAATCAGAGAGTGAAAACGCAGGTGACGCGTGCATTCCCTTCCCCCGCACATGCGGCGCGAAGTGGTGCGGCGTGAGCACATTGGTTGTGTTCAACCGTCCGTCGAACACAAGGCGGTTATCGCTGAAGCACGAAGCAGGGACGCCGCGGTCCATGTCCTCGTTGTCGACGCTCCCGAGCCTGTTCGGCAGCGGATACGGCTCGGTGTCGCCGCACGCGACCACTACACCGTCGCCGACTAACGCACCCGGATTCCCACAGCTACTCCATAGGCATCCATCCAATTCCATTACGACATTCTATTTTCAGGATCGTTGGGTAAGTACACTAATTTGAATACTAACTGTAAACTATAAGCGGAAACGGATACTGTCAGCTTCAGGAAAATCTAATCCAATCTTCTCTAATCTGAATCTTCTAACTAAAGTAAGCGGGATTGTCTTCATGTGATTTATTTATTATAATAATAATAACCATTTATTTCGAGCAACACAGAGGCTCATACAATAGTTGTTAGTAAATAGTAATCAATTATAATTATTATCTTACAAATTATTATGAAATACTACTGTTAATACTGTTACAATATATTATGAAATTAAATGAAATCAGTTAATGTATTTTTATTTATTTATTATTAATTGTAGAAAGCGCAAGGACGACGAGCGGGCAGCATGCGCAGCCGCGGCAGCATCTCGGGCTGCTCGCCGCGAGTGGTGCTCTACGCGGCGCCCGAGCTGTTCCCGCTCAACCGGCTGCTCGCCGACAAGTACGTCATCAACGCGGAGGATTCCGTCGGTGAGCCATGCCTCTGTTATGGACATATTATATCACTAGTAGGGCTCTGTGAGACCACACGAGTGTTTTTTTTATTTCCAAAAACAGATTCGACAAAGATATTCTATATAGTCACTATTTCACAATAATCGGTTGAGAAATGCGACCTATAAAGAAAAACAAACCGTAATCCACCTGCAGAAACAATCATTGAAAAATGATTAGTTTTGAAAATGTTCAAAAACTGACTTGACAAAAAATATCGAAATAATTATCGAACCTGCTCACAAAAGTTCATGCAAGTCGGTGAGAAATGCGACCTGTAGAAGAGAACAACCGTAAAGCCTCCGGACATACCTACGAAAGCATTTTTGTCGAATCCGAAGCTGAGACCTTAATTTCACTCGATCAATAAAGAAAGAAATAAAGAAAGAAAGACAGAAATATTTAAAGGTGCCTCGACTACGACTACACCTTCCATATGTAACCGGGACAGCGCTACTTTAAATTTCTTAAGGCATTATTTCGGTCGCCATTCCGGTTTGCAAACTTTCTTACATAACCACCTAAAAGGCAGGTAACGTTGCTTTCTTCTGCTTTCAATTTGGTCAAAAACAAATTTATCACAACTAGAGAAATAACGAAAATCATACAAAAATTCTCTTGAAAAAAAAATTTTCAGGCCGAAAGCCAATTGGCACCCGAAGTTTCTGATTTGTAAAATATTTTCAGAGATGTGCGCTTCTAACGCGCTCATAGCATCCGCAGAAGGCGAGAGCGAGCTGGCGCACGCGTGGCGGCTAGCGGGGCTGGCGGCGAAGGCGCTTCGCGCGAAGCCGGTGGACCACTTCGCCTCCAGCGAGGAGAGCATGGGCTGGGCGCAGCACCCGCTCTGCTGTAGCCTGCTGCAGTCGCTGTCAGTCATCCTCTTAGCGTTATCCCAGTACAGTTGCATCCTGAAGTATGCCCTGGGCTCGCCGACTAATCCCAAGATTTAGCGTAGGCACTAGTTTTTACGGAAGCGACTGCCATCTGACCTTCCGACCCAAGGGGGAAAGACCTTAATGGGATTAGGCTGCAGTCCCTGTCAGTATAATTTGCAATACAGAGCGGCGACCGCGGCCATGATGTTAAATTTCTATACTTATAAGCTAAGACTATGCATGTGTGAAAGGGACAGCATTTATGTCCTCGATCGTCCGTTGGTACATGCCCAGTAGAATTTCTAACCAAAATATTAATTCCTTACACGGTGGAAATAAGTTGATAAATTTGGATGTGAGATTATCTACAAGATAACTTGTCAACTTATTCCCTCCATATATTTTGTCCTTTCTATATTAGTTTATATTCCATTTATCCCACTACGTAGCTAATTATATATTACTTAAAACTAAAACATTATCATTATACACTATTGTTAATTAGTTAAGTTTCCTTGAGTTATATACAACAATAAAATTTAAATTCCAGAATTTCCCACTACGCAAAGGCGTCGGATGTGCAAATGGCGGCGATGCTGGCTTGCGCGTTCTCAATTTTCAACGACACGAACAAGTGGAGCTCGCAGTCCACTATTAGCAATTCTAGTTATGTAAGTATTTCCCGTAAGATGTATGATCTATCTGACTATGTGGAAAAACAAGTGACTTTTTATGTAAAATTTTACACTGCTTTTATAGTACCGTGCCGTGGCCGAGAAGGCGGTAATTGCAGGCTGAGCATTTCCTTAAACGGACCAGCTCGCGAGTCCGTTTAATTTTAATACGATGCCTGCAATTGCCACTCCGGCAAACGCTAGCAAAGTGATTTTCTCTAAAATGGGGGAAATAATACGAAATTTGAATTAAGGTTTGATAAAGATAACCTTAAAACGTTAAAAACTTCATGCTTTCTCGCCGTTTATTATTTTTAACAAAATCGCAAGTGTATTTTTCCTCCGAAAAACGCAAATTATTTGAGACAATACAAAAACCGCGCATTTCCAACAAAAAATACGAGTTTAATTGGCTGAATATGACCTGTACCGTCTTTTATATGTCTATTTCTATTTTTTAAAAGTTTGGCACTCGAAAAATAAAGGCATTAATATATAACATTCCAGGCGGCCTGCAATGTTATTTGTTTATTAATTTTGATCTGACCTTATACTATATATTTTACCTTCCCATTTGTAGCGAGTAATGTTCACTCTGGGGGCCATTTTTGAGAAAAATGTATTACTTTCTGTCGATTTGACTAATTTTGAAGGTATTATCTAGGGCAACGGCACATCGCCGTACAGCACAGTGAACCAATACAGCGAGATAGCCGACGGCTGGACGAACGTGCGCAGCAACTCCTGCTCGGAGGCCGAGAACTTCTACACCGACTCCAGCGTGTCCAAGTTGGAGCGCATATCGGCCTGCGTGCTGGACGAGCAAACCGTGCATCAGTACCACTGCTTCAAGCGGGTGTACGCGGACATCCTGCATCGGTGGCAGCTGCTGTACAAGAGGACCGAGGTAACTAGGGCGCTCGTGACAGATGTACACACTTCAGCGAGAGTCAAGTCGTGTACGTGCTGGACAAGCATCCTATAGAACAGCATTTCCCAACTATGGGTCGCGACCCACTGGTGGGTGGCGAGTAGATAAATTTTGGATTTAGCCTGAGATTTTTGGACAATCCTGTATTCAAACGCGCGTTTGTCCACTGGCACCCAAGAAGTGAGTTCCAAAAATTTTCATTTTTTGTTAGGTGGTCTTTTCAACATTGGGAACCACTGCTATAGAAAATCGTCTAACTTGCTATGCATTTAGATTTTAACGATCACAACTTACCTACGATTACCGTTACGATGACGATTACCAAACCGGAGCTATCTATGCAGAATCAAGAAGAGCTTATCCATCACCTGACAGAACTTCATGCACTCTACACATATATTCATCCAACTATTTGCAAAAATATCACAGTCCGATGCTGATGCGAGCAGCTTGTTGATGTACCGGAGACCGCGTACAACCGGAGACGTACTATGGGACACAGTGTTTGCCATATTTAAAGTTGATCGGTCTGTAATCATATGTCGTGGCAACCCGCCGCCGCCCTAAAGCTAGTCTCGTATCATCAGGTGATGAAGCTAGTCCGGGCGCGGCAGCCGGCGGGCGCGGGCGCGGGCGCGGGCGGGGGCGGGGGCGAGGGCGGCGCGGGCCCGGAGCTGAGCGCGCTGTGCGCGGGCTGCGGGCGCGGCGCGGCGGGCGCGGCGGGCGCGGCGTGCGCGGCGTGCCGGCGCCTGGCGCTGCGCTGCGCCGTGTGCGCGCGCGGCGTGCGCGGCCGCGCCATGGCCTGCGCGTACTGTGGCCACGCGGGCCACGCCACGCACATGCTCGCCTGGTGAGTACACCGGGTATTCATACACAAACACTATTAACGTCAGCCAACATTTCCCGCCAAAATAGTCCATACACAAAAGATTTTAATGGATTCGATAGGATTCCTCTGATTCAGACAATGTTTTTACATATTTGCCATTTTTTTAGTTTCCTTATATTCGAGATGAAAAGCAGTGTTTAACTCGGGTGAAACCACCCACTTCAGTCTCTACCTAATTATTGTCGGTCGAACGTAGTGAGAAAAAATATTTCGTCTGAAATGGGTGGGGTTCAACCCTTTAACAATCTACTATTATACTTTCGTGGCAGGTTCGAGAAGCACGACACTTGCCCCACGGGCTGCGGCTGCAAGTGCCTTGTAGACAACAACGCCTTCTGGAAGGGCGTCAAATACGCTTAACTACCCACCTTACAAGCTTTATCCTTAGACACATGAACGAAGCAGGAACGAAACAAGACCTTGAAGTCTGTAACGCTAGTCTCGGTATGTAAAACATCTTCCAATGTAGTCAGTTTTAGTATAATGCCAAGCTCTATTCAAGATTTTTTTACCTATACGAGTACATCGGCACTTTAATTGTTATTGCTATTTCTAAGAATAATACAAATAATGAATAATGATGCCTGTCGCTTATGTACAGCATACAGCAAGGTTGTAGCCGAAATTTAAAAGTTATGTACAATTGTACAGACAGTGAGCTCTTAAAATTACATTCGGGTTTCGGGTAGCCGTAAAAAAATAAAAAGGTCATCCGGACAAAGGCGTCAATGGGTGAAATGCGTCTTTTAAAACACAGTAACTTTCAAACTACCTTAGCCCTCTATGATAGAGACTGTAGTTACAATTTTTTTAACCCGGTGGACCTCATCAATAATATTAAGTAAGTATGAGAACCTCGCCAACCTGATGTGTAATGTCTATTGAATATTCTTTGTAAATATGTGCATAATTTAAAAAAATAATACTTATTTTTTATGTTACGACTGTTGTTTTGAATACAATTTGTAATAAATACACTCCAATATTTCTTACGTTTTTATTTAACAAACTTTTTACAATTTTTTAATTGTCCAATGAGAATTAAAGTGCACGTTACTATTGTAAAAAGTGTGCGCGTACGATTCCTAAAACGTATGTTTTGCTTCAGTCTCAAAGCATTTCATAAGATTAATGGAAAAGCGATCCATACCATCGGGGGCGCAGACTAAAAATAGGTATTCTCTGTATTCTAGGTTTTGCGACACACAATACAACATTTGATGATTCGTTTTATATTACTAATATAAAGACTAGCTCTGTTTTTCTCTCACTTGCTTTCCCTTGGGCGTCCAGCTCGCAACTTATTTCTCGCGGGAAGCGGTGCGGGTGTACTATAGTTGTTTTCAACACATTTACCCGTAACGTGGCCCTTATTACATGATTTCGCTTGTAGACTGATAATCCAGGATATTACATACGCGTGCTGTAATTTTATTACGACACTTGTGTTGTAATATTTATATCCCTATTAAGATGCGTTTGTACCTGGCAGCGAGGCGTAAGAAAGTACACGGAACTTCAAAGAAATTCTTAAATTAACCGGGTTATACAATTTTTTTTTTAATTCGCCCAATGTATTCTTATATGGCTAAAACTGAAAGGTTTGGTGATTGTATCCTAAATAAAAATGTTTAATTTAAGTAATAAAATTATTAATTTTGATTGTAATATTACAGTGAATTCGTATTTAGTACCCATATATTTATTTTTATTATGTAGGGCTGTCTGGAGATTTCGTTAAAGCCCCGCTTTTCACTTGCGCACCGAATTATCACAAAACAAGAAAAAAACGGCGTCGCGCCATTAATTAATTGATAAATATTTGTAAACATTGTTGATGCGTAATTGTCATCAAATCATGAAGAAAGAATGTAATAATAAACAGTATTCACGTGATGACGTCACTGGAAACACTTGATGATGGCAAATACATGATCTGTAAGTAATAACCTATTACCATCAACAACTACAATTATTAATAACATTTATATCGTATTGAATTGAGTTTTTCCTGGCATTAGAAAAATGTCGTATAACACTCGTGAGGTAGTTACTTCCTCATCGCCATACCGCCTTAGCAATACCGCCTCTAGTGTAATGATCAACTTGCCTCACTTAGTATCATAATAATGCAGCATGACTTAGGTGTAAAGAGATTGAATAACACAGATTTATTGCCTTTTGAGATTCGTCGTAAACCCATTTCCAGTTACGTAGTAGGTAATAGACAGTAATTCAGCCATAGGTATTATGTGAAATGAGTAGGTATGGTGATTTCATTCTTTAGGAATTATGATATTGTATTTAAGTTACTACTGGTGACAGATGATTTATTACACTAGCAAATGTCACAAACGAACATGACATTAAAATTAAGTCTTGCTTGAGAATAAGAGTCGTAAATACAGATTCAAATAATTTCACTCGCATTCAGTCTTAGGCCGCCCACTCAATATCATAATGAATGTAGCTATGGGATAACTGTTAGCAGATCCTTTTAAAATACACTTACATTTCATATAGTACTATAAGTAGTAGAGTCTGGCAAATGAAACATGAGAATAAGTTTTTTATGGACTTTTTATATGACAACACAACCTGAATTGTCAGACGTCATTACTCTATGAAATATAACTTTTGATACTTACGTTTATCCTACATATAAATTTTCTCGTCGCTACTCATTATATATAAGTATAATAAAATTACGCGCGGACTTATGTCAGGTTAACTTAATATTATTATTTGGCATCAATTTGATATGGGTATCAATTATAACACGGGTACCTTTCAACTCGTGAATCGGTCAAGTTCACATGTGTCATGCGGACGAAGTCGCAGGGCATAGAAAGTTTATAATGTTAGTTTGTATGGTTTTATGTTCAGGTAAATTAATGAAATCGTTTTAAATATATTACAAGTGTCAAGACTGCTTTTCGCGTTAGACATCAGGGATACTACACTTTGAATTTTTGAATTATCCGCCATTTCTCATTATTATCTTTCATTTGCCAGACTCTAACCTATTAATTTGCAGCATTACTTCAAATACATAGAGTAGCCCGATCTATCGACCGTACAGTAGTTATTCTAATTACAAGAATGAAAAAAATATAGCTTATTTACAATTTGCGGCAAGTTTATACATTACTCTTAACTTACGACTAGACACTAGACAGGCGAGTACTTTATGTAGAACACCGCTCGTCTTGTACCGAACATACTATCATACATCTAACTGCCGTAGTCGTAGTTAGGGGAATTTGATCCTTCTATACAGAAGAAAGATTTCATATTTAAATAGCAGCAGCAGCGGTTTCGACGAGTAGTCGCGCACACGCCTGTCATTTCAATATGAAATGTAACTACTGTGGGGAGCGCTCGTGGTCCAGCGGCGCCCGCGTACTGCGTGCGGTATGCAAGGTTCATGGATGGTTGACCACTTTGAGTAGTTATTAACTGAGCGCTCCCGTGCTTTGGAAGGCACGTTAAGCCGTTGATCCCGGCTGCTGTCTATGATAGTTAGAGGCCTCCGGGCGGCTTGAGAACTTCTAACAGTCAAGTTGCCCACTCACTTGACAAGGGGGGTCGAAGTTGCACCACATCCGTAGGGAGTACCCACCGTTACACATGACCCCTGAGTGGTGCTAAACGTAAAATGGTTTCCGCGATAAAGTGTTTCAAAGTTTGCGAAGTTAGAAAAAATTATAACTTGGAAGGCTTTAGATATCTCAGAAACTATTTGGTCTACAGAGACAATTCTAGTCTCATATTGTAGCAAATTTAGTCTACTTTAAAAACGGCCTGAGAAGTTACTATCAGCAACCAGTTCTTTAGGGTTATAATCGATTTTTCGATTTTTGACAAAGTTGCGTTCGGCGCTTGAAGTTATAAAATTGGATTATTCGCTGGGCCAGCATCATAAACAAGTCTGCAAAAAATCAGAACTACCGGATTTGACGCATACTCTGATATATAAAGTTACAGGATTATATTATATTTGATTCAAATAACAAATACAAATAAAAATAAACCGTAATACCGCACGCAGTCCAAGACGGGAATCGAATCCGAACCCTTACCACTAGGTTACCCAGGCCACCACGTCATCACGGCGAATATGTATAAAATAAATAAAATTTCGTTCGTGGTCAGTTGTCCATTAAACACGTATCAAAAAAATAATTTGATTATTAAAAAAGGGTAACTGTTGGTCAACTGATTACTAACTAATTCTTAAACATTCATGGGATAGTATATGTTTCGGTACAGCAAACCTTGGTTTCAAGTCTTTGTTATGTTTTACATTTACATACTTACAACTGTACTAAAAATAAAACTTAACTCTGCCGTATCAGCCTTACTACCCTACTCGATTCATCATGTATACTTACACCCATGCTTAAACATTCTCAGATATTACACTATCTTATCTTTTCCGGTTAGGCACATTTCTGTCGGGCAATGAAACGGGCCGTATATTGTAAATGATTAAAATAATACCTGTTCGTGTGAATGAGAAATTATTTTGGACTTGATGATGGATGAAGGAAAGATAGAGGGGAGGAGAGACAGGGGAAGACCGAGACGTGCGTTTATAGATCAAGCAAAAGAGAAGGTCAATGTAATGTCGTATCCGGAGCTCAAAGCCTTGGCAGAGAACCGAACAGAATGGCGATTACTCCGCCGACAAGAGCTAGACTAGGGTCTTCAATATATGATGGTGATGATGATGATGATGGAGTGAGCAAAAAAGTAACTTTATGATGCAATATAACAGCGTAAATTAAAGTATTTTTCACTGATATTATTTTAAATGAACCAATTTAACTATAGCAGGCATAAACATACTAATTTACCGTTAAGTATTTACAATATTTTGGTATATTGAGGTCCCAGAATTGTAGAAACCTAAATAACAATGCAATATAACACTATTGTGGCATATCTGCCCACACAGCATATATTCTTGTGTTTATAATACAATATAATGTTCTATCTCACGGAGTACGCACTAGCATAGTGGCGTCTGCAGCTATCATTAAGTATTCACTAAATAATTTATACCAAACACAACGAAAACACTACGGGCCATCTATAAATAATACCTACACTATTTAAATACAATTTTATAATGTAGTACGGTCGGGGTGCACTTTACTCGTCGTCTACCAGTCTCTGGGATCCCAGGGCTCATTACAAAAGAATGCTATACTTAGCTTTTTTTTCTCTGGAAGACGGCGACTTTAAAAAAATGTTTTTTTTTTTATATCGAAGTTCAATCAATGTGTAGCCTCATCGTTATTTCTACGTTCGAATTCTGACGACCGCAGCTACTGGATAACAGGAGCCAACCGAAGGGTTGACAGTAATCAAAACCAAAAATAATCCTCATCAATGGAACAAAAGTTGGAATATGTTTTAACATTTAAAAAATCTGCCATGAGTTTTATATAATTCTACTTATCATAAAGTAACAGTGTTCAAACTACGTTGTCCTTAGGCAGCATTGGCGGGTTACGCTAAACAGAGCCATAGTGATATTTTGCAAAGTTAACATCAGAGTTTAATGAAACAAAAATATCTAAATAATGTTATTCTTCCTACTTGCCTACTACTTTAACTTTGCCTAATAGTACACATACTGTTTATATATCTGATATACACATATATATGTATATATATGTGTATAAACAGTGTGTGTTATATAGGATAGTAGCGATAATAGAGGTACTATTAGGAAATTCTTGTATAACTAACAAAATATCTACACAACTATAAATCTACTTGCTCGGACATACAAATAAAGTGCATGCACGACGAAATGAGATGGACACGTCGGGTCTCAGAGGCGAGTTGTTCTATTGTAGCAGCTAAAACAAAAACCAATTATTAGTTAATACATCTAAAACAATATGCTACAGTCAACAACTAGGCTAGGGTTTATCTAGTAAACTTAAAATTAAAATTGGAAGGTTTAAATTCAATTTTCTATGAATAAATCTGCTACTAAAAATCAAATAAACAATGGACATTTGGACAACAGCTTACATGTTTACCACGTCATTTTTTCGTTGCACTAACAATTGTATGACTCATTCCATCCCCACCAAATTACATATTTTATGACTGGATTAAATTTCATGTGCTCTGCCTACCCCTTTTGGGAATACAGGTGTGAGTTTATGTTATGATAATCAAACACCATACCTATCCTTGAGGTTTGATAAAATTTTAAAGTAAATCAGCTCTCAGATTCTATCCACACGAGTCGAATCCACTGTATAGATAACGTAAAGTAAGTACAGCAAGGCTCTAAATTAATTTGAAATGCTTGATCTGTCAGTCAACGCGAGTCTGCCGAATGAAGGGCGTGAGCAGTATAAGCGTGACGTTGCGAGCGTACCTCTCGAGCAACCGCCGCTTGAGCTCGGGCGGGTAGGTGACGTAGATGTAATGGTCGTCGTGGTCGGGGTCGTCCAGCAGCGCCTCGTCGGCCGCGAGCCGCTCCGCGCGCGTGGGGGACGAGTGCGTCGTCATGGATACTGACGCGCTACCCGC
Source organism: Epiblema foenella (assembly GCA_963556455.1). NCBI lineage: Eukaryota > Metazoa > Arthropoda > Insecta > Lepidoptera > Tortricidae > Epiblema > Epiblema foenella. The sequence continues at coordinate 8,055,012 of OY747101.1, read as the reverse complement.
TACGCTGCCTTCCTCCGAACTGGGGACGGACGAATGCGTATCAAAGTCGTCGGACTGAATTGAAGTTGGTTGCTATATCTTACACGATAAGTCAGTACAAGAAGCACAGGTAAATAAATAAATAATAAATAAATATTAGAGGACAATCTTACACAAATCGAACTAGCCCCACAGTAAGCTCAAGAAGGCTTGTGTTATGGGTACTAAACGACGATATGTTTAATAGATATAAATACTATAGGTACTAATAAACTCAAATAAGTCTCGCTCGGGTACGATGAAAGTAGTTTCTACTGTTCAATAAAATGCAATTTGCACCAGTTGAACTGAAAAACAGAACGATGTTGTTCTCGATCTTAAATCAGAAAGATTTATTTTACCGTAGCATCGGTTTTTGACGTATGTAACTTGTTATTGTAATTTTATGTACATGCGACCTATCTTATACTAATAGTCCGTAGAGATTTAGAAGTACATATGTAATAATTAATAGTATGCTTACTCGAACACGATCCAGATGATGTAGTAGCACATGCAGAGCGCGAGTGCCAGGCCGGTGGCCAGAGCGAGCAGGAGCGGCCAGGGAAATGCGCGCGCGGTGGGCGCCGTGTCCTCCCAGTAGCGGTCGCAGCTCAAGTACCAGCACACGGCGCGCTGCATCTCATCTAGATTGTCGATGTTAAGTACATTATGGTAAACAGCCAACCAAATCAGAACATATAATGATAAACATTAATATGATCTAGGCATTGACAGTTAAGTAATTAACATACTAAAACAAAGCTATCGCACTCGGCTCAGTTTGACCGCGAAAAAACCCAAAAGGAGACCATTGGTGTCTTTCGTGCGACGGCTACCGAGGAGGTTTTTGGGAAGCTGGGAAGCGGTTTTAAATACCTTCAAGTTCTGTAAACTGATGTTGCGTCAAGTGCAACAGTAAAGTGGCGATGCAGGAGTGAACCACTCGCTCGCAGCGCACTTTGAGGAGCTGCAGCCGCGCCGGGTCGCAGGCAGCACGCTCAGCCTGAAATCAGTATCATTTATCGTGTGAAAGGTTACATGCATAAAATAGTTGCCTATTTTTTATTCGGTGTGTTTTATCGGGGATAACTATACATATATATACATCGTGGGCAGAGCTGGGCATTAAATCGTTAATACGTTAATCGTTAATTAACGACCTTAACCATCCGAGTCGCATTAACTTTTAAGTTAACTTGCAATATTGTTAACGGACTCATTAACTTCCGCTAATTGTCCAAAGCTCCGTTAATCCGTTAACTAAGTACCTATTTTATCAAAGGAACACCGCGCCGCCGCGTTGCGAAAAACGGGTTCTGACAATCCGTTCGATCAGGGCGGCGTAGGTGCGAGCTATATTAGGCGCTGAATGAGACAGACGATGCAAGTGAGGCGCGTCAGGAGTTAACGATTAACGTTAACTTCCGTTAAATGGCCCGAAATGTAGCGCTTTAACGTTTAACGAAGTTAACGGTGCCCAGCTATGATCGTGGGCGTTAATAACCTGAAAGATTTAAACCAACGATTTTAGAGTATATAAAGTTAGTTATACAATATATAGTCTAAAAACGCATAATTTAAGAGATTTATTTAAAACAAATCACAAGTTGAAAAATCTCAATTCTAACACACCCTAAGGCGTAACGTACCACATTTATTTATACGCAGATGCACTAACTGCATGGTTAGTAGCCAGATTCACTTAATTAAGTTTGGTATGTATCCTACAAAAAGGTTTTAATACCGAAAATTTTGTTCTGATCTCAATCGCGAAAGTAGAAACGATTTACCTTTACTGACAACTGGCTAATAATTGAAACTGATGTCACTAAAATGACAATGCTCGCTCTCTGTTTCTCAACTTGAGATTAATTAAACTCGCTCACTCACTGAAGTAAAGATTTGTTCACAAAGAAGCGGACAGTTAATATGATTTAATTTGCACAGAAATAGTAAGTCAAAAATACGTGGTATAAATCTTTCGGGTTATTGACGCCCACGGTGTATAAATACATATATATAAAATAATAAAAAGGCTGGTGCCTCTTTTTAAGTATTAGGTAATACCTGTGTCAAGAGTCACCACTCTTCCACATATATGTATATATATATATATATATATATATATATATATGTATACTAGCTGCCGCCCGCGACTTCATCCGCATAGATTTTAGATGGTAACAAAGATATAAATGTGGTTTATTTGTTTCTGTCAGTTGTCTGATGCTATTAATATTTTGTGAAAAATTACTCAAAAGAAAAATGAATGTCCGCCATCTTGGATTTGAAAATGGATGTAATTTTCGTAATCGGTACCCCGAGGAACCTCGACGATATGACACCCATATCGATTTTTAAGAAAATAAAAGTCCCCATCTTGGATTTGCAAATGCATGTCATTTTCGTAAACGGCACCCCGAGGAACCTCGAAGATGACACCTATATCGATTTTTACGAAAAGTAAAGATTTGATCGCCGTACAAACTTGGAACCCCTTTTTACCCCAGTAGGGGAACAATTTAGAAAAACGCTGAAATACTTTTTGTTGTATTTAAACAGAGAGTCTGTATACGAAGATTTTAATCACGCACTTCAAAAAAAATTTGCTCCCCGTACGAACTTCTTGGAACCTCCTTTTATCCACTTTAGGGGAGTAATTTCAAAAAACGCTGAAATATGTTCTGTTGTGTTTAAACATAGAGTCTATTTACGAAGTTTCAAATCTCTAACTTTAAATAAGATTTGCCCCCCTACAAACTTTGAAGCACCTTTTCACCCCTTTAGGGGACGAATTTAGAAAATCGCTGAATTCAGTTTTGTTATATAAATATAAAAACAGAGAGTCTAAATACCAAATTTCAAGTTTCTGAGTCCAAAATAATTAAGTTTCCCATACAAACTTTGCACCCCTATTTGATCCCCTTAGGGGTGGATTTTCCAAAAATCCCATCTTATCCCTTGCATACGTCATAAAAGTAAGCTCTGGACGAAATTTGAAGTTTCTAGTTCCAGTAGTTTCGGCTGTGCGTTGATGGTAGATCAGGATTTTATATGTTTAGATATAAGATATTGTAATGTTAAGTTTCAAATTTTAGCGGACTGTATGCGAGATTTACGACTAGAAAATAGGCAGTAAACGAAATACCGGCACTAAACAAAATTAACACGGAGCTTTGAGGTCTAATCAAAAAGACACTCACCTCTGCCTGGAGATGTAGCCGCACTCCTTCGTCAGGTGTAGGGTCCTTGGGGACTGGCTCGTACTGTACAGACTTACCCGCCGTCCAAAGATTACCTGCCACCTGATTATACTCGGCTGCTGGGAGATCTCCTTGATTCCTCAAAGCGCGGATGAACTTCCGACACGATAAACATACAAAAATGGCCCAAAGGGGGGCTTTGCCAGTAATTTACGCGACTAATGGCGCGGAGCTTGATTTCGAACCGAAGTTTCAATCTAACAGTTGCACAAGTGACTCAACAGTTAATTTCGACCACTTTTCGACTCACTGTCAAAACGAGGGCACAGAATGTTGCCATGCTAAAATATTAATGCAAAATTGAACATTCCGCCCACCAAAATACACGGTATTTTCAAAACAAGGAATTATATACAATACTACTACGACTACAGCTATACTTATTATAACATAATCTACTGACGAAAAGGTAGAGGGCACAGTTTCACAACAGGGCGTTTATATTCCCCGGTTGCTGTGCGAATGGTAACGACGCGACAAACACCATCACTACCTGGATGCAGTTTAATAATCCTGCCTAAATTCCATTTTAACGGGCTAGACTGTTCGTTAATTATTAAAACTATAGTACCTACTTGGAGGTTCTCTCTTTTGAGAGACCATCTATTCCTCTGTTGGAGCGTATGGAGATATTCCAAGTGCCATTTACGCCAAAAATGTTGGTGCATCTGTTGCAGTAGTTTCCAACGTTGGAGAGGACTAACTTTTACTTCAGTTAGTATAGGTTCAGGGAGAATAGTCAATGGCTCTAGTGTCAAAAAGTGACCTGGGGTCAATACAGCGAGGTCATTAGGGTCGGCGCTCACGGGCGACAATGGACGCGAATTAAGAATTGCTTCTACTTGCGTTAACACGGTATAGAATTCCTCGAAGGTGAGGCGTTGTAGACCGATTATTCGAAACAAATGCGTCTTCACCGATTTCACTCCTGCTTCCGCCAAACCGGAGAAATGCGGACTGCCCGGAGGATTGAACACGAACTCAATCTGCTCTTTCTGGGAAGCCTCCGACATCAGCTCTTTGAGTATGTTGCCCGCGCCAACGAAGTTTCTCCCCTGGTCTGATACCAAACGAGAACAGCGACCTCGACGAGCGACGAAACGCCTAAGCGCGGCGAGGTACGCTTCAGACGTTAACTCCGAAACGAGTTCTAAGTGTACTGCCTTAGTGACAGTACACACGAAAACACAGATATATCCCTTGTAAGACTTGCTGCCCCTTGCTCTACCTAACGAAATATTGAAGGGACCTGCGAAGTCTACAGCCGATGATGAGAATGGTTTTAACTGGCTGATACGAAACGGGGGCAAATCTCCCATGAGGGGAGGTGATGCTACATGTGGACGCACCCTATAGCACTTGAGACAAGAAGAGATGACGGCATGGATGGCACGTTTCGAGGATAGGATCCAGAAGTCCTGAGAGATAAGGTTCTGCAACGTTTGCAACCCCGGATGGGAGAACCTGCGATGGTATTCTTCGATCACCAAAGCCGTTAGCCTATGCTCACGAGGCAGTAGCATGGGGTGTTTCCTGTCGTAAGTAAAGGTGTCACTACGAGACAACCGACCGCCCACCCTCAACAAACCCTCTCGATCAACAAACGGACAAAGTTTGCGGAGAGGTTTGTGCAGTGAGTTGGTGGCACCTTTGTGTATCATTCGGATTTCAGTCGCAAAAACATGCTCTTGGACATGTTTAACGAGAAATCGAATGACACCATTTGTTTCATCCGACAAAAGTCTTGAAGTTATCCTCTGGGATGGATTCTTCAAATTATGTAGATAACGAAAACAATACGCCAATATGTTGACGATACGACGAAATGACGAGAAACGATATAAAATGCTATCGATGAAGTTAGAGTTCTGGGCGCTGAACAGGGTCAGAACCTTTTCCTCTTCTAATGCAGCTCCGTCAATTTGGATGACATGTCGAGGCCAATCTCTTTCATCGCGCCGCAACCAAGCAGGTCCCGCCCACCATGATTCACATTGCACTAAATCAGCTGGAAATAACCCACGAGAACCATAGTCCGCTGGGTTGTCGGTAGTGGAGACATGATGCCAACAATCGGGAGCAATCCTGTCTTGGATCATCGCTGTCCGGTTAGCTACAAAGGTCTTCCATCTTGACGGACAGGATTTTATCCAAGTCAGAACGACAGTCGAATCAGACCAGGCGTAGACTTTAGCTTCATAGCCAACATCTTTGAGCGCATGACGAACTGCTGCAACAAGGTCAGACAGCAACACTGCGGCTAGAAGTTCCAGCCGAGGGATCGACAATCGACGGAGTGGCGCGACTTTTGACTTTGCGCAACAAAGGCGCACGATGATATCTTGGTCATCCTTGACCACACGACAATAAACTACCGCGCAGTAACCGCGTTCCGAAGCGTCACAGTAGCCGATGAGTAGAATCTCACGAAACGATGCGATCATTCTGCGAGGAATAGAGAGAGAGCTCAAACACGACAGTTGAGATTTCAATTTGAGCCACTCTTCTGCGATGCGTTCTGGAACATCTTCATCCCACTGCAGCCCTGCAGACCACAGAAGCTGCATCAAGTATTTTGCCATGAAGACAACCGGCGAAAGAAACCCTAAGGGATCGAAGATCCGCGCAATATCCGACAGGATTGAGCGCTTAGTACAGCGACAATCTAGGCCATTAGTTTTAAACGAAAATGTGTCAGATTTAGGCAACCACAGAAGACCTAATATCTTCAATGAAACGTCATGAACGTCCTCGAAATTACGAAATTGCTCCGAGTATAGGTCGGAGTCCGACAAACCCTGAAGGAAGCCCGGGCTATTAGATGTCCATTTCCTCAAATGTAGTCGTGCTGAAGACAAAATCTTAATCAACTCATCACGAATACGAACAGCACTCTCTACAGAATCTGCACCTGACACAATGTCATCGACGTAGGTGTCCCTATCGAGAACTGAAGCACCGAGAGGAGCAGTCTCCATGAACTCTTGAGCGAGCTTCGAGATACACCATAACGCTTGGTAGGGTGCACAGGAGACCCCGTACGTTACCGTCAGCAAACGGAAGTCCTGGACAGGTTCAGCTGGAGTTGGCCGCCACAAGATGCGCTGATAATCGCAGTCCTTTCTATCAACGAGGAACTGACGATACATCTGTTTTATATCTCCAGTGAATACTACAGCATGCCAGCGAAATCTGAGTAACAAATCAAAAATATTCTTTTGCAATTTTGGTCCCGGTAACAAGGTGGCATTCAGTGAGCGTCCTTCGCTGTCCTTGGCACTAGCGTCGTAGACCGTGCGCATAGGTGTATAAAATGAGTCAGGACGTAAGATCCCATGATGTGGGATGTAAAAAAAGGGGCCCTCCCTCGATGGCGGGGCTTCCACCACTTCCATATGACCACTCTCCAAGTAGTCCTTCATGAAATTAACATATGCTGTCCGAAATTGAGGATTTATATTAAACTTCCTCTCCAAATTTAAAAATCGCTTGAGTGCAATTTCGCGAGAACTAGAAAACCGGGGCTTATCCTTGGGGTTCCGAAAAGTCAATGGCACAACCATTCTCCCTTCAGGATTTCGATAATATTCAGCACCCATAAGGTTTTCACACGATAAGTCATCTTTCGACAAAAAGCCCGATTCAGGAGTCACGACACTTTCTACCTCCCAGAACCGCCTAATATCATTGTCCAGAGATAACGTTGAAACGAGAAGACAATCCTTGGCAACGAGGCAAGAATCGCCAGGAGAACGACACGATAAGACAGCTGTTTGAGGAGTTACGACATTTTTCATTCCTGCAAACTGTTTGCGATTATTGTCCTGAGACAACGACGAAACGATATGACAATCCAAGGAAGCAACCTTGGAATTGTCTCGAGAACGACAACGAGAATAATCAATGTCAACAGCACAATCACCCATTACTAGCCACCCAAACACAGTGTTGAGCGCAATGGGGTGACCCGACTCACCTTTTACAAGGCCAGGTTGGAGTACTGACGACAAAAAACTGACATTGACTAACATGTCAATGGGTCCTGGCTCAAAAAAGCGTGGATCAGCAAGAACTAAATTCTTAAGATGGTCCCTAGTCGAAATATCAATTGAACCCAAGGGCATGTCCGAACAAATTTGAGGTAAAACGAAAGCCTCAACTTGGTATCTGTTCAAGCCTTCTCCTCTCGCGGGAAAAATCTCGCATGAAACTGCCCCAAGTGTAGCTGTGGTGGTCACTCCGATACCATTAATAGTTTGATTACAGTTATGTAATGGTAAGCCAAGTCGGTTTGCAGCCGTTAATGTGAGGAAATTACATGCACTGCCCGAATCAAAAAGAATCCGAATTGGTACTAACTGTCCCATACTATCCCTTATCCTAACCACAGCAGTCGAGAATAACACTTGGTTATGGAAGGAGGGCACCGACAACGTTGTCAATTCAGAATTGTGGGACCCCTGAGAATCTTCACCAACTTTGTCAAAATGGAGCAAGGTATGATGTCGGTTACTACATTTTGCACAGCGCACACTTGACTTACAAACTCTCATGTTGTGCGATGGCTTTAAACACAGAATGCACAGTCTATTCTCCTTGACCTTGGAATACCTATCTGTTGGCTTCAAACTTAAGAAACTAGGGCATTTGACCAATTCATGGCCAATGACCGCACACATCGGACAACTTATGTTAGGTGCTGAAGGCACAATAAGCGAAGATTTATTTTTATTAACAATTTTATTTGTTGGGGCAAATACCCTTAATTTAGGGTTAGAATTCTCTAATGCTTGACTTCTTTTTTCCATGAATGATTGTAAACTTTTAAAATCTGGAATGTCCACATTTGAATCCAGTTGTAATTCAAATGCCTCGCGGGTACATACATCCAATTTGGACCACAGCAAATAATAAAGCATGAAGTTCTCATCAGGCAATTTAAATTTCGACAATATTATTAAATTTTCACTGAACGTCCTGAAAACCCTATCCAAATCGGCTTTGTTTTTAACTGGTTCACAATTTAGCAACTTTTCATAGTAAACAATAGCAATTTGACGCTTTTTATCACAATGTTTCATAGGCATTTTGGTAATTGTCCTCTGACAAAGGAAAACCCTTCACTAAGTCATAAGCAGGACCTTGTACACTCGACAATAAATAGTGTAACTTTTCAACATTGGATATACTCCGCTTATGAATCAGCGAGTCAAACAATTCCTTAAACCCGACCCAGTCCTCTAGCTTTCCGGTGAATGTTTTAATTGCAATTTTGGGTAAATGCGCGACGTTTAAAGAACTGCTCGCCTCTACCGGTTTAACATCGACTTGTTGTACACTTGGTCGTAACCTAGCTTGTACCGACTTCAAACTACTAACAAAATCCCTCGATACCACATATTCGCTAGACCGCCCTTGCGGACTTAAGGTTAACAACAATTTTAATTGCGCGTCATGGAATTCCTTTTCTAAATCAATCAAATCTTGTTCAATATAGCCTTCTAAACTGGATTCCGCTATGTGTTCAAGTCGCATAATTGCATAATCCCTTGCAACACGGGCCATGTTAGCATCCGCAGACATATTTTCCTGCTCATTATCACTCATTGTCACGAAATATCACGAAATACAAGCTGCAAAATTAAAATGTTTCATACATAAACACTATACTCGATAGCGGTTTGAGGTTATGAGCTAAAACGTAGAAAGAGCTAAAACGTCACTTGTCAATATTAAAGAATCTATGGTAAGGATGCGTTCCAATTCACACAATTACTGCCTCCAACAAAACATCACTTGTTACGAACAATGTTTATAGTGTGACGACACGACAAATTAATAATTGTTAAATTATTAGAAAACGTTATAATTTGCTTAAAATCGATTTAATACCTAATAATTTTAACAGTTATTCAACTTATTAAAACGTTCAAATACGTATTTTAACTTCCTAAATTTCGAAACTGTGGTATGTAATAATTTCTTAGCTTACCCTCTATTTTGGTGGACGAAAAAAATATTATAACGATACGACAATTTTACACCAAAATATATTGGATTTGCTACAAAAACGATACGACACGAAATATCCACAGGCTCGCCTTTTCAAGATCCGGCTCGAAGGACCAAAAAATGTAATGTTAAGTTTCAAATTTTAGCGGACTGTATGCGAGATTTACGACTAGAAAATAGGCAGTAAACGAAATACCGGCACTAAACAAAATTAACACGGAGCTTTGAGGTCTAATCAAAAAGACACTCACCTCTGCCTGGAGATGTAGCCGCACTCCTTCGTCAGGTGTAGGGTCCTTGGGGACTGGCTCGTACTGTACAGACTTACCCGCCGTCCAAAGATTACCTGCCACCTGATTATACTCGGCTGCTGGGAGATCTCCTTGATTCCTCAAAGCGCGGATGAACTTCCGACACGATAAACATACAAAAATGGCCCAAAGGGGGGCTTTGCCAGTAATTTACGCGACTAATGGCGCGGAGCTTGATTTCGAACCGAAGTTTCAATCTAACAGTTGCACAAGTGACTCAACAGTTAATTTCGACCACTTTTCGACTCACTGTCAAAACGAGGGCACAGAATGTTGCCATGCTAAAATATTAATGCAAAATATATATATATATATATGTGCATGTAAAGTAAAGAAGAAAAATGTGGAATAACCTGCAGGTCGGCCAGCCTCCGTTGCCGGCTGTCAGGTGGCAGAGATGACTCCACTGTGTCTGCGTCGCACAACTCAGAGGTTTGGTTCGTATCACTTTCGCTGTCCTCTGTGCGTTTTTCCTCAGGCTCTGGAAACATCTATTTAACAGCATTCAGACAGTAATCACACGTGTTGCGGGACGGCTTTCTATCCCTTACTAGCATGTGCCACATGAATCATTTTTGTACCTACCATCCATCATCATCGTTCTTCATAATTCGTGTACCTATTTCGAATTATACTGTAGAGCAACGAATGAGCAGTATTTGCGCAATTTGTTGGTTGAAAACCTTACCTGCGACTTCAGGGTCGACATCAGTCGATGGGCAGTCACGCACAGGGTGCGGCTGTGGTAGGCGCGGTCGGCGGCGACGCGGCGGCAGCGGCACGCGAGCGACAGCACGCGGCGCTGCCGGCGCCAGCGCCTTCCTCGTCGCTTCCGCGTCCTGCCACAGCTCCACGTCGGTGCCCGGCCCACCGCCGCCGCTCAACAGCCCGTGCGCGACCAACACCTGGCACCGCATTATGTCGCAGTACTCCGCTAGGCATACTGCGTCTTCTGCCTTTGAATTCAAAAATTCGCGAATTACAAACACTGAATGAAAGACAGAGATTTATGGTTCTAGTTCAGCAATTCTCACACTATATAGGTGTAAAGTGACGTATATAATACAGCGTGTCTCTGGCTATGGGGCTTTAAATGTATAAGTTCGATTCTACTCACTTAACTAACCTTATTTTGTTCTGTAACATTATATTAATATTAGATAATTTATTACACCTCAAAGTCGGAAATTGCGATATTTTCGTTATCTCATAGTATGATGGTGACATACCTTGGTACGGAGGTCTTTCAAAAATAATTTTCAATTACGCTTACAAACTTTCTTTTTTAATGTGCCATAAAGAGGTTTATCTGAGTAAAAAAAAATCAAAGTTGTCAATCAATCATTTTTCATTCACCTATTTTTGTCGCAAAGAAATTTTATTCAGTTAATACAAAATGCCGAATCAAATGTTTACTGTCGGTTTACTACAGCAGAATTTACTTATATGGTGTTGTTGTTTTACGAGAAAACACAAGAAAATTGAACCCTGGCTCTCAGACTTTACAGAAATGAATGAAATGAATGAATGAATGAAATGAAATGAAATAATTTTATTCCAGACAAATGTCCATAAATTAATAACTTTTAAATTGAAAATTGCATCAATTAAATTCAAATAGCATACGAGTACAACATTAAAATATTAAAACTAAGCATAAGTCCATGTCTAATATCGCATACATATATGATATATATCCATACAGAGAACTGTTTCCCAATCGTAGGCAACTACATAACTCTCGTGTACCTACTAGTTATAGGTACGCGGGTGGAAGCAGTGAGCAATAACCCTTTGCCATTACGTGTCCAAGACATAGTACTTCACTTAAGTACAAAGGTTGCAGCTAGAATTTTTGGAGTGGACCACTCTGCAATTCATCATTGTGACATGTTTTAAAGAGGAACAAACGGCACCCTTTCAAACCAGAGAAAGTACACGCGTTACTTCCGAGAGATTCGTCAATACGTAGCTTGTAGCTTGCTTTGAATGGTTTTTAAGACAACATTAATTGGTAATAAAGATCTGTTTGAATTTAATGTTAGACTTTTGTTGTGATTACTACAAACAATAAAATCTCTTTCTAAAAACATTGCTTTTACTGTTGTTTTCATAACAACCATAACTTTAATGATACTTGCGAGTAAATTAATTTACAATCTAATGAACTTGATGTGACATTATTTGACAATTGACGTCTGTTAAAGATAAACATTTATCAGTATGCTGTCAATTTAGCATTCGATTCCGTACATTGAATATAACATTTAACTTCTATGAAACATATCAAATTAAGACTGGAGATGTTTTTAAAAAGTTGCAGAACAAAAGATGCTTAGTTTGGAGAGCACAATTAAACCTTGCATTTAAAGCCCCATGGTCAGAGACATCCTGTCTACCTACATAAGGAGCCCAAAGAACGAAAAACTATAAGCTGAGTAATAATAAGTACTCTATAGCGTGTGACAGGGACAGCGATAGTTCTCGCAGGTTGCCTCCTAGGCTCAATAGAGGTTGACCCCCGGCTCGCTACCAAAAGGACTGAGCCGCGGATTGACTGTGATTGCGCGCGCGCCATGTTGCCGGCCCGCGCAGCACTTAATTTTACCGCCACTCGCTAGTCGGTTTTCGGTCGGTTAGCCCCACGTTAGGCGCCAAATATGTAGCGGGACGTAGGGTTTGTCAAGTAAAACACAACACTGACTTTAAGACGTGTATTGAATACAATCCATACCAGTCACAAACAACACATAACAAAAATACAAAGCGTAAGGGTAGAGCGTGTCCGTTAGGTAAGGCGTTCCGAAACCGACTAGCGAGTGGCGGTAAAATTAAATACCGCGCGGGCCGGCAACATGGCGCGCGCGCAACCACAGTCAATCCGCGGCTCAGTCCTTTTGGTAGCGAGCCGGGGGTCTACCTCTATTGAGCCTAGGAGGCAACCTGCGAGAACTATCGATGTCCCTGTCACACGCTATAACTCTCATTTTCGTCGGGTTTGCTCTTCAAAGTCAACGAGGCACAAGTTGATATTACACTAAGTCCCGATTTAGGCAAACTGGAAAAAGGACTTATTTTAAGATTACCAAATCATCGAAAATTATAAACACTAATCTTAAAATAAATCTTCTTTGGTCTGTCTATCGACATGACGGTGTCACTTCATACCTCCCATAGGTACCTATAAAGTGGCAGGTACGAACTTCTATTAATTTTTTTATATCTAAGTTTCGTTTCCCAGACGATGAAACCGTTAAAACGTATCCTATGAGGCCTAGTTTCGTTCATAATAGTCATCTACCGATACCGGAGATCCCCGTCCACATAATTGTTGTTTGTTTTTTTTTGCCTCTAGACAACAGTTATGCGAAAAGAAATATACCAACATTACCAAGCAATTAGTAAACCAGAATTGACACTAAAAGGGCTATTAACACAAAGAAGGGGCGCATGGTCCTCGTACTCGTACCTTGTTAATCTGGTTCTTGTGTCGCTGGTCGAAATGTGTGTCGAGGTGTCGCTCCTCGTAGAAAGACTTGCCGCAGAAGGCGCAGGTCCACTGGGAGGGTCTGTGCTGCATCTTTGCATCGTGCTGTGGCGCGAAGATGTCGCGAGCGGGGTGGAACGGGCACTCGAGTGGCAATTTCACCTAAAGAGATACAAACCTTATTTACATGCCGATAAAAGCTTCGATAGTGCTGGCTGGCACCAGCTATTAAGTAGGTTAGGTATATAAATATCTATAATTTTATTGCGATCCGTTTCTATGCCTCTTTTTGTAGTCAATAAGTACCTACTGACGTATCTATACACAAATTATCTGTAGATTACCCAAACCAATTTCGAAATAAACTTCCCTTTCCTATTAGGAAATTCCTTATTGACACTGTTTCAATGTGTGTTTCTGCATACTGATCATAATTGTAAATACTTTACGTCCAATGAAAGCGGAAACTCACTGGTATGGAGGGTCGGAGATTGGTCTTCCTCGACGTATGCATGTCGTAAGTAATGAAAAGAGTTTGTGATACTGTTTTACCAAACCTATGTAATTTCACTTTCATTTCATTGGGATTTTATTAAACTCATAGTCTTGGGAATTCTGAATTCAACAATGCATGAACATCGTTCAGGCTCGTCAGATCGAATCGATGTAATGAAGTAAAAAAAGAATGTAGATATTAAAGTCATTTCTTTATTTATTTTTTAAATTAATGAGGGATCAACCATTTCAACAACACACCACTTACCTGAAACCTTTCTAAAACGGGGAGCCATTTGTTTTGGATAACCTTTCGCACAATTTTGGAGTTGTCACGTGAGCAGGTGATCTTGAAGACCGACGGACCCGGCCACGGGATCAGCGTGAGGAACAGCAGGGCCAAGACCTGCAATCACATTCGTGGAAGATAACCAACATTTGACCTACGGGCCTGTAGTAATTGTTTAAAATTGAAGGTCACCGTTTGTTGAAATCGTCGATCTCAGCCACTTGAGAGTCCGATACTTTTACGTTTATGGATATACTTATTTGCTGATTCGTGAATTATGAGAATTTAAATAATCTACAACTTTAACACATACGATACCAGTGGCGCCCTACCCAGTAAGTAAATTAACCGATAAAGTAAATTAACCTATGCCCTATAATAATCGTCTTGGATTACCCTCTCTGATTATGGCACACCAGGGCCACGATTCAGTGACATCAGACAGGAGACATCACTAGGATATCGCTTTTGGAAGGCAAGTCAATAATAATATTCCTGACAAAAAAAAAACAAAACAAAAAGACAACAAGGACAAGGATCGACACGAGAAAGCAAAATGTGATATCACTGTCAGTGATATCATATTTTGCTTTCTCGTATCGATCCTTTAGCCCCAAGACAGTGCTCAATCCACAGCAAAAATTACCATCTCATACCGATACCTAATTTAAATAATAATGAGCTAGGTACGATATTAAAAATAAGTAATTGTACTACTTAATGAGAGATATCATTGAATGTTATATTTTTAACAAAATAACGATAACACTGCGCCGTCATTAAACAAATCAAATAAAATAAATAGTACCATATAGACAATGTTCTAGGTTATGCTTACTTGTGTCATTTCGCTATCGATTTTCCATCATCGACTTCCAACAAAACTTGATTATAGCACGTACCTACACACACCACTTACCTCGAGAGAGAACGAAGTGGTCCTCATTCATATCTCTTATGCGACAAATACCCAAGGAATTTGGTTATTTTTGGTTTTGTAGATAAATAATTGTTTCACTGGTAAGTAGATGTCAATTTGGGGAGGGCAAGTTGTACTCAATAGGTCATCGCCGGCCCGCCAGTACGCATGCGTTGCAGGGTTACCCTCAAATTCATATGGGGTTGAAACTTGCAGTTAGCAGCGCAGCATAAAGTCGACAGTAGGAATGGGAATCATACATCCATAATTCAATGCAACTAACTACGTATGCAGTACAATATTTGTTGTGTTGTGTTGTAGTAGGTACAATAGAAAATAATAAAAAAAGCTTGACTTCACATTTACATTTCGCTTGACTTTATATAAACTATTATGTAGAAATAAAGTTTAGGTAAGCTACCTACTGATTTAAAGAACTACGTTAATTTATTTTTACTTTTAGAATTAAAACATCTCCAAAACAACCGGAAACATCACATATCGACCTATTATGTAGGTATGGATTTTTTTCAGTGCTCTTTAGCTATGCTGTACTTTGCCTCTCATTTTCGTCTTTTGTGTTGCTCTAATTGTAGTTGGTCCCATACAAAGATTTGATCGTCTTTAAAAACTGGTACGAATGGCTTGAATAATTTTTTGTCATCATGCTTATTGTTCCGAATCTTGGAATCAAGTTATAATCCCTCAAAGGTTAGCTGGAAGAGATCCCTCATAGGGATAAGTTCGCCTTTGTACTCTAATCTTATGTGATATGTATATTGTTTTAACCTGTTATTGTGTACAATAAAGTGCTTAGATACATACATACATAATTAGTCATAGCTTTCAGATTTTCCTTCATTACCAAAAACACGAGAATTATCTCGGCTTAGAGAAATTTATTTTAAATTGTTAACGGACATATACAAGTTATACCTGTCCTATAAAGGTTATGAGCAAAGGAAGGCAAAAAGTGGTACTTGTAAGTATAGATACCTTTTATATTTCGTGAACGTTCCGTATAAACTTGAAAGTCTATTACCTAGTTATAAAAGAACTCGTCTCGGCTCCGAATGCAAAAGTGGGCGTCTCACTTTCCTCCTCAGAGTCTGAACACTAATTAATATAACACTATTAATACGTGTTAAATGAATATTATAATTAATTAATATGCCTAACATTTGGAGCTTTAGTAGGTATACTTACAATTTAGGTAACTACGTTTCATTTGGCGTAAATCCATGGCCGGTGGAAGTACCCACGTGATAGAAAGAAAAACGTAAAACTAGTGCAGTGTGAGCGAAATAACAAAGCAATAAAACGCCAGTTAGCAGGTCCAAACATTATGTGTTTGATAACACGCCGCGAGAGTAGGCAATTAGGCATGAGCAGTCTCTTTCTTCCTCCCCGGCGGCGCCAGCGGCTCCCGAGTTAAGATCACTGAAATCCAAGGTCAGTTTAATTCATTAAACATCAGTATTCTATGTAGGTACCTACTAGTTTTTTCCTAATTCGTGCATATTTTAAATCCTAACGTTTTTTTAATGCGGAAGTAAGTGAACATTTTACGACCTTGTCGCAGTGGCGTTGAAAAATGCATGCTGATTTGCATTTGACACATTAATTATTGTAACAAAGCTGGTACTAACGTGGTACCTCGCTTTAAACCCGCAATCCTTTACCTGACAGTTAGTAAAAGTTAACAAATGACGTAAAATGTTATTGAGGCAATTAAGTAATGCAAATTACAGATACAAATATTGGTATGATACCAATCACGATGATAACAAGCACTCCTGGTGGTACCTATGCCAGGAGTGGCAAATACATAAGTACCTACGACGTCCACCGACCCTAGGTTTAATGAAGGGGATGCGCTGTGGATACGTAGTAGTACGCACGTATCTGCATAACCCTTGCAATGCGCAGTATATACTATATAGTAAGTATTATTGTGTGCACGCGCAATTAGGTAAGTACCTAATTCAATGAATGATGGCAGAAATTTAAGCAATACCAATTACTAAGTTATTTTTCTTGCTGCTTACGGCTAAACGAAATGTTGGATTACTTAGGCTCGGTTTTATAAAGATCCGTTAGACCTTATGTCGGTTTGTTATGTCAAAAAATGTACTGAGTTACTGAAATTTGATCTGACATTTGGTCTTACGGATCTTTATAAAACCCAGGCCGGGTTTGTACTGTAGGTATTATACCTAATACTGGCCATCGAAAATGTAAGACGATATTCTGATGTAAGACGATATTCTGTAAAGTATTTATATAGAATAAGCTGATTAATTCGATTGGTGTTTCGTTATTGTCTCGCATCCCGTTCTAATTTACGTTAAGTGCTAGTTTGTTACGATAATATAATTACCTAAGTTAGTCATGGAAACTCATATTTTTTTGTTACCTATTCGTTAAATACGTTTAGGTATCCGTCATACACTATAACAATAATATACCAGGTCTATCTAATAATTTGACGGTATTTTTATACATTTATTTCCCTCATAAAACAAAAATGACTCAAAGTAAAAAAAAATTGTTTCAGAATGTGCAACCCAAGTCCTTTCATATGACACCCCACTCGATATATTAACTACTTTCAAATTTTCAATCTGTCATTTTTCACAGAAAATAAAAAAATATATTTAAAAAAGTCATGTTCTCTTTCAAATCGATAGCATAAGTAGTTCTTGAGATATTTAGTGATGTGACAGACAGACAGAGTGAAACCATAAGGGTTCCTTTTTTACCATTTTGGTACGGAACCCTAACAATTGTTTCGACGTAACTTTGGTGAAAGGTTAAAAACAAAAATCTCTCTTACGTTGTTAGAAACGCCAATAAGGAACAGTTACATGTACATTTCATATATATTAAACAACATAGTAATATCTACAATAGTGCTTTTTTGGACCATGCTTGAAAAAAATCATAAAAAAGTAGTTACTTTTTTCAAAATTTGGCTCTTGCAAATATAAATAAAGGATTGAAGAACCGACTACCGTTTGTATCATAAGGGGGCGTCCATAAATTACGTGAGGTGTTTTTTTTTTATTTTCTGTCCCCCCCTCCCCCCTGGTGAGATGTCGTGAGATTTTATTCAACCCCTTCCCCCAACCCCCAATCTCACGTGAGATTTTTTAAAATGTGGGTTTCTTACGTAAACGCATTGGATTGTTATTGTAAAAAGAAAAAAAAATTGCTTCGTGCTTTTGTTTACGATTAGTTAAGACTAGTAATCAATATTGCTAAGAGTTAACGTCGAAGTATGAATGAAATTATTCTCTTTCGAACGAATTAGTGAATAATCTTAATCGTATTACGATTACGCTTAAGACTAAATCTTATAAGCGTGTACAATCTGGATTAAATGGACCAAAATAGTATATTTTTTTTTTGTTTCAATCAGAAAAAAAATTGCGTGATATTTACCGAGAACCCCCCTCTCTCCAACGTAAGATTAGATGAGATTTGACTCGACCCCCTCCCCCCCTTAAACATGTCACTTAATTTATGGACGCCCCCTAAATATATCTATAGTTTTGACGGAGCTATATCAACTCAAAACTCGATAAATAGCGCGTGGAGCCCCTTAAAGGGATGAATGCTACCTATAGTTACTTAAATGCGATCATGCTACTTATATAGCTATGCAGGAACAAGGGCTCATACAAAAACGAAACCCACATTAGGCACATAAAGACGTACGTTGCCTTCAATGTACGTCGTTATGTGGTTTTTGTTTTGTTTACTTAAGGCAGTCTATTACTTCAATATACTAACAGTAAGTATACCTACGTTACGTATAGTAGGTTCAATATAGTTCGAAATCCAAAAATAATTTAAAATATCAGTCTAACAGTGGTTGTGGTCTCCGGATTTTAAATGTACACATATACAATAAGTACGCTGTGCACTGGCAGTGCACATTCAGTTCAACTGTCAAAGTCATGGCAAACATATATATATATAGGGTCAACTGTCGAAAAGTGACACAAAGGTACACAGTGAAACTTTGTAGTATCTCTAAAACGCGACGTTGCCATCTAGTGCAGAGTATCTTGTAAGGACAAGCTCAAGCTTTTTCACTTTTAATAACCTTATTTTGGTTTCATAGCCACCTAATTGGTATATATTACCCAATATATCCAATGTGAAAACCTAAGTTTCATTGTGCCATCCACACTTGTTTCATTGTAAAAAATCATAGTTTAATGTCATTTTTTTTTTACTTCTATAATAACTCAGCCGTCTTTAAAGTGAAGCTATGATTTGCAATATATTGATTATATGGTCACAATGAAACATAGGTAATTTTGTTTTAAAGTTAATAAGTTTAATAACCCAGACATCGTAAAGTGAAGCTATGATTTGCAATACCAAGCGATTACTAAATAAATTGTCTATCATTGTGCAAAATATCAGCCTCGTATTTTTAGAATTTGCAGAGATAGGATGCTTTGATATTTGGGTGTTTCATTGATAGACGGGTAAAAAGCAAAGTACTTCTAACACTGTTTCAATGTGAAACCCTCTGTTTCATTGTAAAAAATCTGTTGTTTTAATGAATACATATACATGGACACAATGAAAATACCTCCTTTTTTGGAAAAATTATATTAACTCTGACATTGCATCATAAAAGTAAAGCCGTTATTTGAAATACCATGCAATAGCTAAATAAATTGTCTTTCATGGTGACACTCTTTAGCCACTGCAGAGATAGGGAGACTTGAAATTTAGGTGTTCCATTGGTCGACATGTTATCCTAGGCTAAACATATAAGTCACACTGAAACATTTGGTTTTACTCTACTCTACCTATTTCGGATTTGAGAGTCTATCGTAATTCTTATGTCTGTGGTATGGGAAAGGAACCGTGTAATTGTGTTCTAATTGTTTACAAATTAACATTGATTGTTGAATTTGAGAACGCAGTGTTAGATAATAAGTTTGTGATAACCTTATTTTCTCTTATTAGGATTACCTGTGAGATGAAACTTCGGATGTCAAGAGGTCTGATAGCTATTTTGACCAAAGGATAAGTTCAGCTACCTGACAGTTAGTAAAAGCCGCAAATTTAAGTTGGTTCTAATAGGAAAAATAAGAAAAATTGAATGAAAATTAGATAGAATTATCATGTTTATCAATATATTCGTATATTTTGGTAAAATAGACGTAATAATAGACATTATTACCAAATTTCAAGTTTATAGGTGAATGGGAAATTAACGAATTCTTCGGAACAAAATTTTGTAATAAAAACTGACTGGCGGCTTGTCATTCCTTTGTTTTCGAATATTTTTTAAAACAAAAAATACAGCTTTTATCTACTAAATGAGCTCTAATCTAAACAACGATACCCTACTGGAAGGGGTAGGTCATAATTTTTCACTTCTCATTCTCGAAAAGTGTGTCATATTAGACTTGTCAAGCGGGGCTAAAGTACCTAGTACATTTAACCGCTAGGGAAAATATGAATACATATTTATGATTTAAATTCACCAATCACAAAATACTAATTTAACTTTATAAAAATATTTAGTATTGGGTATTGAAGCGCTCAATGGAAGGTGAGTTAGCTTTTTTTAGAGCGCGAACCGCGGTGTCTATGTTTTGTGTGTCAAAGCAGTTTAGAAAAAAAAACATTCTACCAAATTATATATAAGTTCGCTGATTAACCTTTGTTTATTTATTTTCTCGCAATCGAAGTGAAAGGTAGAGTGTATAACTCTGGTCTAAAAGCCATATTACCCCTCGAACTATTTTCCCGAACGAATGGCTCATTTTAGACCCTTGTCATACAAATTACTATTTTTTTCGCGCCCTCCTTTAGCTGTATGGGAGCCCCCCGTAAAACATTTAAAAATAAGTTCTTTTTTTTAATGTTTTTAGGGGGCTTCCATTGATTTAAAAATGTATGCCATTTTCCATGCCTTTGGTTCAACAAGATGTGAAAATTTGAAGACTGTAGCGCCAACCGTTTGGCTGTAAAACTTGTGTGACAGACGACGGACGGATGCGTGAGTGACAGCAATAGGGTTCCGTTTGACCCTTTGGGTACGGAACCCTAAAAGGGTCAACGCTGCCACTGCTGCCACGACACGATAGCCTCTGTGAAGCGGATCTGGGGGCATCTACTTTTCATAGTTTTTATTAGGATTCGTTTTTAATTTAGATTTAGTTGTTAGATAGGTATATAATATGTATGGCAATTGATTAATTTCTGCTACATAAATGCTTGTATCAGCGCGACCTAAACTTATATAATAGTGCTAGGTATGTATATTGGTAAAGACTACTCTATTACCGGCTACATTGTGTCTACCTGGTAGAGGTAGACACTCTCTCTTACACTCCTTGACCTACCTCACAATACTTTATAAAAATAAAGGACCGAAGACGAATCTCTGTTCTTATTGCGACCTTAAATTCTGACCATACATATGTGAAGAAAAATGAAATAAGAATATTGATTGAAGATTCATTTTATTATCGAAAAAAGAAGAATGAAATTAAAGAATATTAGTACTTATAATGAAGATTAATCAATTTTAAATAACTTACAGAAAGAAGCCAAGTAAATGTATAACAAATTGGTAAGTTAAACAAAACCCACAATATAAAATAATAACAGAAGAGCTTTGTTCAGGGTTCACCGAGAGAGGGTTGACCTATGCCGGCCCACATCCGAAGGAGTCCAGCAGCATCAAAAACAGCAGCCTAAGGGCCTAAGCAGCCATCACTCTCACGGCGAAGCTTCGCGAACGACCTGCCACCACCACAGCTTCCAGGGCGAGAAAGGGGACGGCGACACCAATTTTTTTTGAAGCTTTATATGTAGGCCGGGCCCAATAAAGCGATAAGAGAACGCGGTTGTAGAGGGGCAACAGGAAAATACAGAGGAAACCCCCGATACGACCACGCGGGCGGTTTAAACAGTGGAATAGGTACTTAGCAGTAGGAACATTAATAATAAAACTTGACGCAGTGAAATGAGATGTTTACTTTCTTTTAACGAATATGTAAAATAGACATTTTTATAGCAAAGTGAGTACTTTGCATTTTTCCCTCATACAGTTGAAACTGGGGTATCTTTACTTAGCTACAGGGGCTTTGTTCATTATTGTTATAATATGTAATTTAACCTAAAATAAGTAGGGTCGCTAGGCCAGTTACGCGGCCTGCGTTAGTTTGCGGCCTTCTGAAGAACGAAGTTTATTTTTACATGCCCTAAAGACATAGTGAGTAGTATGCGTTTTAATTAATAGAGATTGAATGGGAGTATATCAAAAAAGCAAGAAAATATTCTTTCAGTTTATCAACTCATCCAAGTGGCCGCAAACTGGTGCATCAAATTAACAGGCCGTAAACCCACCTACCGACCCTAATTAAGTCTGCATTATGGTTATAATAATTTAATTCAGATTTTTTAAAAAACAAACAAGTAACATGCTTTGGTTTTTTTTCTGCTACCCGGGGCGTGTAGCTAACTTTCGAGGTGTAATCATGGTAATTGTCTAATTTAGTCTTTAGCAGTAACACAAAGTAAACTACTGCTACCTTAAGGACGGTTGGCATATTTACATCAGGTAATAAATTTATTAAAATCTACAGCGCCCACAGCGCCTAGCAAATTTTTATTTTGTTAATAATTCTCCCTTCAAACACGCACACCGTGCATATTTGACACACTCACTTTGCTGACCCGAGTGGTTGACTGCGATAATAATTTTACTTAATCGCATATTATCAATAAATACCTATTCACTGCGCATCAAAAAAATACTGTTTTGCACAGTAAAAATATGGATGACACATCACAGTGCGCATTTCAATTATGATGAAGCAATGCTATTAGTATTTCAGCTGTGTCAAATGAGCAGTTTTTTATGAGGTTTTTTTATATGTGCCTTTTAATCCTAGCGTTTTTCAAAGTCACATTTTGTATTTGTTATCAGTCAGAGTTTCCACCTGCGTCAGTTTGAGACAGGCTAATAGTTAGAGAAACCGTTATTTTATATTATGTATATAACTTCATGTTATTCATTATACATATTGTATGTAGGTACCATGAAATATGTATAATGTCACACACACATCATTGCTATACAAACTTTCTACCCTTTTCACCCCTGAAAAGGGAAAATATTGATAAACGCTGAGAACTGTTTTCTATTACTAGACCCGGGGAAAAACTTGGTGCTTTAGTCCAGCGTGTCCACATTACCACGTAAACCTGGCTCACTATTCGGCCAAATTATTTAGTTCAACTGCCAAATACTTGCTGAAAACTTTTACAGATTTATTCTACAAGATGCAAGAATGTACTGTAACTGTTTTGTCAAATTGTCATCCTTAGCGGAATAGCTGCAAGTTTCACTACTTTTTTATCCAGTGTCCTGACTTACTTTCAAAATTAACTAAACTGTTACAACTGAATTAGTCTGTTTTAGCAAAGAACCGAATATCGGCAAAACTGCAAAAGCTAGACCCATCCAGCCGAATGTTCGTATTCTGAGATACCCGTAGATATTCGGCGCACCTTTACAGGTAATAAAATATTACAGTCATAAATAAAATGACAAACAATTTCAACTTTGGTTTTGGTTAAAAAATATGTGAAGGGATTATTTATCTTTTGAGGGAAAAGAGAGTTAAAACGTTGATTATAAACATGGTTTGGTGAGTTGCTAGCAATGCACGTATATGCCCTTACCGTAATAAAATATCTAGGTTCACAAACATTTAATTTTTTTTTTAAATCGTGTGAAGTAAGGGGTATCGGTAAGGCAGACCGGCGCCGCGCCTGCGCGCAGCCTCCGCGCTCGGCTCGCACCCTCATCTCCACACTTCACCCAGTGCACATCGCCACTTTACTACCGGCCAGCCGCGCCAGACAGCGGGGCACGGCTAAACTAATTATGCACTAACACAGTCCTTACGAGATCAGGCCTCTCTAATAAAACAATACACAATTGAAAAATGACAAACATTGCCGGTACACAATGCAAGATTGATGCCAATGAAAAGATCATATGTTTTTGTTTTCATAACGCCCTTCATACGGAGCAGTGAAACATTTGTCGACCAGGTGAGTTTAACAAACATTAGTAATTGTCCGGTGCTGGTACTGAACAGCGTTGTTACCTACAAACAGACTTAGGTTCTGGGTTTTCCGTATCCGGTAGTCAAGAAATTTTTTTTTTGTAGTTCGGGTATAGATTAAAACTGTCGAGAAATGTTTCAAAAACAGAAAATAGGCTAAAATGTCCTTATACAACCTTCGGTGGGTCAAACTACCTTGTTACAATTCATGTAGGTACTAATAATACCTAAATGAGCAAGGCTCTGTACGTATGTCGGTAAGTCACATCAAAAAATATACGCTTTAAATATCAGTGACGCAAAATAACTATAAGTCTCAATTGAAATAAATGACTGTTTGTTTCATAATAAATATAAATAAATAAATAATTGTAGTGATCAATGTAGTTATGTAGTAAAATAAATAATTGTAGTTATGTAGAAAATAATAGGTAAATATACGTAAATATTACATTATTTAGATCCTTCCTCGGCCTTTAGTTGATCACGAAGTGAAGCTCCCAATTCTAAACTTCCGAAATGAAAGGATTAACTTGATAAATCTTAGTCAGGTCTATCTAGGTTCCTTTTCACAAGACAAACTAAAATAAATGAGTAGGCACAGATACGCCAGAAAATAATATTTACCTTACTACACTTAAATACCTAATTAGTAATATCACGTTCGTAAGAAATAGTAGGTATGGCTTATACTCTGAAATGACACTAAACGCTCATAAAATATGCCGCAGATTTTACTAAAACCTAGACACAAACAGTATCCATTCAGACGATTGAAACGTCAATCAAAGTCCGATGTCTTAGAATTAACCGCTAGTGTAGTTACCGTTAGCTATTAAGTACGAGTAGTTCCCTAATTACATATGAAGAATTAAGTTGTGCATGGTGAGTGGAAAACGTGTGGAAAGTTATGTTATGATACTGGCCACCTCACTATGCCACCAGATCTAGAGTCGATTATTTATTTGTAAACATATATAAGGCGCTAACTAAGTATATTATACTTTTAGAACAGTCAGTACCTAGTCGTCTCTAGATAGGATTTTGTGCTATTTTATTTTAGTTTATAGTTAGAGCCAGTCATATATTTATGTAGTTTAAGGAATCGTAGGTTAAAATTCTGACATAGGTACATAATAGTAGGACAATATCCCAATGCACCTTCAATTCTATAAAGCAATTAGATAAATTAATCAACACAACAACGTATAGGTGCGTAAGCAATTTCTTCAATCCAGTAGGTACCTATTTAAAATCCGAAATCAGTCGGTTGTGACAAGAGTTTTAGAAATAAAACCATACCTATTTATATTAAGATTTATCATTTACCTACATTAGATACAAAATTGTAAACAAAGATTTAATTTCCAGCATGGCGTCGCTCCAGCCAACATGGTTGGGGCCGATACGCTTGCGGTACCTATTCCTGGTGGCGGTGGTTTTCGGCGGCGGCTTTGTCATGATGATAGTGTTACACGGGCCTGAGTTCGTGTCCCTGGACGGCGAGGTGCTCCGTCCCGCGCACTACTACCACCTCGACTCGGAAACTCGCTTCACAATCAACACCAACGGCTGCACGATACCCGCTTTGCGCCCGTTCGATGACAACATCAAGAAATTCATAGAACCTCCAAGGCGCTTGAAACCGTGCCGGCATATGCACACTTCTCTACTAGGTAATAACGCCACCCATATATGGATTAACAATAACAACCGACAATATTTTAACTTGTCTACGGATTTCAATATTTCGTGTTGTTACAAGGCCTTCTACCGACCGAACGCGATCCCGGACATCACTTCGTACCACGTCGACGACCGCGTCAGTTACCACAACTGCATCGAATTTTACGATGTGATAGAAGCTTTGGATGAATTTGTTAGAGTGTCTTGTTACGATAACATGGGTGAGACGAAGTCATTTATATACGAAGATTTTTTCATATTTGCTTTAAAGAAACCAATAAGTTCAAGCCGAAACGCAGAGAATCCTATTCAGAATCAAACAGCCTACAACGTGATAGTTTTAGGAATTGATTCGGTATCAAGATTAAATTTCCATAGAACAATGCCCAAAACGTTAAAATTTCTCAAAAAGAAAGGAGCTGTTGAATTATTAGGCTATAATAAAATTGGTGATAATACATTTCCGAACCTCGCCGCAATGCTACTGGGAGTCAAAGACACGGAGTTAAAGCGCATGTGTTGGCCGAGTACAAAGCATACTTTTGATAACTGTCCATTCGTCTGGGACTGGTACGGAGAAAATGGGTTCTACACGGCGTTCGGTGAAGACAGCGCCTTCCTCGGCACTTTCAACTTCGCCAGGCACGGCTTCGCCGCTACGCCCACCGATTACTACCTGCACACCTTCATACGTGAGGCTGAGATACACGTGGGAAACAACAAAGACTTTAATTCTTTCATATGCATGGGAAATAAATACGCTTTTAAAGTTCTTTTAGACTATGTCGAAAGCCTAACAAAAACTTTACAGAAATCCAAGCTGTTCGGATTCTTCTGGGAGGTGACGATGAGTCACGATTTCTTAAATAACCCGAAGGATATGGATAATAACTACGAATATTTTTTACAAAAGCTTGATAAATCCAGATATTTAGAAGAAACCATTATAATCCTGTTAAGTGACCATGGTTTAAGATGGGGTAACTTTAGATTAACAAAACAGGGGCGGCTAGAAGAACGCTTGCCTTTCGTCCATATTCTACTACCGCCATCGTTTCGACATAATTACAGTGTGGCATATCATAATTTAAAAGTAAATAGTAAACATCTTACAACTCCATATGATATGTACGCGACACTATCGGATTTAGCAAATTTAGATTTTATAAGCGATGAGAAAATTTCGACTCGAAACAAACAACATTATGCTGACAACCGGAGTATAAGTCTGTTCCTGCCTATACCAAGAAATCGTACGTGCAAGATAGCCGGAATCGACGACCACTGGTGTACGTGTCACAAAGACCGCCCACTCTCTGTAGAGAGCGATGAAGCGAAGGATGCAGGAGAGTTTGTAGTGGCACACTTGAACGAGTTGCTAAAGCAGCACCCGGAATGCGCCCGCCTGTCGCTGGGCAGTATAATGGACGTGCGAGAGATGGAGGCGGGCACGCCAGCGTCGGACGAGGAGGGGTGGCGCGAGTTGCTGGTGCTGGTGCGCGTGACGCCAGGCGGCGGCGTGTTCGAGGCCACCCTGCGGCGCACGTTGCGCGGCGCCAGCGCCACCACCGAGAGCTCCGCTAGTGACGCGCCCGACTGGACGCTCTCCGGCTCCGTCAGCAGGCTCAACCTGTACGGCGACCAGAGTCGCTGCATGCGTGATTATTTTCTAAAACTGTATTGTGTTTGCGATGCTGAAACTGTGTTTTGGCAAAAAAAATAAGTGCTGTGATATTATTAATAGAAAACCACATGTTCATTCCCTATAACATTAGAATAATGTTATTCTGCATATCACTCGATATCAAGTTGTGGTAGTTAGTAAATTACTTTAAGCAGATTCAATACATATCCATACTAATATCATAAATGCGAAAATAACTATTTGTCTGTTACTTCTTCACACTTAAACCGTTTAACAGATTTAAAAGAAATTTGTTATGGAGATAGTTTATATCCCTAAGAAGGAGATAGGATAGTTTTTATCCCGGAAATCATCCCCTCCTAAGGGAATAATGGGAACGAAAGTTTGTATGGAGGTACGAATGGTACGATATAAACTACTTCCACGCGAACGAAGTCGCTGGCAAAAAGCTTAGTATGTATAAGATAATTGGTTAATCTTGCCGGAATACATTTAAAGACACATTAAATATCTGATAAATAAAATGGCCATCTGTAATGTATTGTAACCACAGACTGTAACTATGTAATCTGATACAGAGTACCTTAAGTACGAAACTCTTTCTTACTTTAAATAGTAAGTGGCTTCAGTGGGTTTCGTAAAAACCTCCCAACTATAAGTAAGTACCTACAAAAAGATTTACTATGGTCCAAAAGTCCATCAATACTACTTTCGATTATATATACTTCCTGTTCTTCCCAATTATAAGTATCTCTAATGATGACAATGCATATAAAAGAGTAATATACTCACAAGCAAAAATAACGGGTACACTTTCTATGGAAATTCAATACAAAGTGTACCCGTTATTTTTGCTCGTGATTATAGGTATTCAAGCTATATGTATTTGCTGTACATATAGAGATGTCGCTGCGAGCGCCCCCAAGACGTAGTATTTTAATGTAAATAATCGAAATAATTTAAGATGTGTCCAACATAGTGAACTAAGTGCTACGAAGTATTACACATTGACTAATCATCATGACAAAGTGTTATCAGATTGCTAAACAGTGTTTAATATGGTGAATTATTGATTCGAAGATCAACAACGGCAACGACTTTTGAATTTGAACTGTGTACAAAGTATGGTGGTGTGGTGATAGTGTTATATCGTAAAAAAAAACTTGTGACCTGCATAACTTACAATAGTGCATAAATAGAAACGACGCATATGCAAACATTTAGCAATAATAAAAATTAATATTGCTATTTTGACCATTAATGTATAAAAGCGCCATCTAACAATTACCTACGTGCAAGCGTGTGTGAAGAGCGCGACACATAGCAATTAGCGAGGAGCGCAAGAGACAACAGCTTAATCAGTACATG
The DNA here is from genome assembly GCA_963556455.1 of Epiblema foenella. NCBI lineage: Eukaryota > Metazoa > Arthropoda > Insecta > Lepidoptera > Tortricidae > Epiblema > Epiblema foenella. The sequence goes on along the minus strand of OY747101.1, from coordinate 8,026,397 downwards.
CGTTTAGATTACTAATTAGCTAATACAACGTTCGCTCCGCCCACTCATTAGCGTAACTTGCCGTAAAAATAGGCCTACTTTGCTTTTGCTTTCAGAAGTTAATCGCATATTGAATACTTTTACAGATTACTGTAACATTAATCATGTCTTCTTTTGATAATGTTACGGTCAGGAAACCTAGAAAAGCGCTGAATCGATCGGATAGCATGATAATAGATTGTTCAAATATACTGGATAACAACAGCCAGCGGAGTCTGCCGATTATTTCGAGTGGAGACACGTCCGTACTGATTGACCTAAAAAATCAAATTGACAGCTTGCATACCTTGTTGGCGGCTGCTAACGAGGAAATTTCTACACTTTCACTTGAGATCGCAGAATTAAAAACTATGAATGAAGGATATAAAAATAAAATAACACTTTACAAAACTGTCACAGCATGTGATGTAATAAGACAAAAACATTATGGGGTGAAAACACCTTCCAGGATGTCGTGCACACCGACATACAGAAAGATTAACCTATTATGTAGCTTGAGAACTTCGAGTAATCAGCGTTCAAACACAGTCTGTAACATCTTGGAAAGTCTTCAGTCATCAAAATATTCCCAGGAAGAGAAACACGTAACGTCACCACTACAAAATAGCCCAAATGACACAATAATACTTAGCAGCCCCACGGGAGGCACTATAAATGCATCGACGCCCAAAAAATTGGCCAGGCAAACCACAACGCTAGACCTAGCTCAGGATGACCCATCGATTGATCACAACACAGACCTACAACACAGGATTCCCAATAGCGACATACAACGTCAAAGAAGAATATGTATAATTAGTAGCAACAATAAGAATACCGTACTCAAGACGGCTAAAAAGACTTTTGGGGCTGACGAGATATGTCATTACCTCACCCCCAGAGCGGGAACCTTGCGTCAATTGGAGGGAATAGAGAGCAAACTGAAACATTTTACCAAGAAGGACTACTGTTTTGTGTTTGTAGGAAGTGAGGACTTTCAAAGTACTCATGATTACCAAACAATGATAGTATCGATGCGAGAAAAATTGATGTTAATAAAACATACAAATATTATAATTTGCTCCCCTACTTATAAGTTAAATAAACGAAGCATGTGTTAAATAAACGAATCCAGCAATTTAATGAATTATTATATACAGATGCTGCAACTTATAAATATGCTTTTATATTGGACTCGTGTAAAAATGTACCATACTCACAAAACATGTTCTGGAAAAAAAATGGTTTCATAAACAACAGAGCCTTGTCTATCATATTTAATGACTTAAAATATTATGTAAGTGAAATTGATAGCTATCATAGCCATATGTTACCAAATTGCCTGTCTCAAGTAGTCTGTAAATCAAACTTGAATCCGCAATCTCCAGATAGTACTTTTTTAGGCCTGATCCAGAGCCCAAAAAGAATTCCATAGGAAAATCTCATACTGAAGATGAATTAGAACTGTATTTGCAAAACTTTTCTGATACTAAGCACTATATTTGCATAAGTGAACATTTCCTTAACGCTATTTCTGCCCCGCTCTTTAGCCTAGCAGAATATAATATGGCAACTTTTAATACAAGGTCCAAGAAAAAAAGGGGAGGTTCTCTTATCTTAGGTCACATAAATAGAAAGAATGTGGAACTCACTGTATGCAAGGAGTTATACAAAAATGAATATTTCGAGGTATGTGGAGTTAAGGATTTATGTACTAGTATTAACATTATTTGTTGTTATCGCAACCCTGTAGATGCGAACTTTGTTCTTTTCATGACCCAGCTTGAACTGCTGCTGGAGCACTTCTTCAGCAAAAAGTGCGTCATATGTGGTGACTTCAACATTAACTTATTGAAAGAAGACAAAAAAACAGTAGAGTTTTTATCATTGCTTAAGTCATATAATTTTCGACACCTGATTTCAACTGCCACCTTTATGCGTAATGAAACCCAATCATGCTTAGATAATATCTTGACGAATCTACCAACTACATGCGTTGCCGCTCCAGTCATTGATCAAAATGGCCTGGCTGACGGGCACGCGGGTATTCATAGCACCTTAACAGTAAATGAAATTATAAATTCCAGCAACAACCAACCATCATTGAGAGTAGTTAGGAAACTTAATACAATTAGTAAACAGATATTTCGCCAAAAAATAAATTGTGTAAACTGGGTCAATATAGGTGTCAATACTTTCATTCAGAAATTTAATAGGGTTTTTAAAGAAAGTTTCAAAAAAAGGAAAGTTAAAGCACCGGCAAAAATAGGATGTCCTATAAAATGGGTAACCAAGGGCATAAGAGTCTCAAGTAATATGAAACGCGTCCTGACTATTAACAAGAACTGCATTCTATCTCAGTCTATAGACAGTTACAGGAAAAAATATGTTAATATTTTCAAGAGGGTTGTTAGAAATGCTAAACGAATGGCGGTTCAGTCGCAAATTGAAAAGGCGAAAGATTCTTCGAAGGAAATATGGAAAATTGTACAAAAACATCGTAACAAAGTTGTTGTAAGATCTGAGCCTAACATGCTCTTAAAAATTAAACGGGAAAATGGGACAACAAAAATAGTAACTGATCCCAAGGAGGTGTGCGAAGTTTTTTTAAACAAATTCAACCAAAGCAATGATATACATCACTTTTCTGGTAAAGCTCTTTCCATGTTACATGCACATACTCCAAGAGTAAAAAAAGATATGGAAATTGAACCGGTAAATCCGGTGGAAATCAGGTTAATAGTGAAAAACCTGAAGATGAAAACCTCAAGTGGATATGACGAGGTTCCAATTACCATTATAAAGGAAAATATAGATCTTCTAGCTGAACCATTAGCATACTTGTTTAACGAATGTTTTGAGAGTGGTATATTCCCGGACCAGTTCAAGTTAGCTAAAGTCCTACCTGTGCACAAAAAAGGTTGCAAATCGGACCCAAAGAACTATAGGCCCATATCTCTGCTGCCGACACTCTCCAAACTTCTTGAGAGACTTATGAAGAATAGATTGATGAAGCACCTACTTTTGCATGATATACTAAATGCCAGGCAGTTTGGCTACCAGAAGAGCAAGGGGACGAACGATGCAATCACTACGCTAATTGAGGATGTAGTCCGTGAACTCAACTCTAGAAGAAAGGTTGCGGGTTTGTTCCTGGATCTTAGTTCAGCTTTCGACACCGTTGACCACAACATCTTACTGGCTAAATTGGAACATTACGGGATAAGAGGTAAAATACTAACACTCTTTCGTTCTTACCTGACAAACCGGAAACAGTATATTGAAATTAAATGGATGGAGAATAGGAACGAAACAGTGTACAGGTCTAGAATAGCCAAAATAGCTAGAGGGGTGCCGCAGGGATCTATACTGGGCCCTATCTTTTTTATAATTTTCACAAATGACCTTATAAATTACATGTATGCGACCCTGCCGGACACACAACTCGTGGTATTTGCTGACGACACAAATGCTATTATATCTGCCGAAAACATTAATCAACTGAACAATGCAGTAAATAACGCCTTATTTGACTTTCAAACATGGTTCAATGAAAATAATCTTAAGTTAAACTGTGATAAAACATACGCATTACTTTTCAGAACTACTGCTAGAATTAAAGATGTGCTACATGTTGCTACTGACGAAGCCAGTATTTGTCAAGTGGATTCTGTGAAATTTCTTGGCGTTCAAATAGATTCATGGCTAAACTGGAAAAACGAACTAATAGCTATCGTCAACTCGGTTAGTTCGGCGTGCTATGCTCTTAGAAGTCTCAGAGATGAAGTAAAATTGGTTCAACTTAAAATGGTGTATTACGCGTTGATAGAATCACGATTCCGCTACAGTGTAAAGTTCTGGGGATATAGTTATAAATATAACATACAATCTGCTTTTGTTGCCCAAAAAAGGGCTATTAGAATTATGGCTAGAATACCACAAACTGTATCTTGTAAGCAGTATTTCTTAGAGTTTGAAATTCTTACCGTTCCCTGCCTGTACATTCTCATAGTTTTAACTGACTTAATTAAGCACCTCACGCAACTTGAAACACCTAGTGAAAGACAAAAGCGTCTGGCCACTAGAAGAAAGGACCTGCCTCAGGCTACCCAAGCTAAACTTAAAGTGGTCCGGCACTCGGCCGTTTACCAAGCAGTCAACCTCTACAATAAGTTGCCGATAGAGTTGAAGTTACTTTCCAGTACAAACTTATTCAAAAACAAGTTAAAATCATTTTTGCTGCGGAAGTGTTTGTATACAGTTGAGGAATATTTAAGAGGTAATTGGACAATATTATAAAAACAATGAGATGTTATTGTAAAAAATGCGATTTCATATATATATATATATTACTTTGACATTCGGAAAATTAACTATAGAATCTAATAACTGACATTTAAAATTGTTCTTTTTTCTTTTTGGTGTATTTTGTTTATTTTTAATGTGTTTTTATGTGCAAATTTTCAATGGACAATATTATTTAACGAAAAATGTGATACTATTTAAAAAAAAAATGCGAGAATTGATATATATATATATATTATTTAGAAATTAGGAAAATTAACTATTATAATAACTGACATTTAAAATTGTTCTGTCTTTTTAGTGTATTCTGCTTATTTTTAATATGTTTTTATGTACAAATATTTCAAATACAATGTATATTGTTTATTGAATAAATGAACTATGAACTATGTAGGTATAATTGAATAGAACCATAGTTCGGCGATATCGACTATACCTAGTTGGAACGTTTACCTCCGAGCCACTTGAGGACATGGTCTTCGGAACGCCCAACACACACTATTTAAGACAATGTATGAATAAAACATAAGAAAAGTAATTGTAACTCAAATGGGAGAAGCCTATTGACATAATTTGGACAATCTACATACCTAGTACACATTGGATCTTGCAAAGTAGGTAAATGTATGTAAATTTAGAATAGATTTTAAAAGTAATATTTTATTTTGCGCGCGTACCGAGGTGATCTAAGTAGAGGTGATAACGATAAGACTGAGAAAAAAACCGCCGAAGTGCGTGTAGGATCACGCACAATGAAGGGTTCCGCACCGACACTTACGACTCCACATTTAAAACCACTATCCAGTATATTGAATCTAAAAAGTTCGTATCTTCATAGGGAACTGACGGCTCTTACGACCTTTTGTTTGGGCAAAACAATTTTTCAGCGAAAACGCAAAAACCGTAAAACCTATTATATTATTAAAACCAAAAATCGTTGAAAGTATTTATTAATGCACACCACCTCAACTTTTTCAGGATTTTTAACTTCATAGTTTGGAAATTAGAGGGGGGGACACACTTTTTATGACTTTGACAGCTAATATCTCACAAAAAATTGACTGAAATGAAAAAGGTTTTCAGAAACCTCCATATCATTTTTAATGCCTATCCATGGATACCCCACACGACTATGTGCGTTGACATTTTCTTTTTCATCCACCGGTTACATGTATGGAGTGCCCCCATAATTTAATAATTTTTATAATTTCACATAATCTCTAACCGACTTCAAACAAAGGAGGAGGATTTTTTGTATGTTCTCTTATTATTGTTATTATTTTATGTCTGTTACCTCAGAACCCCGTCGTTTATGAACCGATTTGGAAAATTCTTTCTATGGTTGAAAGCATATGCTTCAAGATTGGTCCCGTTATTACCAGAATCCAGTTGTGATAATGGCGTCCAGGAGAAATTGAGGGGACTCCTCAAAAATTAAACAGAAACATATATCGATTTTAGTATTTTCGGTTACAAATCGAGCATTTGCATTCAGAAAGTAGCATTTGGTAAACGGGAACTGATGAAGAAGACCACGGATGGTCATCCAAAACTCCTAGTGTTCATCAATCACGGTTAGCACTAAGATATTTCGATCAAAATACTGAAGCGACTATGACGAAGCCAATTCAAATGGTCTTGATGTAATGTCTCCATCAACTTGATCTGGTAGCCGGAAGGTAAGCAACGGAATGTAATAAAACAGTTTAGCTTAGCCGTGTTTGAGTTTATTGGAATCAAAAAGTGTGGTATAAATAAAATTTCTCGGTGCCAATTCATCTAAGCAATTTCTTTGTACGGCACAGACTTACGGCTACATTTTTCAATAAGAAGCGTATTCATACTGGGATATTAGAAGCTAGGCAATTATTTTTTACTTTTCAGTGTTTTTTTGCAGTAGGTTTTTGATGTAGCGGTTCCACACCTTCCTACCAAATTTCATAATTTGTAGTGCTTATAGTCTCCCTAGTAAATTGGCTGTGACAATACGGACAACGACGTGTTTTAATATATTTTCCAGAAAAAATACTAAAATAAAACGAGTATGGCGATATTTTTGCCAAAATCTTTTTTTTTCTGATAGCAATTTACACTATTCGTAAAATTTACCAGTCGTTTTCTATCCTTTCGCTTGTCTTGCCGAAGTTTATTTTCTTGGTATCTTTTTTTACCGAATGTATCACATGAACCGTCATAGCTAGAGAGTTGAAATTTTCACAGATGATGTATTTCTGTAGATACAATAATAACAAATACTAAAAACAAAACAAAATAAATATTTACATACAAAAAATGTTACTAAATAGTTCCAGTACTCGTAGATCATGCATAATCCAATCTAGTGGATAATTCTTACCTAAGTTTTAGAAACTATAAACCCAAGTTTACTTATACACCTGGTGCTAAAATAATCATAAACAGGACTGGCAAGAAGGCACCGAAAATAAATATAATTAAATTGCCAGGTGATGTACATTTAAATATACCCAGGAGAAAACCACTGACGGCAAAAAATGCTGAAACAAACTCAATATTTTGAAATCCACCAGCATACTCTTTATAGTTTAAAGAAGCCTTTAGAATCAGGTGCCCGATTTTTGAGTGTCGAACGCTCGACTTTTCACTCGACATCTGTCAAATCATCATAGTTTTTTGAAAGATCTCGAGTGAAAAGTCGAGCGTTCGACACTTAAACATCGCCCCCCTGGAGGTACCTAATTCAAATCGAATGTACTAACCTTTTCATTAAATCATGATACTTAAGCTCGGTTTTATAAAGACCCGTTAGACCTTATGTCGGTTTGTTATGTCAAATAATGTACTGAGTTACTGAAATTTGATCTGACATTTGGTCTAACGGATCTTTATAAAACCCGGCCTTAGTCCTATTTGTCTTCTTACAGATCTAAACAATAAAGTATTGAACGTTTCAACTGTGCCGTTTTATTCATTTGGTAGGTATCTACCTCAATTTTAAAACGCGAACCAACCATGTGATTCTTAAAGCACTTTCTTTGATTTATTTTAATGTTTCTTGTTTTAGCTAGAGATATACCAAGAAATAATGGTTTCTAAAATTAGAACCACAATTTTATATAGACACTAAAGCCGACTCGGCGAACTTCGTACTGCCTATCAGTCATGATAAATTTTAGCTATAGGTACTTAATTTTTGATCTTAATTAACGTAGGTAATAAAATAAATGCAAAAAATGAATTAAGTTCAACCCTCCGCCCCGGCTTCGCAAGGATAGTCCATTTTAGGTAGTAGGTAGAAAAACGGTGAAAAAGAAATCGCTCTTTAACGATAAGACCGCCTGTTGTTTACCTCTAGTTATAAATCTGAATACTCTGTGTATTAGTTTTATTTATTAAGATGTGCAATGAAGAGAATTACTATTGTATTTTAAAATCGTTTTCTTAAATTTTAATCTGTTGTCTGTTATGGAACTATAAGTTTCTATCTTAGAGAATTTTTATTTCTCCAGATAAAATTATAGTTAAGTTCAGTAGTTTAAGTTAGTTTTTTAAGATTAGGAGGAACATACATCCGCACAAACTTTCACGTTTATAATATTATTAGGGTACTTATATAGATGAAGCTGGATCTGTCAGTGAAATGGTTCCTAAACGGTTGTAATACCTACAGTATTAGATACAAATTTGTAAAAAGAGTTTTAATTTCCAGCATGGCGCCGCTTCAGCCAATATGGCTAGAGCCGCTACGCTTGCGGTACCTATTCCTGGTGGCGGTGGTTTTCGACGGCAACTTCGTCGTGATGATGGTTCTAGACGGGCCCGAGGTCGTGTCCCTAGACGGCGAGGCGCTCCAGCACATGCACTACAATCACCTCAACTCGGAAAGTCGCTTTACAATCAACACTTACGGCTGCACAATACCTGCCTTGCGCCCGTTCGATGACAACATCAAGAAATATATAGAATCGCCAAGACACTTAGAACCGTGCCGGCATGTGCGCACTTCTCTACTTGCTAATAACGCCACCCATATATGGATCAACAATAACCACCGACATTATTATGATGCGTTTAATATTTCGTGCTGTTACAAGGCCTTCTACCGATCGAACGCGATCCCGGACATCACTTCGTCCCACGTCGACGACCGCGTCAGTTACCACAGTTGCATTGAATTTTACGATGTGATAGAAGCTTTGGATGAATTTGTTAGAGTTTCCTGTTATTATGGCAAGGGTGACAGTACCTCATTAATATATGAACAATTTTTCATATTTGCGGTAAAAAAGCGATTAAGTTTAAGTCGTAACGCACAGAATCCTATTAAGAATCGGACAGCTTACAACGTATTAGTTTTAGGCATCGATTCGGTATCAAGATTAAATTTCCACAGAACAATGCCCAGAACGTTAAAATTTCTCAAGAAGAAAGGAGCTGTTGAATTATTAGGCTATAATAAAGTAGGTGATAATACATTTCCAAACCTCGTCGCGATGCTACTGGGAGTCAAAGAAACGGAGTTAAAGCGGATGTGTTGGCCGAGTACAAAGCATACTTTTGATAACTGTCCATTCATATGGGACTCGTTTAGAGAGAAAGGGTTCTACACGGCGTTCGGCGAAGACACTTCCCACCTTGGCACCTTCAACTACCAGCGAAACGGCTTCGCCCGCACGCCCACTGACTACTACCTGCACACCTTTATAAATGAGGCCGAGACGCGTGTGGGAAACAACGAATATAATTGCTTCGGAAATAAGTACGCTTTTAAAGTTCTGTTGAAGTATATCGAACACCTAACAAAAACTTTGCAGCATTCCAAACTGTTCGGATTCTTTTGGGAAGTGACGATGTCCCACGATTTCTTAAATAACCCGAAGACCTTGGATAATAATTACGAATATTTTTTTAAAAATCTTGATAGATCTAAATATTTAGATGACACTATTATGATGCTGGTAAGTGACCATGGTTTCAGATGGGGTAATTTTAGATTAACAAAACAAGGGCGGCTAGAAGAACGCTTGCCTTTCGTCTATATTCTACTGCCGCCATCATTCCGTTATAATTACAGTTTAGCATATCATAATATAAAACTTAACAGTAAACGTCTTACAACTCCTTTTGACATGTATGCTACACTATCAGACTTAGCCTATTTGGATTCTGTAAGCGATGAGAAAATATCGGCTCGAAATAAACAAAATTACGCTGACAACCGAAGTATAAGTCTGTTCCTGCCTATACCAAGAAATCGTACGTGCAAGATAGCCGGAATCGACGACCACTGGTGTACGTGTTACAAAGATCGTCTATTCTCTGTAGAGAGCCTTGAAGCAAACGATGCAGCAGAGTTTATTGTGGCACACATGAACGACCTGCTAAAGCAGCACTCGGAATGCGCGCGCCTGTCGCTGGGCAGTATCATGGAAGTGCGAGAGATGGAGGCGGGCACGCCAGCGTCGGACGAGGAGGGGTGGCGCGAGTTGCTGGTGCTGGTGCGCGTGACGCCAGGCGGCGGCGTGTTCGAGGCCACCCTGCGGCGCACGTTGCGCGGCGCCAGCGCCACCACCGAGAGCTCCGCTAGTGACGCGCCCGACTGGACGCTCTCCGGCTCCGTCAGCAGGCTCAACCTGTACGGCGACCAGAGTCGCTGCATGCGTGATTATTTTCTAAAACTGTATTGTGTTTGCGTGGATGAAACTGTCTGAAGCTGTGTTTCACCAGAACGTAAAAGTGCTGAGATCCTATAATTAAATTCATTACATATAACACTAGTGGCTCTCCTGTGAAATCCTCGCGAATGTTTTTTTTAATTTCCAAAAACTGCCTAGGCAAACAAACTAGGTAGGTATATTATTTTTTTGAACCTGCTCACAAAACTTCACGAGAATCGGTTGAGGAATTCGTCATTAGGTAGAGGAGAACAAACCGAAATTCGACCGAAGAAACTTACGAAATCATTGATTAAAAATTGTTTTTCAAAAATTCCTAAAAGTGACTCGACAAAAAAATCGTATAGGTAGATCCAATTATCAAACCTGCCCACAAAATTTCATGATAATTGATTGAGAAATGACACCTGTAGAGAAGAACAACTGGAAATCCGGACATACGAAACCTTTTTTGTGGAAGCTGAAGCTTCCGCGGCTGCTAGCCACAGTGTTGGGCACTGAAGAATAAAATCATTATTTGAATAAGAATTCGTAAGAATAAAATCACATTGACTTTATTCCCATTAAAATTATTCAAATAAATTTGGTTGGGAATAATTTCTGCGAGAGAAAATTGACTGAAGATAACTCATTCTTAATAGTCAAATAAATTTAATCATGATTTTTTATTTTAAATAATATTGCACGAATAAAAGTGGACTCGGGACAAATACGACATATTAATTAAGTTGTTATAAGGTAGAGGTATTACATAAAGGGTGACGGGAAATGCGACGTATTCCTTGAAAGGGGTTATTCTATAGCTCATTTGCAACGATTTAGGTCCAGTCAACTGGGGATCAAAACTCATTGGTTTTCAAGTTATTCGAGTTTTTAGTGTTTTTTTTAGAAAACCCGCCTTTCAACCTAAAACTGGTAATTGTGAAAAAACTACTTAAATTTAGACCTTAAAAAAGCATTTATTTCATAGCCAGGCCCCAGGCCAGCTTAGGCCCCGTCTCGCTGCCGGCGGCACACTAGGTTAGGTTTTTATAATGATTTTATGTTTTGTAAATATTGTTTTATATTTTACTTTTTATATAATTATTATAAAATTTAACCTAAGTCCTAAAGTACATAAAGAGAATAATAATAACTAGTGGCTCTGTGAGCTGTAGACCTCGTGAGTGAGTTTTTTTATCATTTCCAAAATCTCACATTATAAAAACCCGGCCAAGTGCGTGTCGGGCTACGCACAGTGTAGGGTTCCGTAGTTGCCCGTCCATCACGTCACCGGTCATATGCGGAATTACAAACCCGTAGAAAGGTTTTTACTGATCTTAGTACTGATGATGTAATTTTTTGAGATGTTGTGTTGTATACATATTTTTGCCCTTTACGGTAATGTCTACTTAGCTGTGATAGTTTTCCTTTTAAATTCATCGTATATACTTACCATGTTTTTTTCACATGCCTAGTAGCCACCGTTTAGTTAGCAGGGGAGGGGGGGACACTTGAGCATAGCAAAAATTATCACTTCAAAGCTTAATATCACGCCAACCGATTCATGAATCAAAAAATGCTTTTAGAAACCTTATGAAAGAGCTATCCAACGATACCCCACAGGATGGGGTTTGGATACTGAGAAAAGCGGGGGACGGACGGACGAACATGGCGAAACTATAAGGGTTCCTTGTTTACTACGGAACCCTAAAAAGATCAATTACGAATACTGAACCTGCTAACAAAATTTCACGAGAAGCGGTTGAAAAACGCGACCTGTAGAGGAGAACAAACCGAAATTCGGACGCAGAAACTTACAAACTCTTTGAAATAAAAATTGTTTCTGAAAATTTCCAAAAACTGACTCGACAAAAAAAACTGTATATTTATCCAACCTGCTCACAAAATTTCACGAGAATCGGCTGAGAAATGCGGCCTGTAGAGGAGAACAATCAATAATGCCTAATGTATTAGGTAATTAATAACTCATAGCTTATAAGTAAATATTTGCATGCTTCTTTAAGTAAAATGTAAGTTCTTAAAATGACAATTTTAACTGTGTTCACTACATTTTGCAAATAAATTATCTTATCTTATCTTATCATAACAGTCCTGCTAGCTATAAGTAAGAGGTAGAGGAATGAATGAACTTAGTTTTCTTGCTTTATCTTATAGCTTGAAACCGTCTTTGAAATGACTGTCTATAGTAGTTTTCTGCCTCAAAAATTGTAAGTTGCATTTACGGTACCAATGTGTTTGGTTTATCAAATATTATTTATAAACTTCTTAGGTATTCAACTCAATGCTAGTTTTACCTGTACCTACACCAAGTTTGGTTTGTGGTTTTGTAGCTGCGGCAACTTCAGCGAGTGCCTTAGGTTACCATTTACCTGACACATGAATTATTCGTATATAATTGTAATTTGGAGCCTTGTTATTGACCAAGCTATCAGTAACCCAGTGTACAATGATTCGTATATTATCGAAACGGAAGGATGCAGTATTACTGACATTTCCGAAGAAAGCGTGGCAATAAAAGCGATGAGTGGCCCACCCGAAACAGAAGACTGTCTTCAGCAAAATCGCCTACTGGAATCGAATGCAACACACATCTGGACCATAATAGATGTATGTTCCAGCTTCAATATATGTGAAAAACACTCCTTGTCCTGTTGCTACCGGAACTTTTCAGCAATTAACGATATAAGGAATATATTGTACAGTGACTGTCAACAGTTCAGCACAATAATAAAAGCACAGCACGAGTTCGTCCGTGTCGACTGTTCCCATAAAAATGAAGTAATTTATAGCGATTACTTTCTTTTCAGTCCAGGCGAAGCTAGACCTAAGAGACAAATAAATGAGTCTAATTTCAATGTTATTATCCTTGGTCTCGAAAGCTTGTCCAGGTTAAATTTCGAACGAACCATGCCAAAAACTGCAAATTTTCTAAAGAATAGAGGTGCAATTCAGCTTAGAGGCTATAATAAAGTGGGATATAATTCCTTTCCTAATCTATTTCCGTTACTGACAGGAAGATCCTATAATTGTTGTAGAAGTATCGAATGTACTTTTATTTGGGAATTGTTTAAAAATGCAGGGTACTACACCGCTCTGGGGTCCGACAGCACGGTGGGCGCCATGGGCTCCTACGAGTACGGCTGGCGCGCAATACCCACTGACTACTACTTGCAGCCGTTCATGGCTGAGACGGACAACGTCATCCCAGGCGACCTCTACAAATACAAACGTCGCTGCTTAGGAAGCAAACCATTCTACAAAATCCTTTTAAATTATATCGAAGGATTATTGCAGACTGTGGGACAAAAATTGTTTGGATTTTTTTGGGAAGAGTCTGTAAGTCATGACGAGTTAAAGAAACCGCAGCTGATGGACGAGGGGTACTTAAATTTCTTAACTACACTTGAAAACAAAAAATATTTAGACTATACAATTTTAATAGTTTTGAGCGATCATGGTATGAGATGGGGAAACTTTGCTAATACACGACAGGGTCGCTTGGAAGGAAGCTTACCATTATTTTCTATACTCTTCCCTACATCTTTTAGAGAAATTTATAAAGATGCATATAAACATTTTCAAGTCAACAGTGGCCGACTTGTAACGCCTTATGACGCTTATCGTACTCTAGAAGATCTGGTGAATCCGGAATTTTTAGAGAACCATAATTTGAAAGTGAAAATGAGTGCAAAACAATCTGTTGACCGTCACTTTAGTTTATTTCTACCGGTGCCTGTGAATAGAACATGTTCATCAGCCGGCATTGAGAATTCCTGGTGCGCGTGTGACACGGGTACTGTTGAGCCTACGGAGAAAAAGGAAGTAGCCGTAGCATCCGCCGCTCTACTGGATCACATTAATAAAATGTTAACGATTTACCCCTGTCAAAAGCTGACAATAAGGAAGGTATTTGGGAATGCTGAGATGAAAGCTGTTGTTGACAGCGGGAGGACGTACACTGTAACAGTCGAGGCAACACCCGGCGGTGGTGTTTTTCAAGGCATGGTACGACACCAGCAAAGCCGATGGATCGTCTTCGGTCCAATCATGCGGCTAAACCGATACACTAATCGAACCAGTTGTGTGGAGGATGCTGTCGTTAAACTGTACTGTTTTTGTAAATAAAAAATAAATAAAAATAAAAGACCTTTTTGTTTCTTGCTATTTAGTGTCAACAAAATTAATTTTCAATGTTAAAAATATTCAATTTCTACAATAGGCTAGATGACTTTTTTCTCATGTCATTCGAATCAGTTTTTAGAAACGATTAAATGTTTGTATGGGACCAACTATACCTTGTAATTTCTTAATTCCAACATTTGACACATCACAACACCCATAGAACGTAACGCCCATGACCCATCGACATTATAAATAAAATCACGTAATAATATTAGGGCTTCCCAAATACCTACAAATAGAAAAAATACTAATAGTTTATATCCAAAAAAACTAAAATAAAACAAAAACAATATGTCGCTTTTGTTAAACATACTCTAAATCATGTTACATTTTTTCAGATCATAGTAGAGTCTTTTATTTAAGATAATAGTTCATCATGCAGACAGTTACGTGTTGTGTCTTCTTTTTTAACCGACTTCAAGATTTCAAAAGAGGAGGTTCTCAATTCGGTTGTATGTTTTTTTTGTTTTTTTTTTTTTTGTTTTTTTTTTATGTTTGTTACTCCATAACTCCGTCATGTCTGAACCGATTTTGGAAATTCTTTTTTTGATTGTAAGTATATATATCCAAGTTGGTCCCGTTTTGGTCAAAACGCAGTTCTGATGATGGAATCCATGAGGAATCGAGGGAACTCCTCAAATCTTAAAGGCAAACATATAGTGATTTTTATGTTTTTATCAACAAATCAAGCATTTTCATACAAAAATGTGATATTTGATGAAGTGGAACTGCTGATGATGATCAGAACAGAACTCTTCAACGATGAAAAGTTCACGTTTGGCGATTTTTCCTTCTAACTGTATTAGTTAAGCAAGTTCTATTTTCACAACGAATTTTTGTCATGGTCGAGTTCCGATGATGGGATCCATGAGAAATCGAGGGAACTCCTCAAATGTGAAAGGCACACATATAGTGATTTTAGTATTTTCATCAACTAATCAAGCATTTACATTTAAATAAGTGACATTTGATGAAGTGGAACTGCTGATGATGATCAGAACGGAACTCTTCAACGACGCATAGTTCACGTTTGGCGAATTGTCCTGTTTGCTGTGTTTGATAAGCAAGTTAGATTTTCAAAATAATCATTTGTCAAGCTCCAGTTCTGATGATGGCATCCATGAGGTATCCAGGGAACTCCTCAAATGTTAAAGGCATACATATAGTGATTGTAGTATTTTCATAAACAAATCAAGCACTTACATTGAAATACGTGACACTTGATGAAGTGGAACTGCTGATGATGATCAGGATGATTTATTTGGAACTTTAAGTAAAAAAAAAAAAATGTTTTGCGGATATCGTCACTATACTCAATTTCAACTAATTCGGGGCCAAGGATTTCAAATTTTACATTTATTTTGAATTTGATGTAATTTTTTTTTTTTTCAAATTTAAAACTGTTATACTCTATTTTAAATAATTCAGGGATAAGGTTTTCTGATTATAAAGCATCTATAAAAATATGTAATCGGTAGCACTGCTAGCAATGCAGGTCGGCTTCTGAACCCCATCTAAGAGTACTTATAATATGTGTGTAGATAAAGTAATGTATGCAACTTTACGTAATAAGGCAATTCCGCTCATTGTATACCAGTTGCATAAACTACTATTCTATCATTGTATGGAAGAGTTCACCATCTAAGTGTAATAATCTTTCACCGGCCTCCCCAATTGAAGTCGGTTTTTTTTTCTTAAAAATTATTACCCACGACGGATCGGAGAAGGTATATGCGTTTAGGGTGAGAAGTTGTTTGTTTGTGTGTGCACATCAATATCTTCAAAACAGCTTGGCCGATTTAGAAACGGTTTTCTGCAACAGGTGTTCAGTTTAGACGGCATCAAAAAATTATAACATAAGATAGGTACGTGTTACGATGATAACTCGCCAGGGGGCGCTACAGTAAACATTTTTCACTTGCGAAAGTGCATTTGAGTGTATTATCTCCGGAAATGCCAGCGCTTACGATTTCCATAGGACTTGGTGTGGAGTACATGCACTTTAACTCTGAGGATCTGATGATGGAGCAGAAAAGCATATTAAGGTACCGTGCAGAGGTAGATAATCTTTTTGTTTGTTTTTGGCCTATATTGTTTATGTTGCATTAACAGACGTTGTACATGATCTTCTGAGGGTCTGTTGATGGAGTAGAACCATACCACAGAGAACTTTGCGATAGCATATAGTAACTTATTCGTGTTTGGGCTCTTTAGATTGTATTTGCTGAGTAGCTTCAGGTCATTTACTGCTGGGGCATTTAGCATTTTAAGGTATGTTTTAAAGGTATTTAGTTAGTGAAATGTCATTAGACTCTTTTGATAGTATCTATTGAGACGCCTGTGTACATGAACTTCAGAAGGCGTGATGACGAAGCAGATGAACAGCATAGGGTATTTTGCGAAGGCACATAGGTGGATTACCGTGTGTCGATTATTTCAATACTGTTTACTTAGTAGCTTCTGTGCATTAACTGCTGAGGACTTGATGATGGAGTTGAATAACATCGTAATCGTAATCTTTGTGAAAGCTCGTAGATAGAACACCGTTCTTCGGCTGTTTTGTAATATGTCCCCCTAACTCCTATAAATATTATATTTGCTGAAATCTATACAATATACATATAAAAGAAGAAGTCTTCACTGACTGACTGACTTATCAACGCACAGCGGAAAGTGCTAACGCTAAAGAGTTGATTTTTGCACAGTCTATTACATTTATAACGTAGGCTAGGGATAAGAAAGCATTTTTCGAAATACATCCCCTAAGGGGGTATAATAAGGGATGAAAGTTTGTGCGAAAACACGTCATTGAAATGAGAGATTTAAAACTTTGTATATAGACTCTCTGTTTAAATATATTATTGACGTATTTTAGCGTTTTTCTAAACTGCTCCCCTTAAGGGGTGCTTGGTCAAGGCAGCGGGGAGTCGCTGGATGCGGGTAGCTCGCGACCGTGTGCTTTGGCGCTCCTTGGAGGAGGCCTATATCCAGCAGTGGATGTCTTCCGGCTGAATGATGATGATGATGGTGAAGGGGTGAAAGGTTCAAAGTTTGTATGGGGAGCAAATCTTTTTTGAAGTGAGAGATTTGAAACTTCGTAATTAGACTCTCTGTTTAAATACAACAAAACGCATTTCAACGTTTTTCGAAATTGCTCCCCTAAAGAGGTGAAAAGGGGGTTTGTACGCGGAGCAAATATTTTTGAAGTGAAAGATTTAAAACATAGTTTGTAGACTCTGTTTAAATACAACGAAACGTATTTCAGCGTTTTTCGAAATTGTGTGTGGCGTGAAAAGGGGGGTTCCAAGTTTGTGCGGGGAGCGAGTTTTTACTTATCTTAAAAATCGATATGGGTGTCATCTTCGAGGTTCCTTAGGGTGCCGATTACGAATATGACATGCATTTTCAAATCCAAGATGGCGGACACTTATTTTACTTAAAAATCGATATGGGTCTTTGTGGTTCCTCGGGTGTCGATTACCAAAATCACATCCATGTTCAAGTCCAAGATGGCGGACATTTATTTTTTCTTTTGAGTAATTTTTACAAAAGATTAACAGCTGAGGCTGACAGAAAACAGACCTCATTTATATCTTTGTTACCATCTAAAATCTAAGCGGACGCAGTCGCGGGCGGCCGCTAGTAATACCTATATGTATAATCTTCCTTGGTTCTAAATATGTTGGTAAGGTAAACGTCCCTGTGCTCGACACTGGCCCAATATATGGCACTTTCAATCTTATGTCATGATGACAGAGGTGATTAATTGATGTCATCTATGGGCACTAAGGTGTCGATTACTAGGAAGTTTACCTTAATTGTGTAAACGAAATAAGGCATACTCGTGCTTCAAATTGCATTATCAAATTTCAGGAGCCATTGCGAAAATTAACCCTGGGTATTTATTTACGCTTTGCGACTAGTTGGAAGAAGTGTACAAATCCGTGGCAGTTGTGAGCAGAAGAAGGGAAAATATGAGTGATAGAGAACGTGCGTCCTCGTGGGCTCGCTCGTCAGGTCTTCGGCCCCACGCGGACCGCATTTTGAGTAAAAAGTTTTGACCTACTATTACTGTTCGAGGGTGAAATGCATATGTATACTTAGACTTCTATCTAAAAAGATTAAAATGAAAGGCAAAATAAAAAATTTTGAAAATGCCCCCGACGGATGTACTCAATTGAAAAATAATGCATTTGAATATCCTCCGACTCTATATAAATAATAACGTAGAGATAACAATATTTTTGGAAAACGGTACTTCCCAAGTAGCAATTGTGAATTATCTCTAAATCTTTAGTATCTCTAAAGTGTTTTAAGTTTGACTTACTTAGGATGAGTGACTGTAATCAGTCCGAAGTTTTCTTTAGCTGAGATAAGAAGGATTTTGTAAAATCGATAGTAACTTAAAATCAATTAGGTTTTAAAAAAATGCTTTAACAGTAAGATTCGTATTCCCAAAACCTACTACAGTATTCCCAAGATGATTTTGCCTTAAGTATGTCAACCCCACATGCGTAAGAACTCTTATTTTACTAAACTTAGTTTATTTTAAATCACACTTAAAACGCATATGAATTAACTGAAACGAGTTCAGTACTACTTAAGCATATCTTAATTATCTGTAATGTGTCTTAAGTTTGATTTAATTAGGATATGGATTAAGTAAAATCAATTTTGACTTAAAATCATAATAGTTTTAAAAAACCGTTTCTAGAGTAAGTTCCGTATTCACAAATCAAAGTAAAGTATTCCCAAGATAATTTAGCCTAAAATATGTCTTCCATATAAACGTAAAAAATCAAATGTTACTACAATAAGTTTATTTGAAGTCGCACTTAAAACTCATTTTAATTACCTTAAGTACCACTTGAGTATATCTGAAATGTGTCTTAAGTTTGCTTTAATTAGGATATGGATTAAGTAAAATCAATTTTGACTTAAAATCAAAAGAGTTTTAAAAAACCGTTTCTAGAGTAAGTTCCGTATTCACAAATCAAAGTAAAGTATTCCCAAGATAATTTTGCCTAAAATATGTCTACCATATAAACGTAAAAAATCAAATGTTACTACAATAAGTTTATTTGAAGTCGCACTTAAAACTCATTTTAATTACCTTAAGTACCACTTGAGTATATCTGAAATGTGTCTTAAGTTTGCTTTAATTAGGATATGGATTAAGTAAAATCAATTTTGACTTAAAATCAAAATTGTTTTAAAAAACTGTTTCTAGAGTAAGTTCCGTATTCACAAATCAAAGTAAAGTATTCCCAAGATAATTTTGCCTCAAATATGTCTACCATATAAACGTCAAAAATCAAATGTTACTACAATAAGTTTATTTGAAGTCGCACTCAAAACTCATTTTAATTACCTTAAGTACTACTTGAGTATATCTGAAATGTGTCTTAAGTTTGCTTTAAGTAGGATAAGGATTCAGTAAAATCAACTTTAACTTAAAATCAAATTAGTTATTAAAAACCGCTTCTATAAGCAAGTTTCGTATTCACAAATCGAAGCACAAGATAACTTTTCCAAAGTAAGTCTACCACACATCCAAATTCAAAATCCAATTTCACTTAAATTAGTATATTTGAATTCGTACTTAAAACTCTTTTATTTAACTTAGGCATATTCAGTACCACTTAAGCAAATCTTATGTTTCTGTATTTTGTCTTAAGTTTACTCTTACTAGGGAAAAGTTTTGTACAAACTTTAACTTAAAATCAAATCAGTTTTAACAAATTCCTTCTAGAGTAGCATTTGTATCCACAAATCCAAATAAAGTATTCCCAAGATGACTTTACCTCAAGTAAGTCTACCACAAATACGTAAAAATCCTATTTCACTTAAATTAGTTTATTTGAAATCGTATTTAGAACTCTTTTACTTAATTTAAGCATGTTCAGTACTACTTAAGCAAATCTTATGCTTCTGTATTTTATCTTAAGTTTACTTTATGGAACTAGAATTAGGGTTTTATAAATCAACTTTAACTGAAAATCAAAACAGTTTTCAAAAACCGCCTCTTCAGTAAGTTTCGTATTAACGAATCCAAGTTAATTATTTCCAAGAGAATTTTGTCTGAAGTGTACCTAGAAGAAATACATAAAAATCCTATTTTACTAAAGTGAGTATAATTTAAATCATACATAAGACTCGTTTGAAGTAACTAGAGCCTATTCAGTATTAGTTAAGTCACAAAAAAAAGTGAATCGTTTATAGATAAACTTTAGTAAATCGTAATACTTTGTGCTGTAGATTATCTTTCGGAAGTAAAATAAATCATTTTAGTGCTTCAAGACGTCAGTTTTAAGCTAAAAAAGACTTAAAGGGATGGTGTTACGCTAAAAGTTATCACAATGGATAAAGTTATTAAAATAAAGAGATCCGGTGGATTTAGAAGACGAGTGGAAAAATATAAAAAAAATATTGTCTCCATCAACAAACCAGACTCCACCCAAATGAGCCAGTCTGCTGAAAATGAGATTAATCAAGATGTTCAAATGCCGTCATCTTCACACCAGACCCCGGTTTTGACTGATGCTACTTTGAATACCAGAACAAACGTATAGATAGGCCTTTAAACCAAAAGTCTGCTAAGGCCCTATACAGGGTGAACAATCTAAATGGGTCAGTAGGGAGAAGTTAGAAACTATAAGAGATAGAGAAACCTGACCGTAGGAATCATGGCGTCGATTTTATATTAAATAAAAACTGCATTAATTTTTTTTTTTTGTATATATCTCATCTCAAACCGGGAATCAAACCTGGTCAAAATTGGAGAGGAGAAAAAAAGTTTTTGAAGATGTCAATCAATCCTATTTCTTATTGAAAACAAATGTCTATATGAGAGTACATACATTTAGATTGCTCTAAGAGTCAGAAATTACTGATAAGTAGTGCTAGCGGTACGCCAAAAAATGCTGCAAATTGTCCTAAAGGTATTAAAATCGGAACGAATGATCTTTAGGCCATAAGAATCAATTTGAAACAGCACGAAATAAAAACAAAAAGGGGAGGAGTGACGTCATCTTTTTTTTGTATGGGATTTTGACATTTTGTGTCCTGAATCCTGCCATGTGGGGTATCTAACGAAAGGGCTTCATGAGCTGGCTCCAAATATATACTGAATGATTACATTACTGCTACTTATTTGGAAAAAATCCGAGACACATTATTCAAACATACCAAGTTTGGGCTCTTGCAGGTAGGAGACGGCTGACTTAATATTTATGAAACATACGCCAAATAACCCGTAATATACTCGTTTCTAACACAAAGGGAGTAATTCCGGAAATTTTTAAATTTAGAATTAACTCGCCTCCTTTTTTGGTTTTTGCTATCGTACTACGGGTCAAATTGATTCTTATGGCCTAAAGATCAATCGTTCCGATTTTCATACCTTTAGGACAATTTGCAACATTTTACTGAATTTCGGGGCGTACCGCTAGCACTAAAGGTGGAAACGCTTACAATACAAATGGTTAGCGTGCTGTGTATGGAAAAATAACTTTGCCATTTTAACCATGATAATTTGCGTTTAAGTTCATGGTTGCAATGCAATACAATTATTGTTTTCTTGAATTATGAGGTTTTGGCAAAAAATTCATATTTGCTTTTGGATAAAAAAAAACCGGCCAAGTGCGCGTCGGTTCCGTACCATTATCTATACAAACGGCAAAAAATCTGGTTTGTTGTATGGGAACCCCTTAAATATTCAATTTTTTAGTATTTGTTGTTATAGCGGCAACAGAAATACATCATCTGTGAAAATTTCAACTGTCTAGCTATCACGGTTGATGAGATACAGCCTGGTGACAGACAGACAGACAGACGGACGGACAGCGAAGTCTTAGTAATATGGTCCCGTTTTCGCCCTTTGCAATTTCTGACCCTTAGAGCATTCCAAATGTATGTCATGTAGTCCTATACGGACAATTTGTTCTCAAATAAATATAGGATCGATTGACATCTTCAAAAGGTTTTTTTTTTCTCTGCTCAATGTCGACCGGGTTCAACTTCCAGTTGTAATGTATGAGATTTGGAAAAAAAAATATGCTATTTTTACTATATCTAAAATCGACGCCATGGTTCCTAAGAACAGATTTCCCTATCTCTTATAAAAAAATAAATAAAATAAAATAAAATATATATGTAGTTTCTGACTTCTCCCTACTGACCCATTTAGATTGATCAAGTACAGAAGTTGATTTGCGATTGCTCTGTATTAGGTACCTAATAATCAAAGTGGCTATATACTAATCGCCTACCACCAGGGACTTGGTGATTTTAAATTAATCTATTAATTTATTAGTGAATAGTTGCGAATTAGAATCATAATTTAAATTCGTACTTACCGGTCTTGACTTTTTCTTCGTGGTACTTTAGGGAAAAAAAACGAATACTCAAACTTCAGTTCACTTCTATGTAGTTCCGCATAAACGATCTAAACCACAGTCATTAAAAAAATTAAAATTCGAACTTTATGACATATATGGGTACCTATTGAGTTTTAATTAAGTTTTGAGTGGCATGTGGGTTAAGATCGTTTTTGCATAACTACGTCCATTTATACTAACTTTTGAGTTAATTTTCACAAAAACTTTACTAGTTCCTTGTTGCATACACTATTTACTGCAAATATTAAATAAATACTAGCGCTCGCGGAGTAAAGGGCATTAGGTATGAAGTAATGCATAAAGTTAATCAATGTTAAGAATATGTACATACGAAATGGTCTTAAGTTGTACTGCATCAATTCGTTTTTCAGATCTAGTTAAGGCTATTACCGCTTAAGTGGAGACAATTTTGTCTTAACTTTTTCTTAACTAATCTTTTTTTATCATTTTTATCTTAAGTGGTATTTCTTTAAATAAAATAGGTATTAGCGCCATTTTATACCATCTGAAAGGAAAATAATAAAAAAAAGCTGACTCTGCCGCCTCAATTTAGTCAGTAAAAACAGTCAAAGTGATGTTAAAACTGTTTATTCACAACACTATTTATCTAAGTTACGCGGAGATAAATTATTTTATCATTTTTCTCAGCATTTAATATTTTCACTATTTAAAATACCCAAATTTAAAACACTTTACTCGGTATTTCAGGTGGCCCGCTAGTTTTATAGTAATTTAAAGCCATTTCACTCGATCAGCCAACATGCGTATTACTTTTTCGCACTATGTGCCGACAAGGAAAGCTATTTTAAGTCATTACTGTAAGTGTTCGCCATTTTATTTATAAACTTTTGTGTCTAAGACACGCCATTCCATTTATTTTCTCTAAAAAGAGGTTACGTAAAGGAAATGAAGTCTTAATTTATATTATTTTAAATAAGATTAGAATTAGCACGCACTAGTAAACAAACTATCTTGAAGATATTTTTAAGGACGCTTAAAACTTCACTCTCAAGTAAGACTTAGGTTTACCTGAAAAGTTGTATGAACTCGCTATTAAATAAGTCTTAACTTTGTATAGCAGACATCTTCAAGGTATCCTAAAGATAATTTTAAGGGCCCTTAAAACTTTACTTTCAAGTAAGACTTCAGTTTATTTCAGAAGTAGTATGAACTTACCATTTATTAAGCCTTAACTTGGTATTCGAGATATCTTGAAAACGAATAAATTAGTGTTAACAAAGCCTTAAAGATATCTTGAAGTTAGTTTGAGGAATCCTTAAAGCTTCACTCTTAAGTAAAACTTAACTTATCTTGAAAGTACTTAGTATGAACTTTGTCTTCACGTTCTCCTAAATACTGTGCCCACTTGAGATTAACTCTGTCTTGACGGATATCTTGAGGGCTATCTTGAAGGCCTAAACGTTTTTTTCAAGACAACGGCCCTGAATTAACGAATTTGATTCCAAGATAGCTCGAATACCTTGTTTAGAAAAGGCAATGCTACTTGGGTTAAACTGGTTGCGAGGTATATTTACAAGCCCAGAAATATCCGTCGGGGGCTGCCATTGCCATGTCAATTCCCAATTGCATTAAAATAGTAATAATAATGGAATTCGAGATAACTTAAACGATGGTATAAAATAAACTGCACATACCTACACTCTTACTTCATTTCACGGCAGGCTATATTCGACACACGGCACTTGACCTATGTGCCTTCGCAAAAATCCCTATGCTGTTTATTTATTTAAACTTTATTTTTTTTTTTTTTTTTTTTCTATTTATTCAGAAACAAACAGTCATACATAGTTTTATGGAACAAATTAAAGAAAAGAAGAACAGACCTATAGTTTCATACAATGTAAAACATAAGGAGGTTCGTGGCTATTACATAAAGGAAAAAACACAATTAACTTGTATTTTACAATAACAAGTTACATACTTATAAAGCAAATCAATGAAATTGATACCTCTGTAAAAATACATCGTAAGTAGGTACCTACGTTTAAGCAAGTTGTAAATTCCAGTTATATTCAATTATTTAAATGCATTCTTAAGTTGTGCTAGTGTACAGTTAAAAATGTCTATATCATTAAGTTTAAGGTTCTCATTAAATAGCACAATTGAAGAAGTAGGTATAAATGGCGGACTTAATGCCATAAGGCAATTAAGGCATTCTCTACCAGTCAACCGTTGGGCTAAACAGAAACGTCTGGTGCAGGCATTTAACTTCTGCTGTTGTTCTGCTTCATCATCATGCTTTCTGAAGTTCATGTACAGAGGCGTCTCAATAGATACTATCAAAAGAGTAATGAGATTTCACTAACTAAATACCTAGCCGTCTTCTCCCGGCGAAAAAATAAACAATAGCGTTCTTTTGTTATGATCCCTGGGATCCCAGAGACCGGTAAACAACGGGTTAAGACATGCCTTAGAATACTGTTCTGATCCATCATCAGATCCTAAGCAGTAGACCTGAAGATACTCAGCAAATACAATCTAAAGAGCCCAGACACGAATAAGTTACTATATGCCATCGCAAAGTTCTCTCTGGTATGGTTCTACTCCATCATCAGATCCTAAGAAGGTCATGTACAACGTCTGTTAAAGCAACATGAAACAGTTACAAAATCGGTCAAGCCGTTTTGAAAATATTGATGTGCACACACAAACAAACAAACTCTCACCCTAAACGCATATAGGTACCTTCTCCTTTTCGTCGTGGGTAAAAAGGGATATTCGAATGTGAATAATAATTATCTAGAACGCATCTACTCCTTAAGAAAATAACAAACTTCATATAAATTAACGTCATGTAGACATGACAGTGACAGACGCAAAAGTACAGTTTTCAATTTCATGCAGTTTTCAACAAGTCCCATTTAGTGTTTAGTCGTAAAATAATATTTTCTATACATTTAATATTATAATGATTCAATGAGATATCTCGAAAACTTTATAATCATGTCTCATTCACTCAAATTCTTTTATAGACAAACATATTGCCTCCTAAATGTAACCACACCGGTGAAATGTAGTGCGAACCAATATCCATTACGGATTTTCGCTAGGAGTACCAGCTATCAAAATAAGCATGCATGGAGCACATTGAATAACGTAAAACAAATTAGTTTATCATCGGGTCAATTTCGAAATTACATTCAACCATCTGAAGGGAACAAAGCCAGTGACACACCTGAGAAACCCACTCCACCACAGAAACAAGGGCTATTTCAAAAGTTTAAAGAGATGTATAAGAACTATTGGTATGTTTTAGTTCCTGTACACATGGCCACTTCTACAGTTTGGCTGGGTACTTTCTACTATACTGTAAGAAGGTAACTAAATTAAAGCATGATGTAATTACATGAATACAATTCTCGCCGAGTTTCTTACGCCGGTCTTCTCGAGGCAAAGGTTTATTTTATGAACCAGTGGTAGTTTTTTGACATTCATATGTGCATGTAACATGCCTAAATTGAAGAATAAATGATTTCATTTCATTTCAATATAAATCTAGTGAATATTTGTTTCAGTCTGGGATTTCTGTATATGTATTAAAATATTGTTGTCAAATTAATATCCATGACACAAGCCTTATTGAGCTTAGTATGGGACTAGTCAATTTGTGTAAGATTGTCCACATAATATTATGTATGTATGTATGTAAAATTCTTTATTGAACATGAGTAAAACTTAACATAAATTACAAGAACGGTTGACATATATATTATTTCTTTATTATTATATTATCTCCTTGATATCTCACTATAATTATTATTTTTCAGCGGTGTAGACATCCTACCAATGTTAGAAACAATGGGAGTCAGTGAAAAACTAATAGAGCCTTTGAGAAATTCGTCTGCTGGCTACTTTGCACTTGCTTTCGCTATGTACAAAATAGCAACACCCCTACGATATGCAGTCACTGTTGGTAAATAAGTATCTTGTCACACATATATTACATATATAGTAGTATTAATTTGGCAGGAGGTAAACTAAAAATATGTTTTGGACATATTGATATGTATACCACAAAAAACAAACATTCATTCTCTCCCCCTAAACTGTCTCCATTCCATTGTGGTTAAGTAGTTTATAGCCAGGATTAAAATGTATGATACTGATCTCAAAAAACATTTTCAAATTCCATTGCCAGTAAAAAACGGCGGAAAAGCATGAAGCTTTTGTCGTTTTAATGTTATATATGTTTATCAAATCTTAATTGAAATTTCGTCTTATATCCACTATTGAGAGAAGCACCATATTAGCCTCGGCCGAAAGGCTTTGTATTATAATTAAATAGACTCGCAAACTCGTCTTCTTAAACAAATAGTCAGCCTGCAATTGCGTGCCTTCTCGGCCACGGCAATAATGTACTATTAATATATGGATGTTGACAAAGTAGTGTATGCAACTGTACATATTACACCCATGTGTTTGTATTATGAAACTCATTTCGCTCATTTCTTAAAACCACATTCGTGTTTTAATACCTCTCATTGTGTAGCAGTCGCATAAACTACTATTACTAGCAATAATATCTTACTGATAGAAAAGAAGAATTAAGTTAGCTCATTATGGAGTAAAGATTGAACAAAAACAGTGAGGTCCAGCAGACTGTTAGGAAAAAAGTATGCCTAGTTTAATTAGTATATAATTACTAATTTTATGCACATTACTATTTCATGTCAATTTTCTATTTCATTCATACATCAAGAGTTCATAAATGCAATCATGGTATAATTGGGTCTGTTGTTTGTCTATTCTGATAACAAAATAGGATGTTAATTCTGAGTTTCTGAAAGACCGCCAGGATCAGTAAGGAAATTACGTAGTTAAATAATGTATATTTGAAATGAAATAAGAAAATATTCACTTTGTTTCAGGTGGAACCACCCTTGCTATTAAAAAGTTAACAGCTCTGGGCTGGATTAAACCAGTGCCCTCCAGAGAACAACTTAAGGTAATGCTGCAGGAGAGGAAGGAAGACCTGCAGGACAGGTTCCATGAGAGCAAGACCCATTACCAGACTCAGATGAGGCAACAGGGGACAAAGGTTATGGATGAGATGCGACGATATAAAACCGAAATACGAAATATGAAGAATAAAGTCAAGAAAATGTGAAACTTGGTAAGAATAAAGGCAATCGTTACACTTTCGTCATAGGCTAGTGGTTGTGTTGTACGAGAAAGTGTTTACACTTCTGTAATGCACAATGTAAATTACAAGTATACCTCAATGTGTCTTGAATTTACATTTGCTGTGTTATTCAGTTTCAAGTATTTATTCAAGTTTTACATAATCAGACTAAAAATTCATGACGATATTTTATTATTATTATTATGTAAGGTGTCTTCGGGTAATGCCGAATGTCGGGTAATTCCAAAATAACAATTTCCAATCTAACTAAGCGATTTTATTGCATCTCATCATCATCATCATCAAAAAGAAATGTTAAATTTTTTGTTGATGTTTGGTAGTGCAACGAAATCGCTTAGTTAGACTGGAATTTGTTTTTTAGGAATTACCCAAAGACACCGTACTTGTAGTTTTCTATTGTATATGCTATGCGTTTCTGCTGCACATACAAATGAAGTTAACATAAATACTTTTATGAACAGTGCTGTTATTACATTTATATGGCCCAAAAGAGGGTTTTGAGTGTATAAGGTCACTTATAAAATAGTAGACTTTAAATTATTAAAACAATTTATACATTTTGAAAGATTTATTGTTTAAATATTATTTAAATATTAAAAAAGTTATGCCTTAACAAATTATTTTTATTTTGTATAAAAGAATTAAATAATTACATATTTCCTCAGCAATATTTACAGATTACAAAACAACCTAAATTAAGTACACAACAGGACAGCATGGAACTGGAATGTATAGGAGTGCCATCATTCATGTACATACAGTTAACTAGATTTAACTATTCACTTTCATTGCCATAGATAAAGGCCAAAGCTCACCAGATGTGCTGTCATATGTCCTTGTAAGGCGTAATAAATAAATCGCAACATTGACCCACTCTACTGAAACTAATTTTTTTCCATAAATTCTTCAGATCCCGCCTTAGTGAATATCATTCTATTGCAAACCATTTTCTGTAAAAATGTATAAAACTGTCTTTGAAAGTAATGAGATATAATATAATTATAAAAAAGTGCTACACGAATCACTCGTGATTTACAGAATAAAGCCTTATTTACACACGTACGAGACTCGTATGCGAGTTTCATTACTCTGCGGGTCACAGAGGTATATATAAGAGTTCGATCGCTCTATAAAACCGCGCAATGTAGTTCGTCGCGTGTGAGTCTCGTACGTGTGTATTATTTAGGGCCTTAAGGGTGGGTTGCAACAACTTACAATTACAGGCCAGTCAAATGTTAAATATGGCGACGGCAGCTGTCATCATCCCATGGGATGGAGACGTGTCAAAATTTCCATACAATCAGATTTTAACGAACACCGGTTACGATTACAGACTTTCGTGCAACCCACCCTTAATGTCAGGGGCGTATTTACCCTAGGGCTATCCGGGCCATGGCCCAGGGCGCCAATCCGGCATAGCTTCTTTCTTCTTAACTTTTACTTCTCACATTTTTATTTTTCTTGTCAATCTCAACTTAAAATTAACATAAAAACTAGAACTAGTAAGTCATTTGGTCGAAAACATGCTTGTAAGTTAAGTTTCGTCAATACCTACGGAGCGCGTCAGTAAGTAAATTTTTTTACTCCACGCCTCCACCCTTAATTCGACAATGTCCAGCCGACAGGACTTTTAGGGTTCCGTACCTCAAAAGGAAAAAAGGGGAACCCCTATAGGATCACTTTGTTGTCCGTCTGCTTGTCAAGACCCTTTATCTCGGGAACGTGTGAAGGTATCGGGTTGAAATTAAAACCATTACTCAGGTTTACAGTACCTTGAAGCTGTGAAAAAATCAAACTTTTAAGACGTAATATTAAATTACGGCCTCAAAAAACGTATATTTCGACACTCAAGGGAAATGAATTTTATGGGGTACTTTCCATTGACCTAGCTAGAACTATGAAATTTGGCAAGTAATATCGTCTTATACTACTAGTACAGAGAAAAAATCTGAAAACTATACATTAAATTTGTCGAAACCCTCAGTGGCAATCCCGACTCGCACTTGTTCGGTTTTTTTTTCTTGGTCAGTATGGTTTGGAATATTGAGCGTCGCCGAGGCTTGAACTATGGACTTTTGCATTTTTTGTTGAATTAAGGGTTATAAAATCTTGAAATCGATAGTACCTACAGAAATTCGGCGTCGTTGATACTTAGGGACTTACTCGTAAGGCATATGCAGGCCTTATACACCAAAGTCGGTTAGTACATATTCCGAAACGAGTCTCACTTAAGTTTATGATGGTGCACAGGGCAACATTTGGAAAATCACTTTAAAACTCCCCCACTCCAATTTGTCTAACATGGACGAAGTCATGTGTCATAAGTACCTATGTACTTAACATATTACTGAAACTTATAAATACACGTACACCAAAAAAAAAAAAAAAAAATTTGTATTTTTTATTTAAATCGTTGCTTTTCTTGATTTTTGGGGCGGCGAACCTTATTAGCCCGGGGCACCAAATTTCAAAATACGCCCCTGCTTAATGTAGTACATTACCTAATACGTTCGCAGAACAGTCACAGCGATAAACCTATTTATATCACATCTATAACAGGCATGTGCCAATGTTGGCTCAAACAAATCACATAGAAATTGCCTTTATTTTTATAAAATAGTGAACTGATTAAAGTATTTCTTGACTTAGGTCGATTTAGACGAAGACTATTTTCAGCCGCCTAAATTACAACGCCAGTGTCAAACGTCAGCACATCTTCAGACCGTTTAGACAATGACTAGCCGCCTAAATCGCGCCGCCAGTGACCAGCAAACCGACACTAGTCGTTTACACGGTGCTTTTTCAGTACAAAAAGGCGCGGGGCCAACGGGAGTTGCGGGCGGGTGTTCTATTCAGTGCCAGCGTTGGCATGCCGCGAAAAATGCTACCGAAAATGTTCCTACGGTGCCCTTTTTAGGCACCGTAATTTAGGCGGCTGAAAATAATCTTCGTCTAAATCGACCATTACGATATAACATATTACATTACGATTTTGTAATGTTCATATTGTGTATGGTAATCTAATACTTATATTATCAGTTTATATTCCGTACATATACTACATCTAAATGTAAATTTATTCATTGTCCAGTCATTTTTTGAGCCTTTTAATAGGCACAGTATACTGCGACTTGTCATGAGACCTACATTTATGTATTGCAAAGAGAGCACATCACGCAGTAAAGCATAATTTGAAGTGTAATAAAAATATTCCTATAAGGTTTATAAACTATTCATAAAATATTACAAAGCTGCGCACATTATAGGTTAGTCTTACGTTACGTAATCAAACTCGATTCTTTGATCTTATATGGCTCAAAAGACTGGATGCTTATTTTTTTCTTATAGTATACCCTAAAAATGCATACGAGCATAAAGAAACTTAAGACTATGATAAAACTTAACAAGGACAGTTATTGTTTAAGACAATACGACCAAGACATTATGCAATTACAGTTAGCGTCTATACTCTGCAGAAATGCCGCCAAAAGTTAATACAACACTCAATTATTCTCGATTTAGAACTTATGTATGTATATTTGTATAATATATATCAATACGAACGGTATACAACAGTGCAGTATAAAATACTTTTAATCTTCGTTTTTGATGAAAAATATACTGTCAGCTGCAAGAGTGGTGCTATAGCGACAGAAAGCCGATTACTGAGAAGCTGGTTTGCTATACTGGACCCCCTGGTGACTCAAAGTTTAATCTTCCCTCCATAGACATCAAGATATAAGATATTATTATTAGATATGGTTTGTAAGTGTGGCAGTTAGCTCGTTTTTACCTGTCGAACTAGTGTATTCACAATCGATCAAAGTATGCTGCCAAAGAGTGTTAGAACGCAAGTATCAAATACACACATTTTTAACCCATTTGAGGCTAAACACGCTACATGGCCTACGCCGTAGCGCGTAGCAGCGTTTTCCCGCATAGTAGTGAAAATCGCTCTTACAGACATGACTCACATGCGGGCATTGGATGGGTTAAAAGCGACTAGTGCGTTCGGGGAATAACATTTATACGACACATCTTTTCTATTTTGATAGGTACTGTCAGCATCATATAGTATGTAGCAGCCAAAGTGGCCACATAGTTCGGTACACCATACATAATATATACAAAATACATGGTGTACCGAACTATTTGGCCACTTTGGTTGCTACATACTATATAACGCTGACTGTACTATCAGCATCACAGTTAACTAACCATTCGTGAACCTTAATGCAACGAGGTAAGGTCTACAAATGGCAAATTCCCGTTGGTCACCTAGCCCATGTATTGGTAGGAGGCGGGCGACAGATGTGGCGCGGGCGGCTGGCCGGGGCCCGACGCGGCGCCGATGGTGGCGAGGTGGCACGCGCGGCACATCAGCTTGCCTGCGTACAACACAATCTCTCTTAAGGCTGCCACACACGCTACGAGAAATCGTCACGTTCGGACCGTACCGTTTTAACTGCACCGATAATCGGAACGTGTGTTGTAAAAAAAAAGACGTGTGTGTGGTTTTACGATTTTTTAAAACTGTACCGTCAAACGGAACAGTATGAAATTTTGAATAGATATAACGGTGCCCAGGAAATTGTGTCGATAATCGTAAGAGGATACGGCTGACAAAGTCGGATCGTAACGATTTCTAGTAGCGTGTGCGGCAGCCTTTGGGGCGAGTTGCAAACTCTTAACTTACGATTACGGTGCTGTCATTTCATAGAAATTAGTCATCCTATAGAAACTTTTCATTCTTGTCAACTTGCCATACCACTAGATTTAACAAATACTAAGAGTAATGGCAGCTTTGCTAATTAGTTTCGGTTGTCAACCGACGAAATAAGGATGTATACTGACCGGCGAGCGGGTAGCAGCGCTTGTCGGGCTCGTCTGTAAGCTGCATGCCGCACACGCAGCACATGTAGCAGTCCACGTGGAAGTCGCGGTCCATCGACACCACGCGCACCGTCTCGTCGGTGCCCTCTACTGGGGTTATGCCTAGAACATACACTTAACGTTAGAGCCCGTACACACGAGGGAGCACGATCATATTGTATAACAGTAATAGGTAAATGAAAGAAGTGTAAGATGCAATAGAAAACATAAAAAGAAAAAAATTAATAATAATAAGGAGACAGGTACTAACGGACTAAAATTGGTCAATGGTAATGCACTCATACGTAAGTATGACACGGTCTTTCATTATTTCTGACGATATCCCAAACATCCCGAGCCCGGAGTTCTCCAGGCACATAACAAACCAACTTGAGTATAAATATTTCTATAGAGATCTTATATGCGTGCCATCCACCAAGAGGCGCGGAAAAGTATTAAAATGGCTGCCGGTTTACCATAAATTACCTCCTTAACTTGGGCGGGTAATCGTTTGTCTGACGTAATTGGGCACAACTGTCGTATCAAATAGGTTGCGCTCGGCAAAAAAAACTTTTTTGAACCTGACTTTTGGCTTTATAGGCCGGGCCCAAGGAGGCCCAAAGAGATTGGAGTGCGCGGTGGGAGAGTAGCCTGGGGAAAGACACGACCACGCGTGTGGTTAGTATAAAGTATAAACGTATAGGATTTAATGTCGAGGGAGATAGGCCAAGGAAAAGGTGTATGGACTCCGTGACAGACGTTATGAACAGGAAGGATGTGACAGACGAGGTGAAGGGCGATAGAGAGGTATGGAAGAAAAAAACCTGCTGCGACGAGCCAAAGTAAACGGGAAAAGTGCAAGCGAATGATGAAAAGCATACGTCAATTTAAATCAAGTAAGTAAGCAAAACCTAGATCTTCGTAGGTATCACACCACGGCATTTTGTCACGAATACGCATTTTTTTATTTCATTTAAATATGCCTTGACGCACCATATCTTTTATCATAAACCTTTCAATCGAGATTGATCTCCTAGAGGCAACAATTAGCCCGCGGACATACGAAGGGCGAGTGCGGTATTAAACACTACCTATTATCACCTTATAATATTTAAAATCTCAGGGTATATGTCAAAACTGCGCAGGCATAGCCTAGTTTATTGTATGGCCAGGTTAATGATCATTTATACATAGTTATGGATTTTAAAATGCAACTTAAGCCCTTCTTGAAATGGGATATAGTTCACAGTAACTTACATAGGTTGATATTGTAGTGACTTGTTGTTTATCTTTAAGTACTGGTAGACCGAGCTTTGAAGGCACTGATACAGTTAAAATTAAGAGGTTTCCTGGGAATTTGACCTAGATAGATAGTCCGTACCCGTAAACCTCCATATCGTAGATTTCATTATAATCGTTTCAGCCGTTTTCGAGATCTTGGTTACAAATATTACTCGTTCAGGATTCAGGATATTATGGTTTCATAAAAACATTAAAGATAGCGTGCAACGCGGTCGGCTGGCGGGGCAGCAGAGACTGCTGCTAGACTTAAACATAGCAAGTATTCAAACTTGGAACCGGTGTATGACTTCGTACCTCTTGCTGTTGAAACGGCGGGACCTTGGTGTTCAGAGGCAAAGCAATTTATACGGGCCTTGGGAAGACGTTTGCAAGATAGGGGTTGCGATCCTAGATCCGGTGCGTACCTGGTTCAACGTATCTCTTTAGCAATCCAGCGCGGGAACGCGGCGAGTATATTTGGGACGTTTGAGCCGGGTACTTATCGGACAAGTCATTGTTAATGGAGTATGTAGCATAGGTGACGAAACGTGTTGTGGATGATTCTTTGTAGCATAAATTGACGAAACCTGTGGTGGATACTTTTTGTTTGATATAATTAATTTACATATGTTTCATTAATAAAATTGATGTCTATGTTTGTATTATTATAGTCAGACTTTCTTAAATTATACATTAAAGATAGCAGAAGGAAAATAAATGTCTGAAATTCCCGTAAACACATTAATCGGCTATCGATTTATTTATACAAAACTACGCATCGTGTTTATTACAACAGCTATTGCCCATTATTACACATGATGGCGAGTTTTTGTATGAAATCTACGATTATAAAATAGTAAATATACCACTAGAATAGAATCTACCATTTAGATCATTTGAGTTACATTTTTCTTTCACATTTATTCTCGATCTGTTATTCTTTCTTTACCACCAATGTGATTGGTTGATTCTTATCTATGAATATATAGTCGTTTCTATTTAATATGGAACTGTCTGAATTTTTAACGCAGTGGGAAATAATGGGTTTCGGTACGATTATTATACCCCTACCCCCCCTGCCCTGTGGCACTGTAATTAAATTTCATGTGCTCTGCTCTGTATGTGTATGTATGTATGTATTACACCCCTAAGCAGGAAAGAGTTAACTTTGTGTTCGTTTTTCAAACAAAATACGACTCTTTCATGATTGAGAAAAAAGGTTTACCCCCCTTTGTTTTGGCAATACATATATGCATGCTGGTGACTTACCTTTCCCGCAGCTGGCGCACTTGGGTGCGAACATGCGGTGGTAGTCATTGACGCAGTAGATCTTGTTGTCCACGTCCACGGTGAAAGGCACGCCGTCCAGGCACTCGTTGCACACGCAGCACCGGAAACAGCCCGGGTGGTACGACTTGCCCATTGCTTGCAGGATCTTAAACAATGTTAAATGTCCATGAGGGCAGCAAGGATCTTTCTCCGAAGCTGTAATACGACGGATATTAACACTCTAACCGCCATCATCTGATGACAAAGTGATAGTGATGTTTTTAATCTTTATTTATTTAGAAGCTTTCGTCAAGATGACGATGTCAGCTCCAGCAAGCCTCTAATTACTACACAACTTCTTACGTTTAATAAAAAAAAACCACTAAAAAATACCACAAAATTTGTATATTTATTTCCAAAAAATCCGTATACGAACCTTGCAGCCTTTCACAAAGGCTCCGCTAAAATGGACTGAAAACCCCAACATGCAATAGGGAGAAGCCCCAAATTCTGTTCAACTTCTCCCTTTACTCTCGAGTTCGAACACACTCCACCAACAAGTGTTACATATCTTCGATGTTTCCGCACTCCTCACAATTGGGTGATTCTGTCTTCCTCATCAGATGGCTGGCACCTGGCCAGAAGTGAATCAGAGGAGGCTCGGGTGGCAAGACTGGCAACGAGGACAAAAAATCTAAACCACCCCTTTACTCCAAAGCTCAAAGTAACAGAATTCTGTGCTCGTTACCAGGCCATAAAAGTTTTTAATAAGCTACCAATTGAATTGAAATCTGTTTCCAACCCGCATACTTTTAAAAATAAATTAAGGTCATATTTGCTAGCTAAATGTTTTTATTCCGTTGAAGAGTTATTCCAATGCAATAAATAATGAGTGGATTGAATCTGATTATGTAACGTAGAATGAATTATTTATTTATTTGAACTGACATGGTATTAAATTTCTTATTATTCACAATTATTAATTTTAAATCATTATTTTAACGTTTTCTCTTTTTTTTTCCTCTATTTTTATTCGGACATATTTCTTTTGCTTTTTATGAATATTTTCCACATACATTGACATGTCTGATTGTTATTTAATTATATTTTTTAAGCATGTAATTAGTTTATAAGAATTTCTAACACAATGTAATATTGTTATAGAAATAATAAATGAATGAAATGAATGATGTGCAAACCCGTTGAGTGGAGCGTGTCCGGACCGGAGTCTGTGCGCCCTGACCACGTCTGCTCTACATAGCCCAGCATGGTCGGACCAAGGCACACGAGGAGGCTCGCACTGGATGGTCCTGTACCAGATGCCCTTGTCCCGCGAACGCAAATCGAAATACTCCTTCCAGCAGGTGTACGCCTTACTTTTATACCGACCGACCATCTCCGAGAGATCTGGAGTAATAACCGTGTCAGTACCCTCAGGCGCAGCCCCAACAGCCAAACGATCAACGTGCTCGTTACCAGCCAAGCCAATATAAGACGGAACCCATTGTATTTTAAGACAGCTTCCCGAGGTTTGAATAAGTTGGATATGCCTCAAAATTTTGTACCCTAGCGAAAAGCACCGTTCGCCCGATGTGATTTTATGGTAAGAGTTGTAAAATATTGAGGTAAAAGGGTTAACGACCAAAATTGTAACTCGATACTTGTCAACTCAAATTCTACTTACCAATTCCATGATTAGGTGGCCACATATTGCACATTTTTCTGCAGTTTGCTGGAACCCGGAATACTGTAAAAACAGATTTTTTTAAATTGTTTGTATGTATTTGTATGAGTCTGTAGAGGACACGAAGGATAAATAATTAATTTATGTTGTCATGTTTCGTATTGATAGGCATCATGTTTAGTGGTGACATGGTACTGGTTTTCAATCGAACGAAACCAATCAAGCAGACATGACAACTAGATTAGTCTCATTTGCGCGTCAACGCCATCACCTAGTAACTTTTTTACACATCTCAGTTTAGCGATACTGTCACTGCCCGGCGATGTCAGCCGCGTTAGGGTGAATTAGACCCCGGTGGTATGCGAGGGCCGTGTTTAGCCGGTCTGTCTTAACGAACAGGTCTGGCGACGGCTAACAGTCATTTTTTTTTAATTTACCACAAGAAGTAATTATGTATTTATATTTACCAAGTAGTCCTCCTCGCAGTAGACTTTCCCGTGCACGTTGTAGAAGTCCTTCCCGCGCAGCGCGCGCCCGCACGAGCAGCAGATGAAGCAGTTGGTGTGGTAGAGGTTGCCCATGGCCTGGCACGCCTGCCCCGCGCCCGTCACGCCCGTGCCGCACGTGTGACAGATGCCTGCAACATGACCAACTTAGCTTAAGTCCTGGTAGGCTCAGAAAGTAAGTTTAAAACTATGTGGACTTATAAAGTACGGCCAATGAGACAAGATAAATAAATGCAAAAGAGAAAACTAGATCTACTAATAATGATGCAAAGATGAAGTATATCTCAGCTCTTTGGCTTATGGTTGACTTTACTTTAGATGGTCATAAAACAAGAAATCCATTCAAAAAAATTGAAAAGCTTAATTGACGAAACAATTATTAAGCATCTTTGACTGACATTTCCTAAATTTAAAATTGAAAAAATATATCTAGCTACATATTTTGATCTATTAGCTACATACTTTTCTGCTGATGGTCATTTTACGAGTCCATTTTTTGTACCCAACCAATGTAACACAAATGTCCCGATAGATTCGCCGGCAATGAACGTATAAAAACGTTAGTTAATGATAGGCAGGTATATAAATAGACTATATTAAATTAGGTAAACTTATAAGCCCTGGCTATGAGTAAAGCTTATCATTTGTAATGTAAGTAACTTTTGGCCCTTCATATCATGTTGTGTCACATCAGTCTCAAACAAACACATTCAATAATAGTTAACAAAATTATTATTTCCATGTTGACGTGTTATAGATATAGCTCAAAATATTTTATTATGATTAGTGTACATACTTTATTACCTTTTATCTTGACGCTTAGAGACCTTATACATCTCTAACAAATCTCGATTGTTATTAGTTTCTTAGTCTTATTTTTGACATGTAACACTACATTTAATTAATGATACTTTGATTATTGCATTATTTTTATTTGATATACTTAGATAGATTTTGACTTGTAAAAGTGCCCTTGAGGCCTATTTGCAGAATGTTTTAATTTTGATTTTTTTGAAATGATTTGACTTTAGACTGAATACACAATCAATTGCTATTAGAAAAAAAGTCATTATGTATGAACTGATTAAAACAGTCAAAATCAAATATTTACAGCAAATAGGCCCTAGGGGCACTTTTACATCTCAATCGGTAATTCATTAACAATAATCACGACCTAAATGTCATTAAAGAGATAATAGAATTACAAAAAAAAATGAGTGCCAAACAGAAAGTAATTCTTACCAAAGTATTCTCCCTCCTCATCCTGCCGCTCCATCTCCTCCTCGAGCTGTCTAGTGAGTTCTTCAATCTTGCGCTGCGCCTCACTGGGCCCAGCAGGGCGTGGCGGTGTGATGCTGTAGGGCAGCAGGCTCTTGCCGCGACCCGAGCCGCGTGAGCCCGCCGATACCGAACTCGGCGTCGGACTAGGCGCCGGCGACACAGCCGGCGACACCAGCCCCAGCCCTGACACCAGAGTCCGCGATCCCAGCGACTCCGACCCCGAAGACGCATTGTCACGGGTGGCAGCCACTGTAGTCGCTGGAGAACCTCCGCTCATGCAAACATAGTCTGACCCATTAGTGTCATCCACTATTTGCATCCTATTCGCTGGTGGCTTTGCAGCATATCCCCCATTTATAGCCGGGGGCTTGTCAATTCCTGGGTTAGGCTTTGAATGATAAAATTTGGAGTTTTGTGTCACTTGAACTTCAGTAGCAGCATGTGCTTTAGGTCTCTGGGCACTTGGAGCTATTGAGGCATAAATAGCAGTTGAAGGAACTACTTTACTATCAAAACTGGAAGCACTGCCATTTTTGAGAAGAGCAGTGACATCAGTGTATTTGGGCGGAGCCGACTTCATAACAGTGTAATCTCCACTTGAACTCTCCTGAGATGAATTATATGGTGGTGGAGGAGGAGTTTTATCTGCTATGCCCTTGTCATTCAATAATAACTGAGAAATGCTTCTGTTGGAGGCTGTATTAGGTACTTGGGGCCCAGGCATTGATCCTTGCTGAATGAAACGATGCTCATTCTTCAAAATAGGTGGTTTGTATTCATTCTTCTTATCAGCATCAGAACAGAGCATATTTTCGTAAACTGTTGGATTATGTTTAGGCTTAGCGTTGACAGGTACTTGCGGTTGAGCCTTGCTATAGCGCGTATCGTAGTAGCCGTCTGACACGGGCGGCGGCGGCGGCGGTGGCGCCCCCGCTTGGTACAGCTGGTGGAAGTACGGCGGCTGCTGTGACCGCTGCTCGCCGTAGTATTCTATGTTTTCATACACAGGGGGCGGAAACTGAGAATTTGGATTCGCAGGAATCTCGTACAAGTCCTCAGTTTGATAGCTGAGCGACCTCTGCGATTTATTATCAATGGATCGAGTCGGACTCGCGGAGAGTGCTGCCGTGTTTATATCGCGTTTGTTGATCGATGCGATCGTTTCTACTCGCTTGGGAGTCGCGAACTTTGAAGCGGCTATCACGTTTGAACGTTCATAAAAACTATAATCCTGTCTATTACTCTGGGTGTTGTCCAGAACGAAGCTTTCGATCGCTCCTACGGGCCGAGCCTTCGCGAGAGAATTTGTTTTCGATGTTGCAGCGCCTTGCGCTTGCTCAGTGCCGTCCTCATCTTTGTTGGATAATTTCAAATCTTGTAGGCTTAGGATGCGCTGTTCCTCAAAGTTATTTCTTCTGGAAGAATCCATTATTTATATAAAACCCAATCTTAAACTGCCTAAATAATAATTAACACTTCATTTAGATACGTGAATCATAATTCTTCTGCTTTAGCAAAGAAAACCTCAAACAAAACATCAAATCGGATTATTGTAAAGGTAGTTTTACACAACGCCAAGAAGATAAGTCTTTTATGATTGGTGCTCAAAGTTAAAAAGACACCTTAGTAACTTTAAACCAAGCTGAAATAATTAAAACTAATTAATCATGGAAACATGATATATAAATATGAAATGATTTTGTTTTGTAAATGTACAGTTAATATGGCTGTATGTACTGTATGTGTTATATTTAAAAACGTGATCCGAACTAAATCGTTCATATAGTCTGGCTAATAAAAGCTGAGTCTGAGATTGATTTAAAACTTTTTAAATGGCAACTATAATTTACGTCAAATATGTCAAACGTCACTTAATTTCCGTGTCAATGGCTGGAGTACCCTGCTCTATAAAATAAGTGAATTGTGCGATTTATATTGTTAGTTAATATTAGGTCTATATTTTCTTTAATTTGTTACTGTTAGCACTGAAGTTGCAAATCTCATAACATTATAGGCGCTTTGGTACCTCACTGTTAGCTTATAAATGTATGTTCTAAATAAATAAATAAATAAATAAATAAATAAATAAATAAATAAATGGATACAAACAATGCTTGATCCTTTACGGGTCAAAGGGGCCACCGCGAAACGAAAATGAACGAAGTTCGAATGTCTCCCTCTCTGTCCCTCGAATAAGCAAGTACGACACTTGCTGATTCGTGCGACAGAGAGGGAGATAGCCCACCAGAAAGAGGATACAGCAAATCGTAACATAGAAATTATTGCTCATGAATTGCTACTTCCATAACAGACGGAATATTTAAATATAATAAATCTATAAATAAATTATAAATCTTCGTTTTGGTAATAATGTTATAGGACAGTATGTACTGAACTATGTACTGGGAACATTTTATTTTGTTGCCCAAGTATCATAATTACTTTGTCACATTATACACTGTTGCAGCACGTGGATTTTTTAAAATTTCCGCTCTTTTCCAGTCTCAGCTATCATTAGCCAGACTATAGGCTCAATCTAGTGGAGGTTATCTATGGAACGAATGCAACATGTCCCACATATACGCGATCACCCTAGCTAGGAAGCTAGCACGATAGAATACCTTATAACGACACGTTTTATAGCCAAAATGTACTAAATTTACTAGCTATAGTCAGGCTCGCGCAACTAGGAACAAAATTTACAAAATGTCACTTTTGTATGGAATTTGGCAAAAAAATAATGACGGATACTGCTATCTCGCTCCCTCAGTTAATCCATCTCAGTCACATGTCAATGTCACCCTGGTCACTTCCGTTCAACTTGAGTGATCGCCATATTGTTTCTTTGTTGATCAGTTCGTAGTGTGGTTTGTAGTTTGTTATTTTGGTATTTATAAATGGTAGAAACCTTAAAGAGAAAAAGCATGTAGTAAGAAGGCAGTGTGTTTTTCAACATGCCACGGACTGTTTCAGCCTATAGGGTATGTGTTATTTGTGGTTTTCGTGCCGATCGAAAAGATGACGAGAAAAGGAAATTATTGGCAAGATTTCCTTTAGATCACGACTGGTAAGCAATTAATTGGAGATTATCTATTAATATGTACCACAGCAAATTACATGTAAGCAAAATAAGAAGCGTTATTTGCAATTTAGTTTTATTCGTATACTATACATACTAGTGTTGGCCGTAACATATCGATAACTAGCTTATCATATAGAACTCTGGTATTTTTCAGTTGCAGATGTAGATAAGTAATGTGCTCCTATAAAGTATAATATACAACGTTGAATATATACAGGAAAGGGTATCTACATATTATATACATATATACAATAGATAGGAGACACAGGAAGAGACGACAATAGAGAGATCTCTCAGGGACCGAAGTCCAATGAGAGTTGTTTCGAAGTTATATATATGCAACTGATTTTTAGAAACTTCGATAGCGCGATGCAGAACATGTCAGAATTGACAGCTGACAGGAGTGACGCCACATCAGCCCCCTTTGAGACGAAGGAGTTGGCGACGACGTAGGTAGAGTGCTCAGAGTCAGCGTGGCGAGCGAGTGCTCAGAGCCAGGGTGACCGAGCGGGTGAGAAGAGGAGTCGAATCGCTGCGAGTTGAGGTACCAGGCATGTGTAGCTGACACGCTAGGTGGTACACTCAGAGAGAGAGAGAGAGAGGGAGTCGGATTTGCTGCAGGGCGGCGTCAGGATCTTCGGAGTTGCGCTTACGTCCATTGTCGGAGGTCACCAATGTAGATACCCTTTCCTGTATATATTCAACGTTGTATATTATACTTTATAGGAGCACATTACTTATCTACATTGGTGACCCCGACGTGATCTCGCGCAGAATGTAGGCGGGTTTAAGTCTGTCAATCGAGAC
The DNA here is from genome assembly GCA_963556455.1 of Epiblema foenella. NCBI lineage: Eukaryota > Metazoa > Arthropoda > Insecta > Lepidoptera > Tortricidae > Epiblema > Epiblema foenella. Next base: position 7,983,890 of record OY747101.1, on the reverse strand, counting down.
GTTGTTCAACTTGCCCTTGATGTCGATCGAGTAGAACTTCGCCTGTCGTTGGACAACTTTGTAAGGACCCTCGTCTGACGGCAGCCGCGCAGAAACGTATGACAGCAGTGGCTCTGAACCCAAGACACGGACCAGAAGTGGCAGACTCGTCACGTTCCCATGCAGATTTCGACCGTAGTTACGGTTTAGCCAGGGGGAACATGTGGCGGCCTGGTCAGCTCCACTGAACGACCTCGGACCTGCGCGCAGCAGCGCGCTGTTGCCTAGCAACCGATATAACAGTTGTGTCATGAGCAGCCTAATTCTAACCCGCGCGCTTTGCTAAATTTATGTTAACATATATAATTATTATTTTGTATATTTGTATATAACTTATGTAAATAAACTCTGTACATAATTCGTGTCTTCCTATTTAACGTTGGTGCGTAAGGATTGCAACAGTTACGCGCCCTTACCACCACACAGACAGTGGGTGAAAGTGATTGGCAATGAAGACCTAGCTAGCCTAAGTTCCGATTGAGAAGTTGAACGAATTAAAATTTGTTTGTGGTGACCACTTTCAACCCAAAGATTTTAACCGAAAGAAAAGTCGTCTAAAGAGATGGTTAATATATTTAAAGCAACACAACTTTATACTCTTTTTATTTTATTTATTTCTAGCCCTACCCACTGCGGAATAAGCGCATGGACGTCGTAGTGTAGTCGTCATAACCTAACCAGTTGAGAATGGATTCAAAACCCAATTGTTAATAAAGAAGCATCCATTATTAACGTGAGGTGTTTTTGGCAAATTTCGATCCCCTCCCGCCAAAAACATCTCACGTAAATAATGGACGCCCTCTAACTGGGATTTTTATAAAAATGAAACCCACGACGTCACTAGTCATCGTTTATCGATATCGATATCGTTAACCGTACTACATCAAAGTTACATCCCTATCGCGCTGTTATGTTGGCATTGCCTATTTCCTTTTTTTTATTTTATTGTGGTACAGAATGTTTGGCCAAATTCTACGTCAATGTCATGCAATGACAATGTCACTGTCATCCAAAACCTAGTTCGAAGTCCCGTCTCTTAGAACGTAGTGGTTATATTCTCTTTGGCTATAGTCTACTAGGCTGGTCCCATACACTATTTTTAATTTTCTATACGGCAACAATTTTACCTGAAGGCGCATCTCTATGGGGTCGGTTACACAGTGATTAGTATAACACGATACACTCATATCACAATACGTATTGATCGTGTATTCATGAATATTAAAGCAAAATGCATGCATATTTCAATACCATGATAATATTGACACCCCAGTATTGTGATAATAATAACCGTGTAACTGACCCCTATGGGAGATCATAGCAATACTGCAAGTTATAAGATATGCAAGATAGGGATTTGATGACCTTGGTTGTCTCGCTCTATTTCGAGGCTTGTGGATGCGCCTTCATAAAGCTGTCACTATGCACGATTGAGTGTTTTACTGACATTCTCTCCCTCTTGCACAGACTAACTTTATACAAGATTTATACACAAATGATTGCGATTTAAACACAATCAAGCTTGATTTAGTTAGTCTAGTAGATTATGAAATTCATTTGGTATTTTATAGTAGTTTTCTGACCACTCTTTTAGTAGGGACGCCGATTATAAAGTGGTCACGCTGTACTTATTAAATTATTATACCTACTCTTTGCGTCGGCGTCATTGTAGCTGACTCCATTTCCACAGAGTACTTTTCTATGTAATCCATTTCGATCAAAGATTTCGACTCTCAGTATATGTATAATTTACTCTATGATTTCGACCAAATTTCGACTCATTCGGAGAATTCGGTCGGTATTGCCATAGAGTAAATTATATATATACGGTATTGCATTGCATTGCATTACACACTGAAAGACAGGCAAGCGAGCGAACGCATTGTACATGTATCACCATTTCTTAATTACAACAAGGCATAACTGCGTGTCTACGCGGTTTTCCCTTTACCGGCATCACCACTGCTGTTAATTTTCACTCCGAAACTTCATAATGTACGACACCGAAGATGATCAATATGAGGAAGAAGACGTTGAAGAAATTTCTTCCGAATTGTGGCAAGAGGCCTGCTGGATCGTCATCAATGCATACTTTGATGAAAAAGGTTTGGTACGTCAACAGTTGGATAGTTTTGATGAATTTATTCAAATGTCAGTGCAGCGCATAGTAGAGGATTCGCCACCAATAGAACTGCAAGCTGAAGCACAACATTCATCGGGAGAAATAGAGGTGCCACCAAAATATCTCTTGAAATTCGATCAAATTTACCTTTCTAAACCCACACATTGGGAAAAGGATGGTGCACCATCACCAATGATGCCAAATGAGGCTCGACTTCGTAACCTGACCTATTCTGCGCCTCTATATGTTGATATAACCAAAACCATTGTTAAGGAAAATGAAGATCCCATTGAGACCCAACATCAGAAGACATTCATTGGTAAAATCCCAATCATGTTGAGATCAACATACTGCTTACTTAGCAACCTAACAGACAGAGATTTGACTGAGTTAAATGAATGCCCACTTGATCCTGGTGGCTACTTCATTATAAACGGCTCAGAAAAGGTATTGATTGCTCAAGAGAAAATGGCAACAAATACTGTATATGTGTTTAGCATGAAAGATGGAAAATATGCTTACAAAACTGAGATAAGGTCATGTTTAGAGCACAGTTCCAGACCTACATCCACACTGTGGGTCAACATGATGGCTAGAGGAGGTCAGAGCATCAAGAAATCAGCTATAGGGCAAAGGATTATTGCCATTGTGCCTTACATCAAACAAGAAATACCCATCATGATTGTGTTTAGAGCTCTTGGATTTGTGGCAGACAGAGACATTCTTGAACATATTATCTATGATTTTGATGATCCCGAAATGATGGAGATGGTTAAACCATCTCTTGACGAAGCTTTTGTGATTCAAGAACAAGGTGTTGCACTCAACTTCATTGGATCTAGAGGTGCCCGCCCTGGTGTAACCAAGGAGAAGCGTATCAAATATGCGAGAGAAATTTTACAAAAAGAAATGTTGCCACATGTTGGAGTCTCTGATTTTTGTGAAACAAAAAAAGCATATTTTCTAGGTTACATGGTCCACAGGCTCTTGCTTGCAGCCCTTGGGAGACGAGAATTAGATGACCGAGATCATTATGGAAATAAGAGATTAGATTTAGCTGGCCCGTTGCTTGCTTTCCTTTTCAGAGGCCTATTCAAGAACTTGTTGAAGGAAGTTCGCATGTATGCTCAAAAATTTATTGACAGAGGAAAAGACTTTAATCTTGAGCTGGCTATCAAAACAAAAATAATAACAGATGGTCTCAGATATTCTCTTGCTACGGGCAACTGGGGAGACCAGAAGAAAGCTCATCAAGCCAGAGCTGGAGTATCTCAGGTGTTAAACAGATTGACCTTTGCCTCAACTCTTTCTCATTTACGCCGTGTGAACTCACCAATCGGGCGTGATGGCAAATTGGCAAAACCTCGCCAGTTGCATAATACTCTGTGGGGCATGATTTGTCCTGCTGAAACTCCAGAAGGAGCTGCTGTGGGTTTGGTAAAGAATCTCGCATTGATGGCTTATATTTCTGTAGGAAGCCAACCTTCTCCAATCTTAGAGTTCTTGGAGGAATGGTCCATGGAAAATTTGGAAGAAATTGCTCCATCAGCGATAGCTGATGCCACCAAAATATTTGTAAATGGATGCTGGGTAGGTATTCACAGAGACCCTGAACAGTTGATGTCAACATTACGTAAGCTTCGGCGCCAGATGGATATTATTGTTTCAGAAGTGAGCATGATTCGTGACATAAGAGACAGAGAAATCCGAATCTATACTGATGCAGGCAGAATTTGCCGTCCATTATTGATTGTCGAAAATGGAGCACTGTTATTAAAGAAAAAGCACATAGACAGTCTCAAAGAAAGAGATTACAATAATTATGGCTGGCAAAATTTGGTTGCCAGTGGTGTGGTTGAATACATTGACACTTTGGAAGAGGAGACAGTAATGATTGCCATGAGTCCTGATGATTTGGCACAAATAAAAGAGTATGCCTATTGTTCTACATACACACATTGTGAAATCCATCCAGCCATGATATTGGGAGTGTGTGCTTCGATTATTCCGTTCCCTGATCACAATCAAAGTCCCAGGAACACATATCAAAGTGCTATGGGTAAACAAGCTATGGGAGTATACATCACCAATTTCCATGTAAGGATGGATACCCTCGCCCATGTACTGTATTATCCTCACAAACCCCTGGTAACAACACGATCTATGGAGTACTTGAGATTCAGAGAGCTTCCGGCCGGTATCAATTCAATTGTAGCAATTTTATGCTACACAGGTTACAACCAGGAAGACAGTGTCATTCTTAACGCATCTGCTGTGGAGAGAGGATTCTTCCGATCTGTGTTTTACCGCTCTTATAAAGACTCTGAATCAAAACGTATTGGCGATCAAGAGGAACAGTTCGAAAAGCCAACTAGACAGACCTGCCAGGGCATGAGGAATGCATTGTATGACAAATTGGATGAAGACGGAATCATTGCTCCAGGTATTCGTGTCTCTGGCGATGACGTGGTTATAGGGAAAACTATCACTCTACCTGAAAACGACGATGAACTCGAAGGGACTACTAAACGGTATACAAAGCGTGACGCCTCTACATTCCTTCGAAACAGTGAGACCGGTATTGTAGATCAGGTCATGCTGACGCTAAACAGCGAAGGTTACAAGTTCTGTAAAATTCGCGTGAGGTCTGTGCGTATCCCGCAAATCGGAGACAAATTTGCTTCACGTCACGGTCAAAAAGGTACCTGTGGAATTCAGTACAGACAAGAGGACATGCCATTTACTTGCGAGGGATTGACTCCAGACATTATCATCAATCCCCATGCTATTCCGTCGCGTATGACAATTGGTCACTTGATCGAATGTATTCAAGGAAAAGTTTCTTCCAACAAAGGTGAAATTGGAGATGCCACTCCATTTAACGATGCCGTAAATGTGCAAAAAATATCTTCACTTCTGCAGGAGTACGGCTATCATCTACGAGGCAATGAAGTCATGTATAATGGACACACTGGAAGAAAAATAAATGCTCAAGTTTTCTTAGGCCCCACTTATTATCAACGTCTCAAACATATGGTCGACGACAAAATCCACTCCAGAGCTAGAGGGCCTGTGCAGATTCTAGTACGTCAGCCTATGGAGGGCAGAGCCAGAGATGGAGGACTGCGTTTCGGAGAAATGGAACGTGATTGTCAAATTGCTCACGGTGCAGCCCAGTTCTTACGCGAACGTCTCTTTGAGGTTTCAGATCCCTACCGCATTCATGTCTGCAACTTCTGTGGTTTGATAGCCATAGCCAACCTTCGCAATAATACTTTTGAATGCAAGGGGTGCAAGAATAAAACTCAGATATCGCAAATCCGTTTACCTTATGCTGCTAAATTGCTCTTCCAAGAGCTCATGTCAATGAATATAGCCCCTAGATTGATGGTCTTAAGCTAGATATTAAGCGCGAACTTTCTATGTTAAGATGTAACTTTCTAACTGTTTGGTAATCCAATAAAAACGATATTTCAATTTTTTATTCTAGTTTTATTATCACAAATCGACAACATTTAAATGCATCTTACTTAACACAACAATATAAAAGTGGACAATACTCCTTGAATTCAAAGTACAACATATCGCTATATACTATAAGTACAGTATCAAATGCAATACAACTAAAGATCTTGAGGTATATTATGTATAATTTAAAGATTATTTCATGGAAGTATGTGATCGTTATCATCATAATGTATAAATAAAATACGAAAGAAGTAACAAACATGTAAATATTTATTCCAAATAACATAACATCCAACAAGCTAAGCTAAGGTCTTACTATTTGTGTAGGTTGTCACTTACTTTAGAAATAAATGCACTATCACGAATACCTCTAACTAGCAGCATCATTGCGAATATAAACGGTCGCGTTGAATTCGAATTCTAGAGTCTACTATATTGAAGCCGAACCCAACGGTAGTCCGTTTGTTTAACAATTAGACTGCAGTGCACCGGATTGGCAGTGTTATACTAGGCGAACCAAATAAATAAGTGAGCAATATTTACAACAACAAGCAAAATTTACAATTACCGAAAACGCTTTTATATGATAAGCTAAAGAAACACTAGCGATTCACAGAGAGCTTAGTCTCGGAGTACTAAGTACATGCAAGAAAATTAAAGTAGGTACTTAATATCATGTGTGCGTGTTTACAGAATTTTTGTGCATAGTGCAATAAACATTACTAGAGGTAGAGATACCTTAATAATAATATCCAGGTCTTATAATTGTTATAAGAAGGAAATAAATTAAGTCAATTGGAAACACAATAAATGCAAAATATTATAGGTGCAAGTGATTGTCACGAATCAACAACCGCCACAGCAAAATGCCGTCGATGGGTTCAACAGATAAATGTGAAGGGACGAATTTCAAGACATTTTATAGTGGTCAATCACTCGAAAATGTGTTGTAGTACCTATCAGAGTACAGCAGTTAATCTTAAATAGGTTTTACTGTACAACTTATGTATCTAAATACCTGTCGTAACTGCACTGATGAGGTTTAACAAATTAAAATTATGGGAACTGTCGGAAGCGCGTAGTCGTAAAAATAATAAAGTATTGTTCGTGTGGACGTATTGTTAAAAATATCGAGTGAACTCGTTAAGGACGACTAGATGCTGAGGTTCAGCGCGGTAGTGGTGGTAGCGCCCGCTGTTCCTCTGCTTCCTCATCCTTCGGCCGGCTCCACTTGATCATGGTCTCCGGCGACCGGTACAGGAACACTAACTTAGCGAATAGATCCTCCTCGAGGGCGAGTTCGAGTGCTTCACGTACCTAAACAAAACATTTATAAAATTAGGTTTAAGGAACTTTATTTCCCATAAGAATTACAAAAAATCACTTAAGTACATGAGAAAGTTTACAAAATTAATATTAGTCTTAAACAATAATATATATTAAAAATCAAAGTGGGTAGAAATGCATTGCAATACTTAAAGCGCTCGGAACATATCTCCACGTTACTACAACACGGCGATGTACGAAAAGAAATACGATGATGCGCTTATTATGTGTGTTAGGTAAGTTGAGAGATGTGCGCCCATGTTGTATAGTCAGTCAGGTATAAATGTCAGATAAATCGAGTTCAAAAAAAAAAGCTAATTTGAACCAACTGTTGCCAATGCCTCGACTTATTTCGACTCTGGGTAGCGGTTTCGAAAGGCCACAACAAGTCAACCACACAATAGCATATTCAGCAGCTACGCGGGCGAGGTGCTCAAAATGTATTTACAATGGGACTTATTTCAATATACATAGATAGATTCAACATGTACCCTTTTGGGCATAGCAATACTTTAATCATAAATCCATTAAACTTACAGGACAAACTAGTTTAGGAATTGTAATTACAAATCTTTACTAAATATAAACTTCTTCTGCTGACTAGCCTCCCCATCATCATCATATCAGCAGTCTACTGCTAGACATAGGCTTCCTCCGGAGATTGTGTCATTGGCCGGCCCTTCGCCACCCACATCCAGCGGACTCTCACGACCTTCACCAGATCATCAGTCCACCTAGTAGGGGGTCTACCCCATACCCATATATAAATTACGACCATAATCAACAACATTCTTGTTCTTCTTGATCACATTGGTCTAACACCTTTCAAGCTTCAAAAATGGTAGTCAACTTTAATAGCTTACTAGACACCGGGTAGGTATATTGATTATAAGAACTCGAGTTTGTATAATTATTATATGCCTATAAAAAAATGTTGCTACACCCTACCAGTCCTTGTACACAAGGTTGCTAAATAAATATATTTACCAAGTAAATATCGAGACAGAGCTGCAACACCCTGTCGGCGTTGGGCAGGTCGTCGAACATGATCTTGGTGTAGATGCCGGAGAAGAAGCCGCGCAGCAGCCGCGACGCCAGGAACACGAACGTCGTGTACAGCCCAATGATCCTGCCAATGACAATACCTTAGGTTATGGCAGGCCTGTTCCTCTTGCCGCTACGGTTAAACTCGGCTCTGGCACACCTGCGTGGTGTCCAGAGACCCTAACGCGTTAAGAACGAAAGAGCACGGCGGGATATAAGGTGAGCGCGTAGAATTCTTGTTTAAAAAAAAAATAACAGTATAGCAACTTATGTCCAAAAACGCAACATTTCACGACCGAAACGGCACTACTCATTTTTCCGTAAAACGGTACAGAAGTGTGACGTCACAGTTCTCGGCAGCTATCCTGTACTTTGCCAGTCATTTTCGTCTTTTGTGTTGCTCTAATTGTAGTTGGTCCTATACAAGCATTTATCTTCTCTAAAAACTGTTTGGAATGGCATCATGAAAAAAAATTGACAGTTAGCGAATATGATGAATGATCCTTACCCTCCGCCGGAAATAAAGTTGAGTGTCTCCGGAAACAGCTTATCGTTGAACGTGAACATAACCAGCATGGTGCAGCTGTTCATGGGTATAGCCGGTAAAGCGTACTGAAAAAAGATGATAAGTCACTAATATTCAATCAAGAAGTAATTATGATACTTTAGAATATAGTAGGTATCTAATCTCCGAAAGAAACTCATGTTTTTAAAATTCTTTCGACTATATTCAAAATGGATCTTCAGGATAGATATATTAGAAATTTTGCACATAAAACAATATACGATATAATATAATGTCTCCTAAGTCAATTGACTTGCCTTGCAGTTTTCATGTACTCGCCAGTACATCGCATTCTTATCTATCTCCAATCTCAACTGCACGTCGCGGTATTGACTCGATAAATCTTCTATATAACAAACAAACAAAAAATTAAGACACAGTTTGAAGAAGGGTTAAAAATATATCAGGCACTGCGAATTCTTAGGTCATGCGGAGATTCAAGTCCACTTCTGGATATATCTAAAGTAAAGGGCCTAATTTCAGTTGTTTCTTGTAATCTGCAATAACGGTGCATCTGCAATAAATCAATATAATAAAAAATAACTTCCATGTACATCAGGCGTTATAACTAATTGACCACAGTTTTTTTCGTCTATGTATGGTATGACCCTACATATATATCAGTTACTCATTGTACAATCTTTAGCGTAAAAATAACTAATCTGTTACTGGTACAGTCGACGTTAGAGGTGACAGATGATGATGCCAGAGGTGAATTAATTTTTAGCCTCAATACAAAGGAAGGTGCAAAAGCTTAAGCATTTGTGACGTCGGTTGTACGCCATATTCCTAATGAATTACGAATATGAACCTTCAAAAACCCATCGATACTTTTCTAACAAATTCTTTAATACTGACTGAAATGCGCTACACCGAGGTAGTTTACTTAGGTTCTCTCGAGCGGCCAAAATAGTTCAATATATAACACAGGAGTACCGAAACGCATCGCGAGAGTAGGAGTACGGACTCCTACGGTAAAGAAGATGCGTTACAAGTATTTGGTTACTTAGCCTGCCTAGGACTCGGCATCAGGAGTAGTACACAGATATGTTCAAGATACCCTATTAAAAGGGTCTAGAAGGAAGGTCTACTAAATGCAAGATACTGTTAAAATAAGTATTTCAGATACCAGATACTCTTGGAAATGGTATCTGAAATATTAGATATAAAAAATGTATCTTCTAAAATACTTTTTTAAGATGAAATGTTTTTTATACCTGGAAACCTCGTCTGTGGCAATCATCATTATCAACAAATGAACACCATTCCACCACGAATGGAACACGATTTCACCAAATTGGTGATTTCTGAGAGCAAGTGCTTGGTTTATTACATACAATGCCGAAATCGCCCTAAATATGTGCCTTTTATATTGAGGACGAGTTTCATCGATTACCTCGATACCTCCTAAGGCCTACCGCGAACAGCAATCGAAGTATTCCCTCTCTGTTGCACTTGCAAGTCTGTACGTAAGTGCTACAGAGAGGGAAAACTTCGTTTGTGGTTCGCGGTAATCCTTCTGGATCCCTGTTGAAGTTGGCTAAAAATGCATGTGTGATAACTAAAAAGTATTTTAGCATACACAGTCTTAGATACCAAAATAACGTATTTAAATACAAGATACAAAATCAAGTTGTAAAAAAGTATTTAGATACAAGATGAAAATACGTATTCTGTATCAGTATTTCAGATACTTGTATCTTAGGTAAGTCACATCTCTGGCTACACGTATTATGAGGAGTATGCGAGTATGGTGTTCATATGCATAGCTACTCCTGATGACGACTGTACTCTCTATTTCATGCGGACCGTACATATCAATCAGTGTGAAATATTTTCTAACAACAAAAAACAAATTGAAGTGAGAATTTTAAATCAATTTTCCATTTGGTATTTTACCTGTGGCGCCGGGTATTAACTGATAAGCCGGCTTCGCTGTTCCTTTGTTAAACACCTTCAGGAACTTAGGGAATAGTTTTTCCACATTCAACCTGAAATTTGAAAACATTTTATTTTAAATAAGAAAATAAATAAGTTCAAATTTCTCGAATAGGATCAAATTGTTCACCAAATGGCGAAAAAAGTAACTCATAACAATCTTCAACGTTTTATGAGGGGGAATATTCTGACCCTTTTCCACAAAACGCACCTTTGTATTAGAACGATTATCATTTATTATGGTGCTCTAGGTCATTAAGGTCACTGACCTGTCGCGCTTTCCCTCTCTTAATTAAAATGTTTACTTGTAGCTACGTATTTTTTTTTAGATTATTTAAATAGGATTTTCACCATTTTGCGTATTTTTTTGCCTTGTTTCTGTTGGAGTAATCAAATTTAGAGTCAACAACCCTATACTCCGATTAGACTAGCGATAGATTTTAAACACTGACCAAGTGTCATGAGCAGCTTTGCCAGTTAACAATTCAAGCAAAGTGTCTCTCTCAGGATTCCTGGTCCCGTTGGCCAAGTACGCCTCCAGCGGCACCTCCCGGCTGTCCTCGATGACCGGAGGGTTCTGCGCATTGTTGCTCGGGTGCGATATCGTGAACGTGAACTTTATCATTATTGAATTATCTGAAAATATAAAAGAAGTTTAAGAACTACGTAGTCTAGCCATAAATTCTGTCCCAAATTTTTCGCCATTTTAAATTTAATAATGGAACGTTCGATGTACTTTTGCTTCTTGATTATGCTTAAATAGACATTTGGCTGTCAGAAAAAGTATATTTGGCTCCAGGTATCGTTTCCCTGAAGATGGAGTGGGGCATCAAAGAGAATCGTGTCGCAGTGATAGCGTTATACAAGTGTAAAAAGCAAGTGAACAACATTTTCAAACTGCTGAAACCTTTGAATATAACAAAGAAATTTATCTATCGTACCATCAAGCGATACAACGACATCGGTTTAGTCGACGACCGGCCCAGGAGCGGTCGACCACGGCAAACAAGGACACCGGCAGCGATTAAAGCGGTAGCTGAGCGAATTCGAAGAAATCCACTACGCAAGCAGAAAATCATGGCTAGGGAAATGAAAATTCCCCCTAGAACTATGTCCCGTATCATAAAACAAGACCTTAAGCTTGGGGCTTATCGACGGAGCACAGGTCAGCGATTGACAGCGGCCCTACGGAAAATAAGAGCGACGAGAGCTAAAGTGTTATGGTCGCGGCATGCAAAGGGCGGATATCGTAATATTCTGTTTACAGATGAAAAAATCTTTACTGTGGAGCAAAAATTCAACCGCCAAAATGATAAAATATATGCTCACAGTTCCCAAGAAGCTTCTGAAAAAGTTCCAAGGGTAGAAAGAGGCCACCATCCTGCATATGTCATGGTTTGGTGGGGAGTATCCTATGAAGGCGTCACAGAGCTTCATTTTTGTGAACAAGGGGTAAAAATACGTGCTACGAACTATCAAAAAGACATTTTGAAGAGAGTTGTTAAGCCGCTAAATGATACTTTATTTGCCGGTAAGCACTGGATATTTCAACAAGACTCTGCCCCTGCACATAAAGCTAAGACAACGCAACGGTGGTTAGCGACGCATTTACCCGAGTTTATTGCGGCTGAAGATTGGCCCTCAGGAAGCCCGGATCTCAACCCCTTGGACTATGGTCTGTGGAATATTTTGGAGGAGAAAGCCTGCTCTAAACCTCATCGCAATGTTGAGTCTCTGAAGTTAGATTTAGTGCGGGCAGCGGCTTCAATACCCATCGATACCGTCCGTGCCGTCATAGACGAGTGGCCGGACCGTTTAAAGAAGTGTGTTAAAGTAAAAGGTGGACATTTTGAATAAATATTTTATTTTATACAATCTGTATAGTATAATTAATAAAAATAACCCTAATTTATTTATAAACTTTCTTTTATTTTCAAAATAAATGTCATTTCATATAGGACAGAATTTATGGCAAGACTACGTACATCGCTATCTACACTAATCAAGGTATGACATTTACGGGTCAATTTTTGAATCGCCAGGTAATATAATATTATCTGTCACTTAAAATTATCGCTATCACTTTCTAATGTCATATGAAAGAAAAGGATAGCGCTAACATCTGACAGATACTTTTATCTGGGGATTATAAAATCGGCCCTATACACCGTGGGCGTTAATAACCCGAAAAATTAAACCAACGATTTTAGAGCCTAATTAGAGTATATAAAGTTATATAACATATAGTCCAAAAACCCATAATTTAAGATTATTAATTATTTAAAACAAATCGCATGTTAAAAAATCTCAAGTCTAGCACACCCTAAATGCGAGACGTAGCCCCCTACCACTTTTACACGCAGACGTACTAACTGCATCGTTGTCAGCCAGTTTTATTTAATTAAATTTGGTATCTATCCTACAAAAAGGTTTCACTATCGAAAGTTTTGTTCTGTTCTCAACCGCGAGAGTGCAAACTATTTACCTTTACTGATAACTGGCTGATAGTTTGAAATTGATGTCACTAAAATGACAATGCTCGCTCTCTGTTTCTCAACTTGAGATTAATTAAATTCGCTCACTCTCTGAAGTAAAGGTTTGTTCACAAAGCATCGGTTAATTAATATGATTTAATTTATACTGAAATAGTAACTTAATTAAGACACGTAATAGGACCCATGTTGATAATATAATATAGCATTATTTACTCGTACTGTCGTCAAAAATACGTGGTTTAAATATTTTGGATTATTGATGTCCACGGTGTATAATGTTTGCTGATTTTGGAAGTGAGCCTTTGTTATCATAAAACAAAGGCTTTATATTAAAACAATTGCTTTGTACACCTATTCAAGGGAAATCCGAAACAAATATATAAATGGCACCCGACATCGAAGCAACATATCTTCACCATTTTATAATATTAGTGTAAATGAAGACTAAACGCAAACGCTTTGGATTGTGTTTTGTTTCAAAAAAACTTATACGGGATGCGTCGCGTCAGTGTGATTTTGGCTTATTGCTCCTATTTCTTTTTAATATGTCTGTGGCTTTATAGGCCGGGCCCAATAGAGCGATAGGAGTTCGCGATTGGAGAGTAGCCTGGGGAAAATCCAAGGGAAACTTCCGACACGACCACGCAGGCGATACAACACTGGAATACTGGTAAACTCTAAGTTTGCACTCCAGTGAGATTGGTTGAATGGGGTCAACCTAATCTGAGATGTGAGTGGAATCGAGCTACAGGGAGTTTTGTTGCTGTATTACTAAACCTAGCCTAGCTGATAAGTAATCCTATCGAAGAGTAATAAACACTCACTAGACGTGGCCTCTCTTTCCAGCCGGTCCAGCTCTGGCTGCGAGATGTCCCAGTTCATGGTGGAGTTGGGGTTGAGGTTAATGACCGCCACGTCGTTGTACATGTAGTTGGACAGGAACGTCTGAGCGTTGCGGTCGCTGGCGTACAGGTTGCTCAGCTGGTTGTATTCCTGCTCCGTGTACCTGTTTGATTGGACAAGTGTATTTTAAAAGCAGAAGTACTAGTGGCTATGAACTGTAGATCTCGCGAGTGGTTTTCATTGATATGAAAAAAAAAATAATTTTACAAAAATTCAAAAATGGACTTCCCAAAAAAATTCTACATAATTAACGAACCTGCTCACAAAATTTTACGAGAAACGGTTGAGAAATGCGACCTGTAAAGGAGAATAGCCGAAAATCCACCACCAGAATAATACAAAATCACAAACATTTAGTATTTGAAAATTTCCAGAAACGGACTCGACAAAACACGGCAATAAAATGTGGAAACAGGATCCGTTTGCGCTCATTGAACTCTGTCATATAAATATCTATGCATGCTCACTCACTGTCCAGCTGTCCGCTGGCGTCCAGGCCGCGGCCTTTTACACTGGTAGTGATATGACATTATTTAAAGTTGAAGGGCATTTTGTTAGCCGTTTTCGCAACATGACTTTTCACATATGCAGTGCTTTCTCTGTTTTTCTAATTAGCAACATTAAAACTGTTATAACTGACTCATTTTTGAGATTAGGGTAGGATTTTCATCATTCAACATATGTCTTAGTTTCTTTTGAAGTAATAATAAAATTTGAGTCAATAATCCTATTATTGCTCTTGGCTCATCTCATAGTGCAATGGAGCGGGCAATGAAAATAATCGCGTTCATTGAAACGCCGTTCTGACCAGACGGGGAAACAGTAATTGTAGAGTAGTGAAGTAAAAGAGTAACTTACACGTGGATGTCATGTGACTGCGCCGACATCTGGTAGACGGGGAGGAAAGGCCCGATGCGCAATTTGACGGTCACGTCCGTCGGCGGGTTGGGTTGTCCGACCTGATAACGTCATATACCGATTAGTACCAAAAAGGAAATTGTTATATACTAAGATAGATTTGTCAGTCAATTTTTGCGACTGCTCACCTAGTACGGTGTCCCAAAAAATGGCCAGTTTACACTGACACACACAAACACACGTCCGCACACACGCATACATACACAAAGACCGTAGCGCCCCCCGGCATGCAGTTCGATAACTAGTCGGCATTATAGCCAATCAGATCGAGCCACAGAGTAAAGAGTAAAGTAGTAGTGTGGGGCGAGTGCCAACGTTAGTGTAAAAGTGGTTAATAAAGACCAAGTGCGGGTAGTTCGAAAAACCCGTGTCGCTAGAAGATGTTGATGCCAACTCATGCCAGTCAGCTGGCGACTACAAATGTTGTGATACATTCGAAACTTCGGGCAAGCTTTAAAAAAGATAAATAAATAAGTTAAGTTCCGTGCTAGAAAATGAAGCCCGACACTCCAGTATGGTATTTCCGTCTGTCCTCTTAGGGTGAATGTCCACCAGAAATATGCGTTGATACATTTTCATACTTACATTGGACAAATGTATCAAAACACAGCTTCGCGCATCTCACACTCGTCACCCACAACCCGAGTACAGTACACTGCAGATCTCACCGTGTTGCCAAACGCGAAGAAGACCAGCGGGAACCAGATGATGGCAATGACGAAGGCGAGCACGCTGCCGCCGAGCAGGTACTTGGAGACGGCGGGCCGCTTCGTGCCGCGCGGCTGCGGGTACTCGTCCTCCACGAACCGGGAACACTGTAGACAAACAACTCCAACTCGTAGAAAATCGACTTGCAAGCCCGTGTTCACACTTGCGGGAATCGCACAGAGCGATTCCCGCAAGTCTGAACCGGATCTAAATGAGGGTCAATCAATCAATAAAATCAAAACGTTTATTCTGCAAATAGGCCTCAAGGGCACTTTTACAAGTCAAAATCTATCTATATCGATTAAAAATTCCATACAGGGTTCTTAGACTCATATCTCTAAAAGCCATAGCTATTGCGTTTGCTCTAAAAGGGTGAGATTTATTCGTTTATAAATGCCCGCCTTGAATAGAATTCCCAGAATCTTTTCTGTAGGCAGGTTTCTATTCGCGAATAAATTGCTCTTGTAACTCTTCCTGGGTTACCGTTTTGGATATGACACCAACACATTGTTCTACATCGACCAAGTCGGAAGCACCGTATCGCATATAAAAGGGAAGGTTAATGTCGTGTCTAATCAGAGAGTGAAGGAGATAGCAGAGGATCGAAACGGCGGGCGATTGCTCCACCGACAAGAGTAATCAACTCTTCTATGAATGAAGAAGACAAAAAATCACTCTATATACGAATACTCTGTATTAATGAGATACAGAAACATAACTAGGGTGTTTACAGGTCACTTCGGGACTAAGGTTAGTTGGAAGAGATCCCTTATAAGGATAAGTTCGTCCTTGTATTTAAATCTTTTGTGTCAACTACGTGTTTTAACCTGTTATTATGTACAATAAAGTACTTACATACTACAGACAACATAGAATGTAGGATGTGTGGCGAGGATGACGAAAGAATGGAACACTTGCTGTGTGAATGTCACGCCCTTGCCAGACAGAGAATGAAAGACTTGACGATGGTTAACCTGAACCAAACGAATTCGGAGTACTCCCGCTGAGCTGCACCATCCGGTTTGTGGAAATGAGCTTGGAGGTATAAAGGAGGGGGCAATTGGCTTTGACATAAAAAATATACAGTGCCATTTGAATCAGTTTTTAGAGACAATCAAATGTGTGTATGATACCAGCTACAATTAGAGCAACACAAAAGACGAAAGCAAGAGGCAAAGTACAGTATAGCTGACGAACACTGAAAACGCTCCATACTGATATGCAGTGAAATATGACATCACAGTTCTATGGCCACGTAATACTGTTGTATGGTTCAGTAGTAATTTGCTATTTTAATCGAGAAATATTGCGTTTATGGACAATAATTACCATACAATTTCTTTTTTATTGACATGACATTTCTATTGGTAACTTTTAATTTACATTTGGACTATTAACTACAAAAACTACATTTTTGCGAATCTTTATAGCCCCATATCTTATTATGATTTTGATAAAGTTGTTTTAATTGACTATTTATTGTGATAATTTTATGGTTTTCTGTCTATATAATCAAACTAGTGCATCCGCAAAAGCCCCCATCTCAGATAAAATAAGGTTCATGAGCTATCTATCACCTTAAGCAAGAAGACGCTAGCGAAGATGTCCTCCATCTTGAGCCAGTCCATGAGCGTCATGGAGGTGTCCGTCCAGATCCAGTCCATCAGCGTGCGCAGCTCGAACACGAACGGTACCGCCATAAAGCTAGAAAAAAATTTATACACATTATATTTTCCTGGAATACAGGTTTTTTATTAATTATGGGATTGCTCTTTTCCAGCATCTAGCCCAAAGGGGCAAAGATATATCATATAATGGTGCAGTTTATTATGGTGGTGGTGGTGGTGGTCTTGTTCTAGCTTATCATTCATCAGGTTATTGCTAAGCGTTTAGAAATATACTTCTAAACGCTTTGCAATGACCTCTACTTCTAAACGCTAAGCAATGACCTGTAATTTTACTTTATAGAAAAAAGTTAGAATTCCGTAACGTTCGAATTTAAAAATCACTTTATCCGCTA
Source organism: Epiblema foenella (assembly GCA_963556455.1). Taxonomy (NCBI): domain Eukaryota; kingdom Metazoa; phylum Arthropoda; class Insecta; order Lepidoptera; family Tortricidae; genus Epiblema; species Epiblema foenella. The sequence continues at coordinate 7,966,344 of OY747101.1, read as the reverse complement.
GCGGATAAAATGGACTTTTGCACGCAGATTTGCAACGATAAAGTAAACCTTTTAGAGCGGGTGAGGTGAAATATATATTTAATTGTTGCGTTGCGTGTGAGAGCATAATCGCCAGCTAGGCTCTCTTGTGGAGAACTCCAATAATGCTGGATCATTCTGAAAGCGACGCCTTGACAGTAAGGTAAGTTGTCATGTGTTAATTCCTTTAAAACGGGCAGAAAATATTCATGTCACATATATGCACGGAGCCAGCAGAACAGTGAGGTATAATCTTGCATAGATTACATATGAAGACGTACCATTTGAAGAAGATCATGTTGAGGAAGTGGTAGGACTTGCAGAGGAAGTTGCCGATGATGCGGCGCGGGTATCCGCAGCGGATCTGATGAGCCGACAGCAGCAGGTATATGCACTTCATCAAGTACCACATTGGCGGTGGTATTAGCGCGTTGAATTTTCTGCGAATAAATGGGTGTACATGTTTGAAGAGATTTGGAAAATGGCTAAACTGATAAATAGAGATGTTGACACCAAATAAGAAAATCAATGCATTCGAATTTTCTCGAAAATCTATCAAATTGTTAATCAAATGGCGAAAAAAGTAACTCAAAAGAATAAATAATTACATAATTTTAAGTCTTCAAACTTAAGAAGGGGCATACTCTGTCCCTTTTCCGCAAAACGCTCCTTTGTATTGGATCGATCGTCATTTACTATGGCGCTCGTCGTCAATGACATCTGATCTGTCACGGTTTGTCTCTCTAAAAAGCAACATTAAAACGGTTGTAGCTTTCTTATTTTTTGAGACATTTGAATAGGGTTTTCGCCATTTGTCATATTTTTTTGCCTTGTTTCTTTTGGAATTGTCAATGTCAAGAAGTCAACATAATGGATATTTCGGAAAATAAAATTATATAACTGAATATGACTTAGAATAATCCGTCCATTGCTCTTAACCAACTGAGCTAACGTGGGTATCTCTTGTGCTGACGAATCTTTCAATCATTACACTCTTCTAATTACTCCTTAGGGCGCCTCGTAGCGACATCTACCACGAAGTTGTTACAACTTCAGAAACGGCACCAACGTCTCAAATTACACTGAGAATCGTTAGTAACACGGTAGCTCACTTGGTTAAGAGCAACGGACGGATTCCAGAGGTCGTGGGTTGAAATTTCACCTGTGGCATTGGATACATTTTTAAATTTTTCACTTTGATTTATAATTGTAATTTCGTTAGCGGAGCATCCGCATGAAAAAAATTTAAGAACGAGGGTTGTAGAGATCATGAATATGTTTTAAATGAGGATGAGGGATATAAATATAAATAAAATGAATGTCCATAACTTTCGCACCTACGGCGTTTATTTCCTGAGTATGATGGGAAAGAGGGATCTGAGAGAAGGGATAATAATGTTTTCACTTCTCATGCTCGAAAAGTGTGTCATATTAGACTTGTCAAGCGGGGCTAAAGTAGTACATTTAACCCCTAGGGAAAATATGAATACATATTTATGATTTACAAAATATTTGAATTTGACCAATCAAAATACTTCACCTATTAAATCCACCAATCACAGAACACTAATTTAACTCTTAAAAAAATATTTGGTATTGGGTATTAACCAACCAGAATACAGCTTTACTAAAATCGACCAATCAGGAAACATAATTAATTTTTCTAAAGAGTCTAAAGATTAAGTTTGTAGTAGTCCCTATTTCACAATAATTAAAAAAGTGGTTAAATCGTTCGAGCAACACTTTGAAGCGCACAATAGAAGGTCAGTTAGCTTTTTTCGCGCGTGAATGTTGCGCGCGAACCGCAGTCTCTATGTTTTGTGTGTCAAAGGAGTATAGAAAAAAAAATCATGCTGCAAAAGTATATATCTTCGCCGTGGAATCTATTGTTAATTTTGGGTGGGTTAACCTTTGTTTATTTATTTTCTCGCAATCGAAGTGAAAAATAGAGTGTATAACCCTGGTCTAAAAGCCATATTACCCCTCGAACTATTTTCCCTCACTTCGTTCGGGAAAATAACTATCTCGTGGTGATATGGCTCGTTTTAGACCCTTATCATACAATCTACTATTAATCAACGATGCGCATCCTGCACGTCGGTCACCGCGATCATCCCGGAGACTAGAGAAGCCCGGGACCATTCATTGCGAGTCTCCACTCCCATATTTCGCGGGACTTGGGGCTCGCTGCGAACTACGAGGGAGGTATAGTATGCAGAGATTTTAGAGGGTCTTGACTGTCCCTCTAGTGTGATAACAACCGACTGAGTTGGGACCCAAGTCCAAGAGCCATCTGGTCTGGAAACCTTGCGTCCCCCCCTAGCCTAAATTAATTGAAATTTATTTAGGGTAAATATTGGGTTCTTCAGCATAATGTTGACATCATTTGCTGAGCTAAATGTCACAGCTACCTTGTTCCTGTTCTTCTTTTTTAATGTTTTTAACATTGGGTTGTGATAGTATCCTACCTATATGGATAGCTTTCAGTGGGGTGTCAGTTTCAGTGGAATGGGATTTCCTGGATACATGAACCACAAATGAGCCAAGATCGTCACAGTTGTACGTGCGGTCCAAATTAGGGTGCCTATACAAGTGAGGGTTGGGTGTTTGGCTGGGTTCACTCCGATCACTAGACGATGTTTGGTTGGGTTCGTTAGACAACAATTGGTTGGGCTAATTAAGATGCGTGGTATTGGGATCGTTAACGTCCATTACTTTGGCTAGTGCCAGTATAAAGGGTCGCTAGTATTGGGTCGTTATCTTGGGAGCGTTCCATCGATTTAAAATACCCTAGATGCACTATCCGCCTGTCAAACGCGTCCGCGCCCAAGAGTGCTTAAATGCCTTTTAAGCACTCTTGCGCTCAGAGTCGCGCGCTAGCCATCGGCGAGTCAACATGCCCAAGTGCTCCGTAAAAAAATGCAAAAAGAACACGTTAACGACGTTAAAAAAGGATGGAATTTCGTATTTTCTTAATTAAGCTTTAACGCGCTTATAAAAATTATTTTATCAAAATATCAGACACACGACCAGCTATGCTACTGTCTCTTTCCCTCACGTTGAGTGAGTCGTATATCGAAACGAAACGGGAGACCTATGAATCGGACTATAGTAAAATTTCGAAGGAATGGAGTCGCAGACTGACTAATTTTTTATGAAAGTTTACAAGTATTGTTTGTTATTAGCACTCACCTATGGAGTGTGTATGTAGATATGTAAGTTGGTAAAAACTATTATAGGAACTCTCTATTTGGAGGTCAAGGTAAACACCGCAAGTTCTCACTATATTATTTATTTACGTAACGTGTACACTGGCCTATGAGTAAGGGACTACTGGCGAGCCCGACTGCATATCTAACATATGTCGATGCTACATATGTTAGCTATGTATAAGTGTGTCACCACAGCCCCCCCCTTACAAAACATTTTTGAAATGTACCAAAAATAAAAGTCTTAACACTAAAAACCATTACGGGTAAGCACTGCACTGTAACGAGTTTGTTTACACGTACCCGGCCGCGGCCGGGTGCACTGGTTGCTGCGTAGCGAGCCCGCGCGCGGCGGCGCTCGGCTGCGCTGCCGCTTGATTCATAATCCAACCTTTGAGTCTTCGGTTACAGACCCTCCATAGGGTATAAATCACTACAATGGATATCAGCACCACTAGCGTTATTAAAATTATACCATAGTTGGCAATTCGACTTTCGAACTCTGTATGTTTCGCGCCGATACTGGCCTCGAATTCATCTTGTTTGCTCTTGCTCTGGTTGTAACCCATGTTATATTGGTATGTAGTTGTAGTGGATAAGTGAATGGCCAAAAACGGACTTGCGAATAAAATTAATTATGTTCATTTTAGGTTTATATAACTACATTTTGCATGTAGTGCAATATAAATGCAAAAAAAAAATATCAACTAAAATTACAATTAGAATATTTGAATAAAATAACAATGTTATTGCTGATAGCGCTTTGGCCGCTTAATCGCGCGGCCTCTACGTGTGGTCCAAGTCACGTGCGCGGGGTCGGTATCGACCGTCGTGGGCGCACTCCGCTTATCACTAGTACGATGCGACTCAACTGTAACATTGTTATTATTAGGTTTCGAAGTACAATAATTTTCAACCGGCTCATGTAAACAAGACATTTCCTCATTTAGTGTAAATGCCGGCTTTAATCTATCGATGGAAACCTGTGATTGCCTTTCAGGCAACTGTACCGTAAATACCTTATCCCCTCTCTTTATGACCTCGAACGGGCCTTGGTATGGGGGTTGCAAGGGTTTTCTAACCGCATCGACTCGCACAAATACTTTTTTACATGTTTTGAGGTCAGGATGGACAAATATCGTCCGAGAATCGCGTTGAGCTAATGGTTTAGGCCTTATGTTATTTATGGCATTGCGTAATTCTTTGACGTAATTGACTGCATCGAAGCTCGGGCTGGTTTCCGCGTCATAGAAATCTCCCGGCATACGCAGTGATCTGCCGAATGTTAACTCTGCTGCGCTTACTCCGGTATCACTACGTGGTACCGCGCGTAAGCCCAGCATGACCGTCGGCAGTTCCTGCACCCACGCCGATGTGGTGAGCCTCGCCTTAAGGGCTGCTTTGAGACTACGATGCCAGCGCTCAAGGACGCCATTACTCTGGGGGTGGTATGCCGTGGTTCGTATTTTGGTTACCCCCAGGAACTTCATTAATTCTGATACGATACTACTCTCGAACTGTCTGCCCTGGTCGCTGGTAAGCTTAGTAGGACAGCCATGACGCGAAATCCAGCCTTCGTAAATAACCTTGGCTATTGTTTCGGCTGATATGTCGCGTACCGGAAATGCCTCTGGCCAGCCCGTAACACGATCTATCAATGTGACTAGGTACCTATGACCATCCGCCGACGTAGGTAAAGCGCCTACAATGTCCGCGTGCAAATGTTCAAATCTGCCCACACAAGGGAAACGACCCAATTCTGAATGATTATGCCTTTGAACCTTTGCACGTTGACATTGAATACACGTTTTTGCCCAGACCCCTACATCGCGATTCATATAAGGCCAATAGAAACTTTTTTTTACCATCATACGTGTAGCGCGGATACCCGGATGACTAAAACCATGCATAGTATCGAACGCTAATCTCCGAAAACCTAATGGTAAATAAGGTCTATGTCTGCCTGTCGACACGTCACAATAAATCTCGCTATCTGCATTTGGTAATTTAACACTCCTGAGACGCGGCGCGCTATTACTGTCCCGCAACGCCTGTGCTAACTCAGCGTCTGTGTCCTGAGCTCGAGCCACTTCGCTGAAATCAATGCTCGTGGGTGTCGATATTGTCTCTACCCGAGACAATGCATCGGCAACCACATTTTGACTACCCGACACGTGTTGTATATCAGTGGTGAATTCACTGATAAACAACAATTGTCGTGTCCGTCTGGGAGTTTCTTTGTCGCTACTCAGTTTGCTAAAAGCGTAAATTAATGGTTTATGATCGGTGAATACTGTCAGCGGCCGACCTTCGAACAAATTTCTGAAATGTAACACCGATAAATAGATAGCTAACAATTCTCTGTCATAAGCGCTATATTTGCGTTGGGTGTCGGTGAGGCGCTTAGAAAAATAACCTAATGGTTTCCAATTACCTTTGACTCGCTGCTGTAATACGCCGCCTACAAATGAGTCTGACGCGTCTACCATAAGGGCCATTTTCGCGCCTTCAACCGGGTAAGACAACAACGCTGCGCTCAGCAAACTAGTCTTACATTGCGAGAACGCTTCGTCAGCTTCCTTTGTCCATCGTATGACGGTTTTATCTTTTTTCTTGGAATTTTCCAGGTACCTATTTAATATGGCCTGATATTTAATTGCGTGTTTTAAATGCGCCCGATAAAAATTTACCATGCCCAAAAAACGTCTAAGCTGGTCCACCGACTGTGGTTTGGGGAAATCCGTTATGGCTTTTACTTTTTCTGGTAAAGGTCTAATACCATGCTGAGTAACCTCGTATCCCAGAAACTCCACTTTCGGGCGTCCGAAACAGCATTTTGCGATGTTTATTGTTAAGCCGTATTCATCTAATCTGCTAAACAGTTTTTCTAGATGGGCTCGGTGCTGCGTAGCATCGGTACTGGCTATTATTACATCATCTAAATAACAAAAAACAAAATCGAGCTCCCTCACCACTGTGTGGTTCATGAACCGCTGAAAGGTCTGTGCTGCATTGCGGAGCCCGAAGGTCATCCGGGGGAATTCGAAAAGTCCGAATGGTGTAATAATGGCTGTTTTTTCTATGTCTTCCTCCGCTACTGGTATGAAATGGTAGGCCCTATTGACGTCAATTCTACTAAATATTTTTTTATTTGCAAGAATATACGTAAAGTCTAGCGCCGCTATCACCGCGTCCGGCCGATGGGCCACCTTGCTCCAGCCTCTGGAGTCTCGTGCTGATCTTAGCTATCTCCGTCAATAGCCTGTCTTCCTGGCTGTCTGGCTGATGGCCTGACGACACTTCTGCTATGGCGGATGTAGACCTTGTAGCCTCGGCGATCCTGTCAGCCAGGTCGCCCAATTTTCTGAGGTCAGTTAATTCACTTCCTGCTACTACGGCCTTCACTGCTTGAGGCATCAGTCCCGTCCATAGCATGCGGATAGTTGATTCTGGAAACTTGCCTCCGCGAAGGTCTATCATTTGTCTCATGAGCTGCGAGGGTCTTTGGTCCCCGAGCTCCATTTCGTGCAGCAGCCTCCTGTGCCTTTTCTCTTCGGTTTCTTGGAACACTGCTAGTAATCGTTCCTTTAATGCGTCGTATTTACCCGACTCCGGAGGTGTAAGTAAGATGTCGCTAGCTGCTTGGATTGTGGACCTCCCCAGCTTGGTAACCACTATGTTAAACCTCTGTACGTCGCCCAGATGCTGTGGTTCCAGGATGGCCTCTAACTGCGCGTACCAAAGCTTGGGCTGATCAGCCCAGAAATCCGGGATTCTAGTTGTCAACGACACTGCTGCCAGCTCTCCTATCCCACCTACAGTCTCCTCACTCTTTGAGGGTTGCACTGGGGGCTGTGCCGGGGGCTGTGCCGGCGGCTGTGCAGGGGGCTGTACCCCCGGGGGCGGTTGTCCAAACATTTCTCAGCGTTCGTTTGACGCTGTGTGCCTATGATGTTCTTCCTGGGTGGCACCTCACAGGAAGGAGTAGTCCCTTTTCACCACACAAAAATATTGTTCAATTGCAATGTTCACTAAAAGGGGTCACCAGATATAGGAACTCTCTATTTGGAGGTCAAGGTAAACACCGCAAGTTCTCACTATATTATTTATTTACGTAACGTGTACACTGGCCTATGAGTAAGGGACTACTGGCGAGCCCGACTGCATATCTAACATATGTCGATGCTACATATGTCAGCTATGTATAAGTGTGTCACCACACTATAAATTAAAATATTAGCGTTTATCTAAAAGAAAGTGAATAAAAAGTATTAAATGATTTATGACTATTTGTAGAAAGATATGTTCTAGTAACGTGAGGGGTATGTTACCTATATATAATTTCAAAATTTAAAATAAAGATTTCAAAGCTTGAGACACTATCATGTATACAAGTTACTCTGATTCAGTGTAATTTTTGTAAATTAAACCTTGTTTTTAAAAATAATGTGTTACGGATAATAATATTCTATTTCTTCTTTCAAGTATAACTTATTCGATTAACTGCTTTAAATTTAGGACTGCTTTAATTTAATGGTAACATAACATGAAATTACAGTAGAACCATTTAAAGTGGCTTTGTCATAGTCGCTTGAGTATCTTGATCGAAATATCTTAGCGCCACACACAAACACTTTTGGATGGTCCCATCCATGGTCTTCGTCATCAGCTTCTGTTCTCCAAATGCTACTTTCTGAATGCAAATGCTCGATTTGTTACCGAAAAACTAAAATCGCTATATGTTTCCCCTGATTTTTTGAGGATTTCCCTCAATTCCTCTGGGATACCATCATCAGAACTAGTTTGCGGCAACAACGGGACCAACATGCTTCAAACATATGATTCCAAACAAAGAAAGAATTTTCCGAATCGGTTCATAAACTACGGAGTTCTAAAATAACACTCATTAAAATAATAAAAATTAAAAAACAACACAACATAATAAATCGATTTATCATTACTATTTATAATAAATCGACGTTAACATCTGACGTCGTATGCTTGTTTACCACCTACCTATTTTAAACAAATCATTTTCGACTCCACGGTACACGATACCGACTCTGTTCCAATGTATGTCCAATGTTGCCAACACAATCAGTGGAAAATGTGCGTGAACAAAATTGAAATGCTGTAATCGCCAAACGCTCTCATTTAAAATAAAACGTTACGCTGGTGACATAAGGCTCACTATTGAAAAAAAAAAAAAAATCCCAATTGACTTACGCTCGTTTAGCGTGTATCTAACACGCACACACTCACAATGTCGGCTCAGCCGGCTTGGACACTTTTTCTAAATCGATGGAGCGTTCAGTAGCGTTTATCTGTTTATCTGTTATTTCCGTGCGTTCGTCTCTGTTTTTTTGGCAGGGACTTTAATGGTGTCTCGGATGGTGATAGATCTATATTCCTCTTCCTCGAGTTATTTTCGATATCCATGCCTTCAGATTTACCACCGCCCTCGTCAGGAGGCTTCTCCTTTTCGTTTCCCGCCATTGTCGCAACCTAGGCCACTTAAACCTAGTCTTATTTTAATAAATGTATGAATTTATAACTTACCTTTCAGTAATAAATGGCAGAACAAAGAACATCCATATGTGCACGCCTATAATGAGGCCGTATTGGAAGAGTATCTTGCCGAGCATGAACTTGCGCAGGTAGAGCGCGCGGTCGATCACTATCAGCACGAACTGCAGGATCAGCATCACCAGGAACGGGATCGGGACCTTGTTCTCTTCCAGGTACGCTTTAACACCGCCGTCGCCTTGGTGTGTCTGAGAAGAGGCAAACGCGTCGTATATGTTGCTCAAATCATAATTACGCGGCGCGTCCCTGATGCGCCGGGTGCCCCAACGATATCCTACAGATGTTATGAGGTAGGGTGAATTGTGTATATATTTTTTACTGCACTGTAGTGATAGCCCATATGGTACAATAGGCATGATAACAAAAAAAAAATCATGACATTCGAACCAGTTTTTAGAGACGATCAAATGTTTGTACGGGACCAACTACAATTAGAGCAACACAAAAGACGCATGGCTAACGAGCACTGAAAAAACTCCATACTGATTCACACGCAGGCGTGACGTCATTAGCTATAAAAGCGGCAAAAAACACGTTTGTTGTATGGGAGCCCCCTTAAATATTTATTTTATTCTGTTTTTTAGTATTTGTTGTTATAGCGGCAACAAAAATACATCATCTGTGAAAATTTCAACTGTACACATCTGCGTACGGAACCCTCGGTGCGCGAGTCGGACTCGCACTTGCCCGGTTTTTTTTCTATATTTAGAGATTGTATGGCAGTAACATGGTTTGTGAACTTACTCCAAAGGCCGCAAAGCCGAAGATGACGACGAGGAAGTTGAAGAAGTCGCAGAGGAACATGTAGGCGTAGACGTCGGCCGTGACGCGCGCGCCGGGCGCGAGCATCCGCTGGAAGAACCGCCGCATCGGCCGCATGTAGCGTTTCATCCTGTATTCATATAAATATCCGTTACTCACGATGAACTGCCATTGATCTAATTTTAAGTAGGTAAATATGTAGTCAATGAATAATTATTATATAACATTAGAACGCCGAATGCGTTGCGAGTAGCTTAGAGTCCCAATGTTCGCCTAGTCTCCTACACACCGACGAAGCCCATATTAGATGGGTCGATTCCGAGGTGGACAGGAGATCGCGTCTCCCCGAACTTCACACATTTTACCGGTGTCGGTTAAGGAAGTCAGTGACTTAGTCAGGCGTCTTCGTGTTAGGAAGGCTCCGGGTGCGGATGGTATATCCAATCGTATCCTGAGACTTCTCGCTGAAACCCTCCTCCTCATTTTAGTCGGCATCTTCAATGCCGCGCTGACCAATGCTCACTTTCCAGCCGCGTGGAAAGGTGCAGCGGTCATAGGGATAGCGAAGCCCGGTAAACCCCGGACTTCGCCTGCCTCTTATAGGCCGATCAGCTTACTTAGCTCTCTAGGAAAGCTATATGAGCGGATCCTTCTCACTGGGATTCTCAGATTTACGGCTGAGAATAACGTCATCATCGACGAGCAGTTCGGCTTTAGAACCGCGCACTCGTGCGTCCAACAGGTGCACCGCGTCACGGAGCACGTGCTGGACGGTTTCTCTCGATTCCAGCGGCTCAGGACCGGTGCAATCTTTCTCGACGTGCCGAAAGCATTCGACAAGGTCTAGCATAACGGGCTGCTATACAAGTTATATCATCTCGGTATGCCTGACAGACTCGTACTCACCATACGAGATTTTCTCAGGGATCGAAGCTTTGGATACAGACTGGAGGGAACGTACTCGGACCCACACCCCATCTGGGCCGGAGTCCCGCAAGGCTCCGTGCTCTCTCCCACTCTTTATTCGTTATTCACGAACGACATTCCCAGGCACCCTAAAGTGCAACTGGGGTTGTTCGCGGACGATACCGCGCTCTTTACGACTCATTGTAAGTATACTTTTATCCGGCGATACCTCCAGGAGGCAATCACTGACCTAGGTCGTTGGTTTAATCTTTGGCGTATCCAAGTCAATCCGGAAAAAAGCACTGCGATAGGCTTCCACCCATCTGACCGCGTTAGCACGGAAAGGCGTGTGGCTCCGATCCAGATGTTTGACCGGCCCATCCCCTGGGCCAACGAAGTGACCCTTGGAGTGACCCTCGACAGAAAACTGACTTTCCGAAGCCACATCAGTAGGGTACGCAACCGTGCGTTGTTCGTGCTAGGAAGGCTTGGGCCGATGATTAACAAGTTTAGTAAAATGTCACTTAGAAATAAGCTGACACTCTGCAAAACTTGTGTTCGTCCAATCATGTCTTATGCAAGTGTAGCTTTTGCTCACGTGCCTATGACATCGCTCAAGCCGCTTCAGGTCATTCAGAATCGTTTTCTCCGTAGGGCGACTGGTGCTCCGTGGTACCAGTCGAACGTCAGTCTGCACCATGGCATGGGGATTAGCACCATGTATGGTTTCTTTAAGCAGACTGCCAGACGTTATTTTGACAACGCTTTCCATCATACGAATCCGTTAGTTAGGAAGGCTGTCGACTAAAGCCACAGTCAGGTTCAAAAAAAAAAACATTAGAACAACTAATGTTATATAAAAAATAAAGGTTACGTCTTAACTTACGTTGGAAGGGCGGTATCTCCTAACACAAGTACATCTAGTGCGTACTAGGGGATTCCAACCACTATGTATTATCTAGAACCATTTTATTGTAACCAAATAAACTTTTTTTAAAATTTTATTCACGTGTAAGGTAAAATATAGGATACAGCATATATACGTTCACGCCTGTATTCAAAGAGCATTAGTCATCATTTTTTCTAGCAATTGTATGTTTAAAGACAGATAAAAAGTATCATTAATGTGATAGATCGCTAGCGCATCGCCCACACGTACCCACAGTATACTATTAGGATACCCATGGGATGAACGGGGGAAGACTCACCATCGCTAGTGAGAAAAGAGCCTAAGGGTCGGTTGTTTGAAACCTGTGATAAGCTGTGATGTGCTCATTAAAAACTAATTATATGGCAAGTTTGAAAATTATCTGCGGTTTGGTAGTGTTCTTCTATGAAACAGAGGTTTCAAATTCAAGCCAGATGACAGTCTGGTAAACCCTGTCTATGGAAAGGTTGAGAAGGGTGGGAGCATAAACACTTACGAAAGCAAAATGAGTTGAGGATAGTGTTGATATTTTTCACCCAGCGACGTCGTCACGGCGATGATCGGCTCCTGATCGTCATTTACGCTGCAACAAAATGTACATACAACGGATTATATTACAGACAATAAGAATAACTAGTAATATTACAATGAGAATTTAACAAGCTGAAAATGATCATCAACTAAGAAAGTAGCCATTCTGTAAGTTATGACACATGATGCATTAAGGGGCGATTAATTCACAAAGCTTACCGAAGTAGGTATTAATGGTAAAAAATAAAATGCAACATTAGATAAATTATTATTAAATCAATAAAAAGAAATTCTGGGGCGCTCAATGAAGAGTATTTGTATTGTACTGTATACGCATACTTAAAAGATTTGTTTAAGGGGCTACCCTATGTCAATGACCTTCAATCTGTAACTCTTATGTTTTCCGTGTTGCCTTTATCTCAACCAGTCACTGAAACTAAGATATACGCTATCAAACTTTGTCATTTTTACGTAAAAAAAAAGTTTTTTGTACTTTTATCAAAAAGTATTTAAAAAAGCGCAAATACGGAATAAGTGGTGCTAAAATGAAGGTTGCAGTCATCTTGTTGATAAGTAGTTCCAAAATATTTAGTTACGATTTATGTGTTTTTTGGGGCTTCCCGCGGATTATTTTGTGTAGTGTATAGGCCTTATTTCTAAATTCTAAGAAACGAAAGTGTTAATAAACGACCACCATACACCAAAAACTAAAGACCCCTTGAACTAGTTATGTTGCTAAATGCACTAAAATTGGTTGATTTCACCGGGTAGCCCCTTAAGCGGGTGTAACGCGATATTTATGTATTTACATTTGTGACCGACGTTTCGACACGGTGCACCGGTCATATTCCCGGCAGTCATGATCGCAAAGATAAATAAATAAAAATCGCGTTAGACCCGTATAAAGAAATCTTTGGTATGTGCACAAAACAAGAGTTTAAAAAGTTATAAATTATTATACGAACTTGTAATGGTCGTCGTCAGGTGCCCTCGACGGGCCTGCCTCTTGATCTTGGTACGTTTGTTCCGTTTCCTGTCCATCTGCTTCGCGTTGGCTCGACTCGGGTCTCTCGGTCTGCCCCTCCGCCCCTTCCTCGGCGCTAAAATATCGCCAGATTTAATCATTATTAGCTAAGGTGCTGGGATAGAGTTACAGTGAAATAGACATACATCAATGTTGTTTATTTATTTAAATTCTATTACTTATTAATAACACGGAGTAAGTAGCGGACGCCGTGCATGCTTCAGGGAACAATTATATTAGGATAACGCTAGGAGGATGATAATGAACACGGAGTAATGGGATGGGGCTTGGGTCCATAGCAATCATTTATACAAGTTTTGTATTAGGCAAGTGTTTATATATTTATTCTTACCTAGGCTGCCAGCCATTGGATATACAGATCATTTCTATTACATTATTCCTGACACAAAAAGGAAACTACATGTACTGATTAACTATAATATATCATTTAGATTTATGAATTATTTACTAACTATACGTATTGTACAAATTACATTTAAATAACTGAAAATAATCGTACTGCTGAATTTACAGTTTTCGTATTGCTGTTATCACACATTCTAATATATTATAATATACATTCTACTTAAAACTTTACCCATCTACCTACATATCAACATTATTTTACTTTTACATTTAGGCTGGGACTACCTCCTTAGGCCTCCCACCCGCCGATAACACTATGTGTAACTACATTTATAGGTAAGCTACATCAACAGATTTCGGATGTATCCTAGTGGTGGCGTCGTGTTACTCAGTTAGGCCGGGACTACTTCGCGTGACTACCGCCTGAGGCCTCCCAATCGTCAACATTATAGATAAGCTACATCAAGCACATGTCGGACGCGTGCCGCAGCCGGTCCACCAGCCAGTGACGACTGTGTAGCCGACACACCACTAGCTGTATACCGCGGCATGTGTTACTTGTGTTCACGGTGGTGCAGGCGCAGCCAGGCGAGGCGGATGACGCGCGGGTCGGTGCGCGGCGCGCGCAGCTCGGCGGCCGCGGCGGCCAGCGCGCGCTCCGCGTGCCGCAGCCGGTCCACCAGCCAGTGACGACTGTCTGAGCCGACACACCACTAGCTTTATACTGCGATATGGGTGCGATGCCGCATTGTCGACCCTTTTAAAACTTATCTGCCATCTTATTGGACAACCTCTGTACTCGCAATGACGAATTTGCAGTCTTGGCCGCCCTAGGCTCCAAGACATGTAGTAAGTACCAGCCGCCCCTTTCTCAGCACCCACGTCGCGAACGGCCGCCCTAGGCTCGTCCCTACTTGGCCCTAAAGCAAATCCGCCTCGTGTGTTCTCGTAATCCGTCGGGAAGACTACTGCACCTTTTCTTTATTTATTTTTCGAAAATAATATGGCGAGTAATGCAGTCACCTTCCTAGCAATTTAATTACATCAATTATATAGCTCTTACCGGAAGTTCGTAGGCCTCAAAGGTCGACGAACGGATTGTTAATTTTCCCTAATATTTGTGTACTTAGGTATAAAATAACATATCTTTGACGTCAAATATACCAGTCTGCCTCGTGCAGTACCTACTATGCACCCTCTATACTTACAATCGGGAAGACAGCACGGTGTGACCCAAGATGAACACGCATATAGAGAACTCTTACGCGTTAATTTTGGGGCGAGTGTTTCACTACGGAGGACTCTCCTCTATAGTGAGCTACTAACAAATCAAGCAAGTACAGTGGCGGAACCACAGATATATTAGGGAATATGGATAAGGGTGGAATTCTGGGATGGGAAGGGACTATTGAATTAAAAATAAATTTAGTCGTAAGTTGCACTTAGAACTGTCATGCATTTTGCTGACCAGACTGCCTATCATTAGCAGATAAGCGTTATATAGTACATTATTTAACTAGGCCAGTAAAAAAGAATGCTACAGATCGCATATATTTGACGCCCGAGCAGAAGGCAAGGGCGATAAATATGGGATCTGAGGCTTTCTTCATTACCACCCGTGGAAAGTACAAAATAGGGATGTTGACACCAAATAAAAAACTCATACGTTCAATTTTTTTCGAACAAGGATCATATTCTCAATCAAATGGCGGAAAAAGGAACACAAAATAATAAATAATAACATAGTTTTATGTCTTCAAAGTTTTAAGAGGGGGGTATATTTTGAACTTTTTCCGAAAAACGCACCTGTGTATTGGAGCGATCGTCATTTACTATGGCGCACGAGGGCCGTGACGTCACGGATTTGTAGCGCTTTCTCTTTCTAACTAAACATTAAAGCAGTTGTAGCTTCGTTATTTTTTGAGATATTTGAATAGGATTTTCACCATTTGGCATATTTTTTGCCTTGTTTCTTTTCGAGTAATATTGAGTCAATAACCCCATTTTGTGTCTCCCCTGGCCCGAAAGTGGAGTAATTGCCAATTTGTGGCCAGTTGTGACAAAGTACATGACTCACGGGCCGGACTGGTCCTGCAGCTGCAAGTACTTCTTGCCCACGTCCTCCGCCTTGCCTTCGACGATCATCTGCGTGTCCTCGGCAGTGAGCGGGTACTCCGTGTCCTCGCGGAGGTCGATCTCGGGGCTCGACTCCTTCCACAGACCGAGAGATTTCAACATGAACCTGGGTACCGAAGTGCTGATTAGCCCGAGGAAAGATATAATTTGACAAAGAGAAACCGAATGAAATGAGAATTTTGGCTAAACGATCAAGGTATCGCAATCGATGGTTATGGGACTACTCTTACGAAAGAAATACAAAAATCAATACTAATTTCACAAAAACTTGGCTGAAGTTTCACCCCTTTTAATACATATAGTTTATCAAAAACCACCCTGTATATTGCCCTCTTTGGTTCCACGGCAGAATCCACGAATTGGAACTTGCTCTTAGTGAACACAATTATTTATACGAATCATACATTGGAGGACTCCCTGTGTAAGAATGTAATGAACCGCAGTAGGTATAGCTATCAGTTACCCTTGCGCTCGATGCCAATGATACGCGGCGCCGTAAATAGCGTATTAGCAGGGAACTTTTTGGTTCCAAAGCAGGATCTCAAAGCGGAACTTGGTCTTGGTGAACAGGATCACTTTAGGAGTCAATAAATAGGTGGACTCGCCTGTGTAGGAATATAATGAGCAGCAGCAGCAGATCGTAGAGCGCGTAGTTGCCCTTGCGCTCGATACCGATGATGCGCGGCGCCGCGAACGGCTTGTCCGTCAGGTACTCTTTGTTCCACGGCAGGGTCTCGAATTGGAACATGCTCTTGATGAGCACGATCACCTGGCAAACAAGTGGTTTTCATTTTGATTAAAACTTGTACGATCTTCACACATTTGTATTAATACACGGGAATTGGGTATTTGACACATGTAAAATTTATTTGTGTGATTCATCATTCATCATTTCAGCCGAAAGACGTCCACTGCTGAACATGCCTCCCCCAAGGCTCGCCATTTAGACCGGTCCTGTGCCGTTCGTTTCCACCGGATTCCCGCGACCTTCACCAGGTCATCACTCCACCTTGTCGGAGGCCTACCGACAGCTCGTCTTCCGGTGCGTGGACGCCACTCAAGCAGTTTCTGACCCCATCGACCGTCAGTTCTGCGAGCAATGTGCCCTGCCCACTGCCACTTAAGTCTCGCAATTTTGAAGGCTATGTCGGTGACCCCAGTTCTACTACGGATAACTTCATTCCTAATTCTATCACGCAGAGAAACCCCGAGCATAGCTCTTTCCATTGCTCTTTGGGTGACCTTGAGCTTTCTTATGAGGCCCATCGTTAGCGCCCATGTCTCGGATCCATATGTCATCACTGGCAACACACACTGGTCGAAGACTTTTGACTTGAGGCACTGCGGTAAACTGGACGAGAATACACTGCGAAGCTTCCCGAACGCTGCCCAGCCGAGTCGGATTCGACGAGTGATCTCTTTCTCGAAGTTGGACCTACCTAACTGGACTGTTTGTCCCAGGTATACGTACTCGTCAACAACTTCGAGCGCCGAGCCGCCGATTATTACGGGAGTTGGTACGACATGGGCATTAGACATGACCTTCGTCTTGTCCATGTTCATTTTCAGACCAACTCGATCGGAAACTCTGCTGAGATCAACGAGCATTGTACTGAGGTCCTCCATGGTCTCAGCCATGACTACAATGTCGTCAGCAAATCGAAGGTGAGTGATGTACTCGCCATTTACGTTGATGCCTCGTCCTTCCCAGTCCAGAAATTTGAAAGCATCCTCCAGTGCAGCGGTGAAGAGCTTCGGAGAGATCACATCTCCTTGTCTGACTCCCCGCTGCAGTGGAACAGGCTTTGTTTCCTGGTCCTGTAGTCGGACGGACATGGTGGCGTTTTCGTACAGGCACTTCAGGACTTCGATATACCGGTAGTCAACTTGGCACCTCTGGAGAGACTGCAGTACAGCCCAAGTCTCGATCGAATCGAAGGCTTTCTCGTAGTCCACAAATGCTAAACAAAGTGGCAAGTTATACTCTTCGGTCTTCTGTATAACCTGCCGCAAGGCATGTATGTGGTCTACGGTACTGTAGCCTTTTCGGAATCCGGCTTGTTCGGGAGGCTGGAAGTCGTCAAACCTGCGCGCGAGACGGTTCGTGATGACTCTCGAAAACAGCTTGTAAACATGGCTCAGAAGTGAGATGGGTCTATAATTCTTCAGCAAAGTGTTATCGCCTTTTTTGAAGAAAAGCACCACCACACTTCTGTTCCATGCTTGCGGCGTTTTCCCCTCGTGAATTACAGAATTAAACAGCGTCTGAAGGGCTCTGAGGACAGGTTTACCGCCCGCCTTCAGGATTTCGGCTGTAATTCCGTCGTCACCCGGGGCTTTGCCGTTCTTCAACTGTTTGAGAGCCATACTAATCTCATACAGGCTGACGTCCGGGATATCTTCGGTATAGTGTCGGGTTAATCTAGCTCTAGGGTCTTTGGCTAGATCAACGACGGGTCTTCGGGTGGTTGTGTATAGCTGCCCATAGAACCTTTCAACTTCACGCAGAAGCTCAGGTTTGGAAGAAATGATCCTGCCATCGTCGGTCTTCAGCTTAGTCATCTGGCTCTGACCAACAGACAGATCTCTAGCGAAAACCTTAGAGCCTCTGTTGCGCTCAATAGCCTCTTCAACACAGTTAGTGTTAAATCGGCGTAAATCGCGCCTCAGGCACTTCGAGATCTGTCTGTTGAGCCGCCGAAAGCGAGATGCATCATCTGGAGACTGCAGGATCATCTCACGTCTTACATCCATGAGCTTCAGAGTGAAGTCAGAGATCTTCTGGACCTTTTTACGACGGGTCTTGAAGAACTTGGACCCGACCGTATGGACAGCTTCCACAAACCCATCGTTGTTTTCGTCCACGTCGCTCCCTAGGCATTCGAAACGGTTTTGCAATTCGAGTTGAAAGCTCTCGGGGTTTTGTAGTTGGGCTGGTGCCGGGCGGAGCGTAGACTTTATCAATCGACTTCTCTCTAGCTTGAACTGAATATTTAATGTGCCTCGTACCATACGGTGATCACTGCCCGTCTTGACCGCGTTGATCACAGAGACATCATTAAATATATGCTTTTTCGTCGACATGATAAAGTCTATCTCATTCCTCGTTGCACCATCCGGGCTCATCCAGGTCCATTTCCTATGCTCACGTTTCCTGAAGAAGGAGTTCATCATGTAGAGTCCCTCCTTCTCCATGAAACTAGCCAGTAGATGTCCCCGGTGATTCCTTCGCCCCACTCCAAATTGCCCCACTCTCAGCTCTTCACCGTCCCGTTTGCCCAGTTTAGCGTTGAAGTCCCCCATAACAACTGTGAAGTGGGTTTTGGAGCTATGAATGGCTCTGGAAATATCCTCGTACATAGCTTCCACCTCATCGTCGGAGTGCGTCGAGGTCGGTGCGTAAACCTGTATGACCTTCAACGAATACCGTTGGGTCATTCTTAGTACAAGGCACGCTACCCTGGTCGACACACTCTCGATTTTCACCACGCTGTTTACGAGGAACTTGTGGACGATAAACCCGACACCTCCCTGGGACTGTTGGTCGCCCTCCCGGAAATAAAGCAAGTTACCGGACTTCAGGGTTATCGTATCCTCCCCCTCTCTTCGGATTTCTGATAACCCTACGATTCCCCAACGTATCTTGCTCAATTCTTCCTCCAGTTCCAGCAGTTTCTCGTCGGTCCGCAGTGTTCGGCAGTTAAATGTTGCCAGGGCCAAGGGTCGTCGGTTTTGGTAGCCGGGTCTCTGCCGGGGATTCACTGTAGCACCCCCTGCCCCGCCGTTACCATGGCCGCTACCGGAGCCAGGAATAGCGGGGCCGCCGGGGACTAGGGGTCTTGGTTTAATTTTCCTGGGCATGTTTTTTATTTTTCCCTTGGGGGGGATTTGCCATAGTCGCCACGCTTGGCAAGCGGGTTGGCGACCGCAGTTTGATGGTGGTAATGATCGAAGGATGCTGCTGCCCACCCTCCGATTTTCCCTTATTCGCCTCCTACGAAACCCACGGGAAGAGATGGGGTGGCGCAATTCTTACCCGGCAACCACACGGAATTTGTGTGATTATATAGATAGATAGATAACAATCAAATTATCACAATAAATAGTAAATTAGACAAATTTATCAAAATTATAAAAAGATATGGGACTTCAAATATCCGCAACAATGTTTATTTCTCAAAGTCCAAATGTAAATTGAAAATTAACAATAAAATTCTCATGTTTCAATAATAATGAAATTGTATGGCAACTATGTCCGTAAACGCAATATTTCACGACTAAAATGGCAAATAACTGGTTCTTCCATACAAGTAGTGTAGATGGTCCCATACAAACATATGATCGTCTCTAAAAACTGGATCGCATGACACCATAAAAATTTTTAGTTATTATTAAACAAAGTATGTACCAAAATTGGTAACACGGAACATATTTCGAATTATGTACTTCAGTTCACTTTACGAAATAAAATCGTCAGCTAATTAAACTACAACACACAACTTGTTTCCCTTGGATATGGGATCATCTGATAAAACTACGATGTAAACTAATCAATTTACACTTCCATTGCCATCGGAACTTGCATGTATTAAAATAATAATTATAATAATTTACCTCCGTATATGCAATCAAAGTAACCCAAAACGTCTTGGTCGGTCGAGGTATGGTGAGGGTACCCCACAGAAACACCATCAACGGTAATGGTATCGATAGAATCGTCGCCGACTGGATCTGTAAAAACAAACGAGAATTTAATAACTATTTTACATACACAATTGCTTACGATTACTGACGATTTTGAAGAGTGGGTTCCACCAACTTACGATAAGAGACCAATCAGCGTTAACGATGGCAGTAGCGGTCGTCCTACACATACTTGTCCAACTTTCGATAAAATCAGATTTAACGTATACTGCCGACGATTACAAACGGTTTGGTGCAACCTACCCTAAATATTAAGACATACTACAATAAAACTAAAGTTTTATTTGCCATGAAGCAAACTATTTCTCGAGGTAGTATAATAACAGGCTGCCGACTAGCAGGCCTTATTATCGTCGAGACGAGTAAACGGTTTTACAGCTTTGCCTGCTGGTCCCCAGATTTTTCAATTAGGTACGTAATTTATTGGAACTAACCTGATTAATGAAAACCATTATGTAGCAGACGATGTCGGTGTGAGCCAGCACGGCAAACCACAGCGCGTAAGCGAGATGCAAGAATGGCGAGCGGCCCTGCTTGAACATAGAGTCTTCTTGCTCCTCCAGGATCGTCAAGTCCTTGCTGCAATACACACAACTTCACTAGTAATTCTTCCGATAGTGTGACATTAAACAACTGCACCATCATTAGAAGCCAACAACACTTTTTTCTTAAAAACATACGGTTGAAATGTGTTATTATAATTCAATAATACTGGTCACGCGACTTGGCTTGACTTGTCTGGCAACATCGGACGACACGAGATGTCATAGTGCCGCGTGTAGGACAACAGACAATGTCGAGCGAAGCCCGACAACGTTGCGCTACTTCAAGGGACATTTGTCTCCCAGTGAATCCGAGGCTTATTGCCCAAGTTCCTCAACCACGTCGGCAGAAGAGACATGAGGCTCTTTTGCACTAGCCAGAAATAAAACAGGCGACGAATGGGGCAAGTTGTTTGCTAAGTTCGTTCTATGGGAGAGTAAACCGCTTAGATATATAGTGAAAAGTGACAGAAAAAGTTATGTAGAAGTGTAGTATATAAGTAGCAGCGTTCTTATTGAAGGGACATTTATAAACACAAAACAACTGACCATACTAGTTGATAATGAAGCTGTTAACACGAATAGTCAGTTATGTTATTTCTTGAAAACATACCTTCAATTCTAAGAATCAAAAGTAGGTTTGTAGTGTAATTTGGTGTTAAGGTGATTACGATACTCGATACCATATAAAACTTACCTTCTTCAATTACCTAGAAACATATCAAACGACGAAAGCGGCGACACCGTGTGAGTATAATATAAAATAACAAAAGTGTAGAGGAAATACGACGAATATAATGTGGAAAATTCAATACATAGCCAAGCCCATCGCATACAACGAAACGAACAACAGCCGTATGAACCCGTGCTGTGGCATATCTGGCTATTTCTTTGGATAGACAGTCAAAGCACAAATTCAAACCCAGTTAGAACTACACCTCTCTGTCGTCTGCAAGCTAAAGGCGCTCTCGTGTTCGGAAGTGTCGTCCTCGTCTTGTGTGTCTTCGGTGTCGGAGTCAGAGAGCGGCGGCTTGGGCGAGGCGCGGCGGGACGGCGGGCTCGCGTCCAGACCTCGCTCCATGCTCGGCGCCAGGATACGGATCTCCGGCACGCTTATATCGCTTAACTTACGGCTGTGAACACCCCCGCCCTTATACTTGTATGCCAAAAGCGTACGAAGTTCGATTCGAGACCACTATTCTAGTTTTTTATATCAGTTTTAGCGTTCACTTATGATACTAATGAGTCGAAACTATACTTTTACGTTATCACAATGGTGCCCGCCTGATGACAAGCGAATACCGTATCTATACCTTGTTTTTTCAGCATTAGAAAAAATGACAGAGAATGACTTACGAGGTTTTTATCAGGCACGTTCTGCGGTAAATGTGTCAAATAATCTCAATGAATACCAAAAACGTTATTTCATGCTTACAACATATATTCAAAAATAGGAAAATATGTCTTAATTTACATTTAATTAGGATGTTTTTAAATGATAAATCCTTTTTTTTTAATTATTACCTGTAGTCGTTATTCGTCTTAAAGTTGTACAATAAAAAACCCAAAGAGGCAGAGATTGTAAGAAGTCCGTTCGGGATTAAAAAAGTTATTTGTCTTAGTCAATAACTATTTACACTCATTCTGTGAACATTACGAATTCACTGTGTATCTTTCATGTGAATATTACGAATTCACTGTGTGTGTTTACGACAACTACTTTTTTGTTATCTGATTTCTAATCTTTAAAAAGTCAAGGTATGAACTGCTACACCTTTGCTTTGCATTTTTCAATCTGAACATTTTTATGATTCTGAACAATTGCCGGTAATTAATAACAATGTTATCACGACTACATTCATTTAGTTCAATCAGTGAGAACACTAATTACAAAAGTAGTTCATGTACAAACCCCATTTCCACAGCAGGGGCGAGTAGATTGTTATCATAGGTTTCCGTCTCCATGTGCACACTAGGCAGCATGCAAAAACAAGACACTACTCACTAAATGACACTAGCTATAACATAATTAAGTACTCTACTAAAGTCTAAATTCGTTCATATTAAAAACTAGTTTGACACATGCACAAAAGCGCGAGCATTACTTAAGCTTTAAATCCAATTTAATATACTCTACCTGTTAGCATTTACAGTAAAATTAATGAACTATTTTGAAAGCCTAAGGTTCAAAACAATTCAGTAGTTAGAACTACATGTATATGATTAGTAACTAAAACGACTAGTCTATAAAATTTTAGGAGCGTGCGTATAAAAAAAATATGAATACACTCACGGATGTGCCAGCGTCTCCGGTAGTGGTTCCCAGATCATTTGTGAGCCCTCTCGAAGTCCGATGCCAAAACCTTCCTTTTCCTGAAAATGCGCAAAAGAAAAAGAAACATTGGTTCACTGCACCAATATCCGTATTAGTAGGCCCAATCACCTCTGCAATCAGTAAAGGCTTGGCACACAGCGTGCGTTACGCAAGCGGGACGCCGCACAAAGCGACCACTGCGGGATGTATGTCGCCCGCCCTGGTGACCATGTCTTAATTCTAATTTTGTTGGCGATCTGTCGCTACCATAAAGAATATGCATCATTTTTTTCATAATGCCATTCGAACCAGTTTTTACGGAGAACTACAACTAGAACAACACAAAAGACAAAAACGGGTATTCGAGGTACAGCATAAAAACCGAGCCCTGAAAACTTCCCATAGTATGTGACGTCATATATTATGCGCCCGTATTTACCATTGTATGGAAAAACGAGGAATTGGATGTTTTGGTGGTGAAATATTGGGTTTAGGCACATTGTTGTCATACAATTTTTTGTTTATAGGAATCCTGATGGTGGTTTTTAATTTACTTTTAGTCAATAAAAAATTACATCAGTTTTCGAAACTTTCAATAGTTTTTTGACATAATTTGATGGTTTACTATTCATATAGTGACATCTTATTATTATTAATTCCGCATGCATATTCTCTATTGTAGAAGAGGCGGACTTTACCTTGAGTATTTTCTTCTCCATGAACAGCGCTCGTGAGACGTAGCGGTAGTCCCGCGAGAACCTCATGAGGTGCCGCGTCGCTGTCACCAAGAAACTGGACACGAACACCCATGCCGTATCGCAGTAGCGGCGTAATTTGTCCAACGTTGTCTCTTGCTCTGCAAAACCATTTGGGTAAGCTTTGTAGAAATAGATTTTATCCTTAACCTAGTGCAACGAATTTTCAGACATTTCTTCAGACTTTAGATCTTATAGTTTGAAACCTTCATATTTCAAACAGTTTTATAGAACCAATTAGTGATTTTCTGCCGAGTAACGTCTTCTATCAAGAATGTTTTTTTTTCGATGATTGTTCGAGTATTCCCGTACAGCTTAATGACGAGACTTAAGTATCCATTGTAAATAACAAGCCTCTGTTAAGGACATACCTGGCGCCGGAGCGAAGTCTTCGAGTTCCGAGACGGCATCAGGATCACCATCCCGCCCTTGGTCCGTCATGTCGCTTTTCTGGGCGACGCTTGTCTGTCGAAGCGTATAAGAAAAGTTATGATGTGTGAAACCCCCATATTCATAAAAATTAACAAACCTGTGCTGACTAAAATTTGTTATGTCTCTTTCTCACAACACAAATGTCAAAGTGCTGTCACTTTGACACATGCAAAATTTTAGGCAAGGCATTTTAGCTAAAATAGGTTTGATGAACGTTTGTGAATAAGGTCCAAAGTCTTTGTGATATTGATAAGTTAATACCTAGTAAGTAAGTTTTTATTTCGTTTACCGCCTGACCAGTTAGTTATCATACTTATCATATTCGATAACTATTGACAAATTTTGTGGACATCAATCGGCAGTATACCTAATATCTACATATCCCGAGAAATAAATCTAAATACACAAACAAACATTCCCTTTTTTGGTCTACTCCTCCTATCTTCAATCATCATGCTTAATTAAATTAATTATCTAAATCCAATCAACACCCAACATGCACAAATACCCAATTAAAAGGCGTTACTTACACTTAATCCGATGAAGCTCAAAGCATCTAAGCATACACAGGGAATCGATAAAATAATCGTAATAATAACCCGATACCCACTATAAAATAAAGTGCACCACATAAATATTGTTAAGGTTAGGATTTTTTTGTCAGTTAATGTGGAATCCACACTGTGAATGAACTCAACAGTGTACCTACTTACTGCATTCACTGCATTTGACCATCTATGATTTCTTTTCTTCTGCTAATCACAAATTATTTAAGAAAATATTAAGCTCTAATACAAAAAACGAACTCTACCGATTTCCTACTCTACCGATAATAGATTATAATTCTGCCGGCTTGTCGCTTCCAAGCTTTGAATGACCACTCCGAGATTCAAAATCGCTTTCACCATCGCGCGTGATCAGCAATGGAACGGACGTAGTCGACCCTGCTTGTGTAAAAGCGGCCATTATTTCACGTGAGAATAACGGACGTCTGGTTTGCGAGATTAAGATATGGTCTTATACGTAGGTATAACCTCCGATGGCACTGAAATAAATAGTGTTTACTGTTTACCTCGTGCGGGTAAGAGTGAGGAATGCTCCCGCTGGAGGGGTGGCGCCGCGAGCGCACGGCGGGCATGGAGGCGCGGCGCACCGCATGCTTCAAGTCCGTCTTGATCGCCGTCGATAGAAGCTGCGCGCGCAATGTACAGCGGGCAAGCAAAATCACAAAATCATTCAGTCATAAAATTTGGGAAAACCCAATTTTTTGCCCGCTGCCTTTATGAACGAATTGAATAAGAAGATAAAGGGGAGAGGAAACGAACGTTTAGCGATATCTTTTTACCGCGTTGGCTTATATTTATTACTCTGGTTATTTGTCGTCGTAATCGAGGTTCTTTCATGCGGGGTAGCATCCATGAGGATAAGAAATCGAGAGAAGGAAATCATAATTTTGGTGTAATATAAATGATTGTAGTGGGCGTTGTCACTCAAAAATGTAGGTAATTTTTACTTTCTTTCTCAGTACCTATTTGGAAGTGTTTTTGCTTTTCCTGCCCAGGTGCTCTTAATAAATAGAAAAAAAATGTTCCCAAAGGTCCAAAAATTTGTGGGTACTTATCCTATAATAAGAATTTGTGTCCTGCCACAATCTGAAGGTCCATACAAAATGTATGGAAAAAACACACATAGTGGAATATAAAAATTGGGGACATTTTTTTTTTTATCAGAATCAAGAGTGCTTCTGAGAAAAAGTTGAGTGAAAACGTCCTAATCGATGAGTAAAAAGAGAGTAACATCGAATAGTCCACAGACCACATCTCGAATAATTTACTCCAGTATATTGCAAGTGAATGTTCCAGAGCGTTCACGATTACCAAATATAAAACACAATGAAAAAAAACTAGACTGCAAAAGTTATCACAAAACGTAGGTTAGTAACCATAAGCAGCATAAAGGCAAATACAGTCTGGTCTACAGATAGGTACCCAACCAAACACATGGACATGGCAAATACCCATAAAAATACCTCTATAACATTTATATTGTAGAAAAATAGGAACATGCTAATATGGAAACTTATCTAACTATTGTAGATTTCCACCCGTCCTGCGAAAACATGCTCCTTTGTAACCACCACACTATACATACACATCATTCAAGTACCCACAAAAAGTTAACTTTTTACCCAGCTAAGCTTCCCAGGTAAGTCGTTAATGGCAATAGCATTACAATAGTCAACACTAGCATAAAAAACAACACTCACCAGTATATCACAATTGTCGTACTACCAATCATTTAAGCATTCACTTAGGGTAAATGCCAACATCGAATCATTACATTAATCATTGGGTAATGTTTTAAATATGCTAGTATTACGTACCTACTAGGTATTATTAAGGTGGCAAATTTTCTCGTCAAATGTGCGTTAGTAAATTGCGTACCTTGCCCAGGCCCATTTCCTTGGGCGCGTCTTCATCCTCGCTCGATTCTTCTCCCTTCAGTGGAATTTCGGTATCATCGAAGTCATCGAACATGTAGTAGTCTCCCGAACGAACGGCTATATAGAAAATATTTTTTAATATTGAAATAACGTTGAGAGCGAGACTGAAAGCCCAATTATATTGTTAATTTAACCCAATTTGGAATACATCTGACTGCTGTTAATATTAATTAAATCCCAGATCATAAAAAAAACGAT
Source organism: Epiblema foenella (assembly GCA_963556455.1). Classification (NCBI taxonomy): domain Eukaryota; kingdom Metazoa; phylum Arthropoda; class Insecta; order Lepidoptera; family Tortricidae; genus Epiblema; species Epiblema foenella. Next base: position 7,939,430 of record OY747101.1, on the reverse strand, counting down.
ACTTTTAGTACATGTAGTGTATTAATTGTTGTCTTTGTCTCGAATAAATATTTTGTATTTCTTATTTCTTATGATAGTTGAACATCTAGGTGCTCTGGCGGATACTTAAAAAGTGCTAATGCTAATACAACACTGAAAAAATAGTAACCAAAAATCCCAATTGTAAGCTTGTCCACGATTACATTTGCGTTGCTAGAGAATCCGACTAAATTTAATCTTTTCAAAACAAGGAGCATCAGGAGCACATTTAATCCGAGTATTAATGATTTTTAATAGTACATTTTGATGCAAGTGCAGAAGGTATGTAATTTTGCACGAGTAAAAAAGATGTTTTGGCCCGAGCCGTAAGGCGAGGAACAAAACCTAGGACGAGTGAAAATGACACTTCCGAGCGTATATCAAACGACATTTTTTAGGGTTCCGTAGTAAACAAGGAACCCTTATAGTTTCGCCATGTCCGTCCGTCCGTCCCCCGGTTTTCTCAGTAACCGTTAGTACTAGAAAGCTGTAATTTGGCATGAGTATACATATCAATGAGGCCGACAAAACGGTAGAATAAAATCATAAAAAAATATATTTTTAGGGTACCTCCCCTACATGTAAAGTGATGGTGCAATTTTTTTTCTTCCAAACCCCATCGTCCACACGTCGTTGGTGTCGTTGGATAGCTCTTTTAAAAATATTATAAGGTTAAAAGCATTTTTTGATTCAAGAATCGGTTGGCGTGATATTAAGCTTTGAAGTGATAATTTTTGCTATGATCAAGTGTCCCCCCCCCCTGCCAGCTGCTAGCTGTGGCTACTAGGCATGTGAAAAAAATTATGGTAGTAGTATATACGATGAATTTAAAAGGAAAATTATCACAGCTAAGTAGACATTACCGTAAACGGCAAAAATATGTATACAACACTACATCTCAAAAAAGTACATCATCAGTACTAAGATCAGTAAAAACCCATATGACCGGTGACGTGATGGACGGGCAACTACGGAACCCTACACTGTGCGTGGCCTGACACGTACTTGACCGATTTTTAATACAGTTGCGAAAAAATATCAAAGAAACAAAAACAGTAGATAACTAAAAGAGACAAAACAAAATGTGTTTACTTGCTATTGTGGGCTTTGCACACGTATCTGGTGTATATCTGGCGTAGTTTACATACAGTCATTATAGTTAACAAGAGCATAAATCGCGCATATCACAAAAATATTATTTAATCAATACAAATCATTACAAAATGAATCGTGAAATTATGAATGGAAAGAGGCGGGAATTAAAAAGTCGGTTTAACTTTTAATTGATAGACTATTTTGAAAAAGGTTTTATATCACATGGTCGTTTAATTACATTTGAAAATGAAAAAAAAATACTTTTAATTTTATTAATTAATTTATATTTGCTTTTTTAAATTTATTTAGAAACAAACAGTCTTAAATATATATAGGGCAATTAGCTAATAGCTACACAATAACAATTTAACAATATAACAAGACCATTAATTTGTAAATAAATGTATTTTATGGCGTATATAACAAGCGTGCATTCATCCAGCTTGTCTAATATTATTTTTAAATGTTTCAAATATAATACAAGTTTAGTTTTAATCCCAAATGCTTTATAAAAAAAATAAGTAAACATATTGAACCTAAAACTCTTTCGTTGTATTGCTTGGACCAACCGTAAATTAAAAAAAAAATTAAAAGTAAAAAGCACTGTGAGAAATCCGACTTTACGCACGATATACAGCTACCTATCTAGTGTGTTGTTGTCTGCATTGCTAGATAATGATTAGAGAGTTTTAGAGGTTTAAATTATAAATAGGCATAGTTGTACGAGAGTGTGTCTCCGCCAACAAACTGTCATATAGTTTGGCGGGTTCTGGGCTAAGCTGCCATGTAACTTTAATTAATAAACGATTTATTTATTTATAAAGTACCATTTTTTGAGCAACTGTATTAAAAAATAGATTTTTAGTGGATTATGAAAATTTATAATTAGTATGTTATGATTCTCGTTAGGACTTAGGCATTCCAACGTGAATTCGCTCCTGAATAACATAAAAATACTGTCACTGTGAAATACAAGCAAAACAGAAAAAAACACAATCACAATACTTGATAATAAATGGCATGCGCGTGCGGGCATGCACTGTCATACAGAAACAGGACATGCAAAGCTTCAAAGCTTTGACTACTAGTGTGTGGCGCATTCTGTCTTAGTTATTGTATTTACAACATTTACAAAACAATATTTACATTGATACCAATTGCCATAATCAAGACAGTCCCCGCCAAAAATTCCAACTTGCCTAAATACCATCATCAGTAGAAGCTAGAGATTAGTGAAGCGAACACAGGTTACGGTTACGGGCGATAGACGGAGGCTAAACATTACCCCTCTGATGGCTGGTCGGCTGCGTTAACGGCCTGTCCGGCGCTACAAGAATAAAGCAGAGCTCAACACCACAAGTCACACACCACGGAATGATCGGAGCCTCGCTGCTTATTGTCTATATTGGGCTAACTCAAAAATACAACCACAACATTACAAACAGTTGTTATCAAAGCGCGTTTCTCGAAAATTAATCGATGACTTTGAAATGTCTATGATTTTTATTATGGATCAACACCTCGAACACCACTGTGCGGGAAGATTAGTTAAGATATACGACACAGTTCGCTTGTGCAAAGGCGACAATCACCTCCCACACCGGCTCAAGGTCTTAAATACCTTTAAATCTGTTCGTGTGCACCCGTTGCTCAATTAAAACGGGCGATTGACTTTCTAACCCTAATGAAATAAAATAAAAAATATAATTAACACGGAGATCTGAAAGTAAATGCTTTACATTATATACAATGTGAGACACGGATACGAAACTAGAGGTGCGTCGATATCGAAAAACGTTACACGTATGATGCGAGTTGGGCTCCGCGCGGCTCGACTGCGAAATGAGGGAGGTGCGGAGGAGGCTCGGGCTAGCCACCGTGTGCCGGCGGCGGATCGGCGGCGGCGAAAACACCGGGTAAGACTCCTCGGGGCTCTGCGCGCGCGGCAGCAGGTCTGACGACGGAGGGGACTCGAAGGAGATCCGCCGTGGCTCCAGGTACGCGTCGAGGGAGACGGTCATGAGGGCGGAGGAGGGGGAAGGAGGGCCTTGGGAGCTGGGTGGCGGGAGGGCGGGGAGAGCGCGGGGCCGCTGGACCGGCGGGGGAGTGGCGGCGCGGGAGGGGGGAACGGAGGGTTCGCTGAGTGGGGTGTGGAAGCCGCGCGGTGATACAGGGCTATCGGGAGTGTGGTAGCCGCGCGAATCGGAGTCCCCACGCACTAGCGGCACCGCCTCCGTATCGCCCGGCTGAGTGTCGGAGTCCTCTTCGTCCTCTATTTATGGTTAGCGATAATAGAAAAATATTCATTTCATTTCCATAACTACGTAAATACCTCTAATATACCTCTTTCGTTTCTAGATATTCCCGGATTATATGTTTCGAATTCTACTTTCTGTCTGTTGTTTTATCTAAGTCATTCATACATAGATGTTCATGCCTTTCAAAAGTTAATTTAAGTGGTCTTACAGTTTTGAAACTTCGATACCTATGGCACCTATCTTTGCCTGCTTTCATTTTCATCCTAAGGTGCTGCTTGGTGCCTTCAAGTCTTGTTATCCTACTTCGCCTTGTTCGATGCCGTGTTGAATTGATAGTTGTAGTCGGCGCGTGGTAATTATGATGGTTGTAGGCGAAGATAGGCATCATAGGCGAGGTTACGAGTTTCAACAGTACTGATTAATAAGATTTTCTCCGTCCTTTATGAATCTATGTAGGTATATCTATTTAAATATTTATAAATTGTATGTATTAGGTATTACAAACTTACCGCGATCGTGGTGTTTAGGTTCCTTGTGCAAGCCCCCGTGTATTTTTTTCTGGTTAGCCTTTATTCTCTCCATTTTTACTTTAATCTTTTCTAAAATTTTGATCTCTTGTTCCTCTTGAAGATTCATTTGCTTTTGGCGTAGCTCTTCTATTAGTTCGGCTCCCCTGTGTCAATAAATTATTGTATATTTTTCTGTTCTAATAACGATCACAAATATAATTTAAAAAAAATACCTGGACGCGAGAACGGTGGTGGCTTTGCTTTCATCAATAACTCTGTAAAAGTAGTAACTGTGGAAAAGCCTTCGCTGCAATATCAGGAAGGCGAAGCAGACGCCGTCCCAGGCCAGACCGATGTCTTCTTGAGGCACTGAGCATGTGGCACTCTACAACAATAGTTCGTTTCGAGTAAAAAGTGGTAATTTTATAAGAATTACACCGAGAGTTGCCCGGTTGGAGAGTAGCCTGGGGAAAATCCAGGGGAAAACCTCCTACACGACCACGCGTGTGGTTTGCAACACTGGTAAACTCTTAAGTTTGCGCTCCAGTGAGATTGGTAGAGTGGTTTTAACCGAATCTGAGGTGTGAGTGGAATCAAGCTACTGGGAGTTTTGTCGCTGGTTCACTAAACCTAGCCTAGTTGAGAAGAGTCCAGCAAGAAACTCAACTAGGCCCGTCCTGGGTCGGACTGACCCTACCCGGCGTGCGGCGGTACCGGGACGAATAGAGACTATGTGTCAGTGTTGTCGCGATCGCCGCCGGCGGGAATGCCTAAGTGTACGTGTCGTGTCTGTGTTAGACGCCGTAAGCGCAGCGTTCCATCTTTCGATATACGCTGTGATTACGCGTTTGTGTTTATGTATCGAAAAATTATACTAGAGATACACGAGTCCACATCTCGGCTGCTTAGGTCATATCAGGGAGGATGCACCGCTTGAAGTCTTTTTACCTTTCGTTATGGGCAAGTGTCCACGTGACTGATGTGGCGTCCATGCGAGTTTATAAACTGACTACTGGCTGGGGCCCATTATCGTAAGCCCATGTGTCCAGGTCCCCCTATATGCCACATTCAGTGTCAGCGATTTTTTAGCGTTACGCTCGAAGCCGAATACCGTTATTTTTATGCTATGTAGAGGAAAACACCTTCGAACCGTCACCAACCACCACAATCAATCACCAGTGAATCCTCAAATATTATAAAGGGTCGGCAATACGCACGTAACTCCTTTGGTCCACCGGTGCGGAGGCAGTTTTATGTAAAATGGTGGTGTCCGGAAGAAGTCGCACCAAAGAGCCGCGCGGGATAGCGGTGCGGAGGCGGCGTGTGTGACATATCTAGCAGTTATTGACAGTCGGTGGTTTCATCCGAATAAAATGCTGTCCTCCGATAGTGATGACTAGGATACTAGTCATCTTAGTTACTATTACTTGCCTTATGGCAAAATAACGGATTTGGGTCCACGAAATTAAGAAAAAACGAGAACTATATGGAGAATACCATCACCTACGTCAAGAACTGAATTCTTATGAAGATCGCTTTATGGGCAACTCTCTCCCACAACTTTTTATCGCATTGCAGTAATCTTTTTATAAAGGGTAGTAATGTTAATTTGTATGTAGGAGTAATCTCCAGAAAGTAACACATTTTATTTCAAACGTTTTTTCACCAGTATATTTGAGTACATACACTGAATGGATCTTCGCGATGAACGTAGCCTAGGCTATAATTTTATCCCCCGGTTTCGCTTGCGTTCTTTGTAACACGCGGGCGAAGCCGCGTGGGCAGCTAGCGTGACATAAGTTCATTCACAACACAAAAAAAAACACTAAGAAGTAAAAAATAATTACATTACTTCTAATATGCGACTTAACGCTTCTTATAGAACAATGTAGACGTACCTATTGTAATTTTTGAAGCCGGTGCCATCCAAAGATATTGTGGAAATGGCACCAACTACAAAAATTACAAGAGTTACATTGTTCAATAAGAAGCTGTTATTATAATAAGTCTCATATTATAAGTAAGGCAATTATTTTTTTAGAGGCGTATTATAGAGGTAGGGGTATTGTTTTACTAGGTTAATTAACTTTTCGTTGGTAGTCATCGCGAAAAGGAACAAAACGTAAAGTTGTACAATAGTACATTTTGATGTAAGTGCGGAAGGTATGTCATTTTGTACGTGTCCCGGGACGAGTGAAAATGACACTTCCGCACGTATATCAAACGTCGTTCTTTAATACAGTTGCGAAAAATATAAAAAAAAAAACAGAAATAAACAAACAGTAGTTTACTTGCCATTGTGGTTTTTGCAAGTACCTGGTCTATATCTGGCGTAGTTTACATACTCTCTTTGCATAAATCGCACATCGCACTAACATATTATTTAAACAATACAATAGTCATTACAAAATTAATTTTGAAATTATGAACGACAAAGGCGGGCTTTAAAAAGTCGATTTAACTTTTAATTGATAAACTTTTTTCGACATGCCATGGTAGTCAGCATTCAGCTAAATCAAAAACTATTGAAAGAATTGGTTTTATGTCACGGTCGTATGGTGGTGTACATTTAAACATAAAAACAATTATTTTTGTGTTTATAATTAATTTATGTCAGACAAGCATTTATTCATCCAGCGCGGCGGTCTTACAAAATACTCTAATCGGAGGTCTCGCATAATACTCGTTTCCGGTCATTGGTCTAGTCAATTAATCAACTTTTATAAAACAGTTTTAGATTTCGTAATATTTGATGACCTTTTAACTTGTATAATAAGCATTTTTTAATGTTTGAAATGTAATAGAAGTATAAATTAATAAGTAAACTGATTGAACCTAAAACTCTTTCGTTGGATGATACTCATTTATGGACCAATAGTCATTTAAAAAAATTGGAAAAGTAAAAAGCACTAGTGCGAGAAATCCAACTTTACGCACGATATACGGCTACATAAAGTACCACTTTTTGTCACCGTTCTGGACACGCCTCCGTGCCGCGGCGCCGTCGCGGGCGCGCGCCGGTGCACTAACAGCTGTGTAATACAGCGTCACGCCGCAATATCTGTCGTTGGCATCTGTGTCGCCTGCTGAAATTCAGCGTCTCATCTTGCTGTGTCTCGCCGTGGCTTTATGCTGAGTGAGGATCCTTTTCTAATTTGTGACGTTAGATAAACGTATTTTCTTTTCCTTCTTCTTTTCAATACCGCCCCGGGCCGCCTCCACGCCACGCTCGGTGCAGGCGTTTCGCCGCCTCCACGCCGCCAACGCCACGCTTTTTTACGGCTGGTTTTTTGTGCCTTTTCATATTAGTTGGAATTTTAAAACCTTCCTCTGGATTTTCCCCAGGCTACTCCTATCGCTTTATTCAGCCACAGTCGGCTTCAAAAATATATAAATAAAATGTGTTGTACCTTGTCATAACCTTGCATCTTGATAAAGCTGCCAATAGTGCCCTCAAACTTGTCGACACAGCCTATACCCAGCAGCTGCACCAGCCAGCAGGCGTGGACCTGCGTCGTCTCGCGGAACAGGCAGCCCGGGATCTGAAGGATCACCTTTATTACCACTATCGACACGTTGTAGCGGAGGAGCCACGACCACCTGCGAACGGTGATAAAAAAAAACCAGTCGAATTATTGAGATACACAGATCATCGCAGGTATAAAAAACCGGCTAACTGCGAGTCCTACTCGCACACGAAGGGCTCCGTACCCATTATCTATAAAAACGGCAAAAAAGACACGTTTATTGTATGGGAGCCCCCTTAAGCATTTTTTATTTTATTATAGCGGCAATTAGTATTAGTATTCGTTTAGGGTATATTAGTATTTGATGTTATGACGGCAACAGAAATACATCATCTGTGAAAAATTCAACTGTCTAACTATCACGGTTCATGAGATACAACCTGGTGACAGCCGGACGGTCAGCGAAGTCTTAGGGTCCCGTTTTACCCTTTGGGTACGGAACCCTAAAAAGGACTTTCACAAATAAATGTCTGACTGACGAAACGAAGATGTTATATATTAGAATATGGATTTCAGTATGTTCATCGTCCAGTACTCATAACGTAAGGCAAGTTTTATAAATTTGTAAATAAACAAATTAAAAACACATGGTTTTCACGGTTGCGCAAAATCATCAAAAATAATAAATGTAATACAACTATCAATATGCATACTAAACTCACCATTGCAAAATAGCATGTTTCGGCCTTAAATAGAAGTCCGTTCCTTGCCACAAGAATATGAATGAGCCGATGAGGTAGCCCATCGAGAACAGGTTGACACGGTTGGTCCCAGTCAGGAACATGATGGCCAGCGTCACCCACAGCATACCCAGGAACACCATGCGCTTTATCACGTCTAGCCAAGTGCTGATTGCAAAAAAAAAACAAAATGAAAAAAGTTGCACTAGCGCTGTGGACAAAAGAATTACAATAATCACTAAAACATGTTGGAATTGAAGGGGAAAGAAACCAAGCACCCTGAAGTCAAGACGGATGAATGTCTAATTGAGAGCGGAACCTGAACTGATCATTATCTAATAGCATTATCGAATTTATAAAGGCAGGTCTTTCTGTAAATAACATTTAAGTACAAACAAAAAAATCGTAACTATGTTTTCTGATACGAGTGATAGAATAAGTAATACGTAGTACTAGTACAGAAGCTTCGCTTCCTACCAAAAACGGCGTTTAGGCATAAAAAAACGTGCCTACTCTGTGCATCTCTGTCTATCGTATAACTTGTATTCATTCACACGCGGCACGTGTAGCGCTAAGGCTGTCACGCTAAAAATACATCGATGAAGGCAAAAAATGTTTAGCTCACCCAGAGGTCACTCGAGTATAGTGAACCCATTATGTATGTCAGTGTCATTGTGAATAACGCCATAAACAACACAACACAGCCACAATAACGCGACAATTCTCTTTATTTTGCTTTATGAACAATTAATTAAGAATAGTTCATAAAGCATGCGATTTTATTAGGGTTCCGTAGCCAAAATGGCAAAAACGGAACCCTCATAGATTCGTCATGTCTGTCCGTCCGTCCGTCTGTCCGTATGTCACAGCCGATTTACTCGGAGACTATAAGCACTACAATTATGAAATTTGGTAGAATACACCTTATTCTATGAACCGCTACATAAAAGCGATGTGAAATTACAAAAAAATATTAAATTAGGGGGGGCACTCCATACATGTAACAGGTGGACGAAAAAAAATTTCAACGCACATAGTCGTGTGGGGTATCGATGGATATGCATTTAAAAATGATATGGAGGTTTCTAAAAAACTTGTCCATTTAAATCAACCGTTGGTGAGATATTGGCTGTTAAAGTCATAGAAAGTGTCCCCCCCCCGCGCCCCTCTGGTTACCAAACTATAAAGTTTAAAATTCTGAAAAAAATTGAGGTGGTGTGCATTAGTAAATACTTTCAACGATTTTTGGTTTGAAACAAATGGTCGTAAGTGCAATGTATTGGATAGTGATTTTAAATGTGGAGTAGTAGGTGTTGGTACGGAACCCTTCATTATGCGTGGTCCGACACGCATTTGGCCGGTTTTTAATATTATAAAAATTGTTTTGAACAGCATATATAGCTTTAAGCCTTTGGCATTAAGTTTGCCATTTGTACACTGTATTTTTGTGCCTTAAAGTATAAATTAATATAATAAATAGCTCAAAAGGTTACGTTATCAGCGGAAAACGGTGGCGGTGGAACTTGAGACGACGGGCATGTGCTCGCTCGCGCGGCGACGGCCCTCGGCTGACGGGCAACCCCGGGGCGCGCGAGCGTTAGGTATCTAAAGCATCGCACGCCAAGACCAGAAGCAGATTGCCTATGCCCTTGTCTATCGCGCGATAAACAATACGATAAAACACCCCTTGACACCACGCCTCACTCTTTGAAAGTGACGGATGCTTTATCTTGTCGATAATGACGTGATAACTGCGACCATAATACGAGGCCAGGAAGAAGTTGAACACAATATGACCGTGCGAGGACCGTGAGCTAGACTGTCAGGGGAACGATGAGTACGGAGTCAATATACCATACCCCACAACGCCTAAGAAGTCCGGCACGGGATTGACGAAGCTGGGCGTCTCCCAGTCGTTGCCGATGTCCTCGCTGTTGGAGCCGCCCGGGTACTCGTCGCCGGCCCGCTCGAGCCGGAACACGCGCAGCTGCCGCGATGCGAACACCAGCAAGAAGAAGTCGAACACGAGCTTGGTGGCGTGAGGCGGACTATCCGCATAAGGGAGGAACAGGAATGTTCGAAGATCCTTGTAATACTGGAATATGAAGTGATATATAGTCAGAATTCGTCAAACACGGGAAATATCGGTTCAAAAGTTGCTAAAATACAATATGTTGATATTTGTTCAATGACAAAACACTAAACTAATGGAATAAGCTAAGTGTGACGATCAATTTCACAATTTGATTATTACGTGAGCTTTATGTAACCACACCCACACTTAAAGCAAATAAATATGATTTCAATGGCAGTACAACAGAATGTCTATCAAAAATGTTCACGTCAATATGTATCATTGCCGCTTATTCTATTGTAATTAAGTAAAATTGTTCGATAATATAAACATATTTATTTACAGAATCTGCCTAGTATAAATATGGTTGGCCGTTACAGTTAGCAAGAGTACAATGATATCCTTATTTTATGACTAAAGTAATAGGAATATCGCCAAGTTCGTAAGACATAACATGTACTCACAGGGGTATCGCCTCCCCACGGATAACTGACGCAGAACTGAGGCAAGAAGCCCACCGCAATCACGTACTGTATGGGGACCAGTATTGTGATGAATATTGTAAACGGCAGCCACACCCTCGCTTGCGTCGGCCTCTTTAGCGACACGAGCAGCAGCAGCCAAAACGAATACAGTACCGCGCAAATGTCCATACGCGATCCTATCACACCTATTAGACATATTAAGGTTATCTGCAAAGCAAAATATTTTTTACTCGGGGAATCTTATTTGTCAAGTACAGTCAGCAGCACAAGTAGATACGTCTTCTCATTTTGTTTCTGTTACTCACCTCGACACCAAACTTGTAGAATCCATAATTAATCATGTACTTCGCGCAGTAAACTAAGTCTATGTCGGCCTCCTTGCGCGTCACCTCGGGAAATAGAACTTTGTCTTTTTGATTAGATACCCAGCCTTGCTCCCTGTAACCATGTAGTCGTAATAACAAGTCGGGATTAGGATTAGCAGACATTACTACGAACAAACTCCGGAAGGAAGGGATTGTCTGTCGAGTGTATGCCAGGCCGTCTAGTAGTACGAGATAGGCAATCCCTGGTCGGCCCGAGATATGCAGTGTTTTCCTCAAAAATATTGACCCATTATCGACTTAGGTATTATAAAAACGCCCCGCAAAGATGGTTTTCGCAGTCTATTATCAGAAACGTACGTACTGTTTTTACGAGCATGTATATGAGAAAACACTGTTGACACGGCGCTAGAACTTATGTACATACAGGTATTCAATTCAGGGGACAATAGTACCAGGTTCAAGAGTCAATACGAACCTAATTGTTTTCTGTCTGTAGGTGACGAGGGAATGGATGGTGAATACGACTATAAGCCCAATGTAATCTTTTAGCAGCACCGCTAAGTTCCGATTCTTCGTGAAACCGAGCCATTCCGCATTATTATATGTGGCTTCCTTTGTTCCATCATAGGTCTGAAACAAAGATAATATAAACTATTTTTGATATGGTTATACAGAAAATACTTATTCTACAATACAAGATACTATTCAGTTGTAGTCTGTTCTCCTAGACATATACGTAAGCAAGAGGTCTCCATTAATCAAGTGTACTAAATAAGGCGCCGAGTGAAGTCGTTACAAAGACGGCAATTGGAATAGGTCGTTTAATAGGTACACCGGTATACATACAAGCTTACAGTAATTAACCACCACGCCTGGTACCAGAAAAATTGTCATGTAATATAAGATTTCCAGTCCTCAAGCCGTTAGATATATATTGTGAATTTATTCGAGTCATTTTATATTGGAATATTCTTGACAATGTATGATCAATACAATAAATGGTATCCTATGCTATGTACAACTGTGTGCATGCACTTGTTACATACCTACTATAGATTTAATAACTGTGCAATGACACGGCTGTCGTTGTTACAGACAACCGCACACACACATAGGTCAATCAGGTTGGCAAGTGAAATTCGGCCAAAAACAGTTCGGAGAAAAAGCCGTTAAGATTCTGAATTTAAAAGGACTGAAAAATAATACTGAAAAATGGATGAAAATTTGTTCAAGTTGCAGATCGCAATATAGACTAGCATTTGTTGCTGCAATGCCAGTATAAATGTAGTTAACAAAGTCTATGCGATTTCAGTCGAATTCTGTACTATAACATTTTAGGGTTTTGTCAAGGTTTTACCTAAACAAAAGCTAATCAAGTTCAGTTCTCACTTTGAGTCACATAGTATAGGGATTGTAATTTTGCAATCGGGCCAGTTGTGCCACCAGTATTTAATTTATCACTTATCCTTTTTTATGTTACATATTTATATCCTATACTTACGGTACAGTTGACATCAAATAGGGCAGGCCGGATGTATTCTATTTGATAGACCATCTTCGCCATAAAATAAAACGTGATTAGTGTGGATATGAAGAGGATAATAATACGTTGTTTCCTCGCATTCAGCAGCAGTGCTGGTGTCACGATTAGCATTATTGGTACGTGCATTGCGCACACCTGTAAAGGTCAAAATATATCCTATATTATAGTCATATAAGGGCATTCAGTAACCTCCTTATTAATAATCGTTCATCAAACCTATTTTAATTAAATTGCGACTATAAATAGTTTGTCTTTATCTGTCACTTTGACATTTATGTTTCTGAGAAAGGGACAAAACAAATTTTAGTTAACAGAGGTTCGTTTAGTTTTATGACAGTCACTTCTCAGAAAGTACTCTGACCTAATAAACTTATTCTTCAAGATCTGCAGTCATGAAATTAGGTTCAATACAGTAAAACAAGATTGAAGTTTCACTGCACTCCCGTTGTATTTAGAGTAAAAATAATAGAGTCTTTACTTTAAACTTACACGCAAAACACAAACGAGCGTGAGCGAGAGAAACACAACTTTGGTGAGATGCAAGTGGAGATACATGAACAGATAGTTGATCCAAACGTTCAGACTGGCTCTGAAGGCCGCGAATTTTTCAGCTAACCACTCGCGGAACGCTATGGAGTGGGGTTCCGTTGTCGTCGGTGCGTAAGAACGCGCACGGGAAGGCTTTCTGTGTGAGAAAATGGAAATTTTTTAAATTAAAGTACAGTCGATATCGAAATTATGTACTATCGACGACACAGTTAACCAAAGACTACAATGTTATACTAGTACATTAAGTAACTTAAGGTACATTCACTTTTCGAAGTCTTTTTCACATTTAATTAAGATTGTATTTGGCCTAGCCTGTTGCAAAGGTTCCTTTCCTACATGTGCAACAGGGTTATCTCACTGATTGTAATATATGCACAACAATTTTACAAGTACAAAATAACACTAGCTTAGGGAGTTTTGACCAATGACGAGTGGCCTTTTAACCAGTATTGAAGGGTTAGAATAGTAACAGAACATTCGCCTCATGAATACACATAGATTTATTTTCAACTAGCGACCCGCCCCGGCTTCGCACGGGTGCAATGCTGATGCATGTATTATACATATAAACCTTCTCCTTGAGTCACTCTATCTATTAAAAAACCGCATCAAAATTCGTTGCGTAGTTTTAAAGATTTAAGCATACATAGGGATATAGGGACAGAGAAAGCGACTTTGTTTTTATACTATGTAGTGATAAATCAACAAACTGTCATACAGTTTGGCGGGTTCTAGGCTTTGCCGTCATGTAACTTTAAGTAATAAACGATTTTTTTTTAAATAGTTACGTATGATTACCTGTGCAAGTCACGTTTTGTATTATACGTAGATATGGATTGCTCAACATCGGTAATAGAACCCACTGCGGATACCTTGTCCGCCTCCTCTTCCAAAGGCAATGGTGGCACCTGTAAAAAAACGAAAATGAAAAAAGAATTTGCAATTTGTATTATAATTCTTAGGGACAACGAACATTATCATTAGGCCGCGGTCTTCGGTTGACGCCACAAGCCGTATAACAGCGTCAAGGTGTATGGAAGTGCAGTCACATTTCTATACAACCAGATGATGTATGCGGCGAACCGCGTCAACCGGAGACCATAGGCTAAGTGCGGTTGGCACTTACGCCATTATTAAAGGTAGGAATTGGTCGATACTAATATAATATTTGAGCATTCACGGCGTACATAATAAAATAATAGCGTCAGTACCAAACGCGCTAAAGCCACAACGTCTTGCGAACGACACAACTGAAAATTAAGGAATTGATATACTTACATCGTCTTTCATAGTGGAAGCGCCGGCATTACTAGGTCTGCTCGACCCGTTTCCATTGTTAGCTATTGTGTTCGTATGTGTACTGTCGAGAAAAAAAACGTTAACCGTTTCGCAACCGGACTAAAAATGGAACAATACACCAGACACCGATAGAAGTCGTTCGCGTGTAGGTTTATAGCTATTGCCCACCTAGCGGGCTGAGCCGGCATCTGAGCAACCATTAGGAGTTCCTACCAGGCGGGTTCGTGGTTGCGAACGTGTTAATGATGTTGTTTTAGTTATCTCCGTTTTGGAATGGACTGCGTTAAGGCATTGTTACCTAACGGGCCCTGGCCCATTTCCTTTCCATGATGACATAACCCATTATGATTGTCATTTAATCAGTATGATCAACGTCTCATTAACACATTTAATATAAACAAAAACTCCCACTGACACCGGCGATACAGCTTGTGAAGACTGTCTGGGACGAACTTTTCTCATTTTTCTGTATACATAATGTTATCATCCATGTATCTCAGCAGACAAAATACGTCAGGTATGGGCAGATCTAAGATATGTGACACGGGTCCTAACAAGTGACTTCAGGATTGTCTATCTAGTCGTTTTTTTTCTGTGGTACTTCCAACGTATTATAATTGATATGTTAAAATTTACCTGGTATTTGGATCTGAGAGCGCCATAAAATCTTTGTGGAAGTAATGGACCTGCATTATGGTTATTATCAGGAAACAGGTTGGCGTCAGCAGTTTCACAAACAGATCTGCGGGTGGATACGGCTCCAATCCAAGATCATGTTGCCTGAAAGAATAAAGTTGTGATGACTTGGATATTTCCTAATATGAGTAATATTTATTCAATCCTTCCTTTCCTTTCACAATAATCCCAATTTCATCCGTTTCGTTAAATTCCCAAAATAAAAACATATTTAATGTTAATTTTAAGTCGTTAAGCCTTTTTTGCGTAACGCAAACATTTAAGCATCCAAATTTTCACATTTATAATATAAATAAGATCAGTAGTATAACTTACAGTTGTACCGTGATATGGAGATATGTATGTATAGTTTCCGGGAAGCCGTCGAATTGATATATGTAAATAAGAATCAGATTGATCATAGAATAAATGATCACTGTTATCCAGAACACGTACATCAACCTTCGCCACCAATACCAGCTCATCTGTTAAACCAAATCACGATTAAATTGTCTCCATACAATAATAAGAATGTTCTTTATTTAAGTATTCACCCATCAATTTACAAATTTTAGAATACTAAACAAATAAACATACTAAACTAACAATTACATAAAGCAAGTCATCTTTGACGCTCCACGTCACTTGTCAGATAGCATGTCGTGTACATATAAAGCTAATATAATGCTATATAAAGTAGGTACCTTGAACAAAGTCTAAAGAGTGAGGCCACGGACCCACGGAGCGCTGCAACCGCCCCTTCCTGTGCGTTACCATATATTCATACATACAAAATCAAAATCAAACATTTATTCTGCAAATAGGCCACAAGGGCACTTTTACGTGTCAAAATATTAATTTACAATTAATAAAGTCTGACTATAATAATACATTTTTCATTAGAAAATATTAATTTACAGTTCAAGAAAGAAATAATTCCGAGTTTACAATTATAACAAAATTAATGTCATACAATGAAAATAAACTTGCAAAGTTATCTATTACAAATATTACAACATCAGTAAAGTTAGAGATGTATAAGGTCTCAAGATTAAACAAGGAGTATAATGAAATTAATATAATATCCCAGAAAAGTACATGGTCTCTGAGCGTTAAATTAAGATTAATTTAATATTTTTAGAGGTGTATATGGTCAACTCTAAGTCACTGATAATAAAAACTTATCCACAACAGGATGATGATACAAATGCATCAAAATTACATGGATTTAACTATGGCGTCTACGGGTTAATTGCATTCACAGAAGTTCTTACATTGTCGTATCTATTATATTTGGTAGCGCACGGGAAGGGGCAGTTGAAACGGTCCGTGGCCTTACCCTAAACATAAAACTTAAAGTTTAAACTCACTTGGAACATAAGTATAAATCCGAGGCATAAGAACATATAGACGATACGGAATATAGTCATTCTGGTTCCAGTGATGCCAATAATGAAGAGCATTATAACAACCACGTAAATCCAGTAGCGCGCGCAGGTTGCCCTGAGGAAGTCTCCTATTATACGGAGCAGACGGGAACGGTTTTCTTCTTCGCGCTGCGCTTCTATCACTGAAAAATATAAGAAATATATAACAATATGTACACTAAGAATAGTGTAGAACATATGTTATCAATTTGAGCAGCATAATTAATGCTTCGTGATTTCAACACTCAACTCACTCCGGGTCGTACAGAAGAGGTTATTAGCTGCGAGCATGAAAGATTCCAAAATTTGCTTTTGTATAGATTTAAAAATTGGTTAGTAGAAATAGGGTTTAGAGAAAAATCTGTAATAAAGATCGAAAATGAAGTGTTTTCAATAAGTAAGCTTTACCATTTTAAACTTTAAGGTGCAACGTGCATGCAAGTACGTGTATGTATTAACTAAAGTCAATGCAATTAGTACTCAAGATTTTAGATTACGTACCTAAATGATTAAACTGTGTATACAGGTTAATTTAAGAAAAATCTGACAGAACAGCGAAAAGTAAGAAAATTTGGAATAGATTTAATTATAAATTAGCAGTTTGGAGTCACAATGAATCGCGTTTAGGAAGAAATGAGAAGTCAGGTTTTCACATAGAAAAATAATTACCACCGGCTAGACCTGATGCGTGAATGACATACAATACTTAGTTAAATTAAGCATACTTAGGTATATCCTTTACATTTATTATCTGTTCAGAGAGCGAAAAATGGCAGTATCATAAGTATCATAATCATAAAGTATCGAGCGATGTTGACACATAAGTATGATAGTGAAAGTTGTAAATACACCTTCACTTACTATCTACCACAAAAATATCAATAATATATCTAAATACAACTACACGTTAGAATGCAAGTTATGCAAGTAACGATGTATCATCATCGTCATCAACATTTACACATCCCACTGCTGGGCACAGGCCTCCTATAGAAGAGGAGAAAAATGTACGAGTGATCTGAGCACTTACAAAATTGCACAATTAGTTCAAACGCATTTACTTTTAGAAGTGACGACAGCTTAGCATAGATAACTGCGATGGCAGCGCTCAACTTCACTTGCTTGAACACTTTGTTTGATTGCTGTGTGATAGGGACTATGATATAGTGAAACTATATCTGGCACCGGCATTACATCTACCCAAAGAACTTACCACTGGCAGCGGTAGAGACGGTGAGCTGCAGCGGCGCAGCCATGTCCGTGATGACGGCGGACTGCCGCCGCTGCCGGATCTCCTGCACCCGCTGCCGCAGCGTCACCCAGAACATGCACGTGAACAGCGACTTGATGAGAAGTGGCACGAACGGTACGCCCACTGTCGGCCCGAGGCCTATCTGCTTCAGGTTTACGTTCTGGAGAAAATAATCTAATTAATGTTTTATACATGTTATACGGATGGATGAGAGGCATGTGACAAGGGCATTAGGTATGAATGTAGAGGGATGTAAGAGAAGAGGTAGCCCAAGGAAAAATTGGATGGACTGCGGGAGAGACGATATGGACCGGAAGGATATGAGTGACGAGATGACGGGCGATAGAGAGATATGGAAGAAAAATACATGCTGCGCCGACCCCAAGTAAATGTGATAAGGGCAAGCCAATGATGACGTTTTATAATGATGCAACGCACGATCCACTTGGTTTAGAACCGCTCCCATTGCAGACAATATATGACTTAGATCCTCAACAGTTCGGGGCCGATGAAGAAGCAACAAGAGGTTAGTAAGAAACATCAAACGTCGCTTACAACAAAAAACAATTCAAATAAGGTTTTATTGCACACCTCAATGAGGGAAACAACACAGCTCAAAAAATAAATAAAGTAGAGACAAAAACAAAAAAAAAATATCCTAAATACAAGTCAGATCATTCCAAACTACTTTAAAATAAACTGTAGTTGGCAACAAGTATTAAAGTATCCAAACACGCGTTATAAATTAATAACAAACTGAACGTGTACCAAATATCTGTGGCGATCTTAATCATCACTAGAACCACATCCCCACATAACAGAGCGAGTATGTAGTAGAGTTGGTCGCGTACCGTACGGTTTCAGAGGAATGTCCTCCCTCGAACGCTCCGGTTGTGGAATGAGCTCCCTGCCGAGGTTTTCCCGAGGGATTACAGTATGGGGTTCTTTAAGGAGTTAAAATTTATAAAGGGTCGGCCACGAGCATGTGACACCCCTGGAGTTGGAAGCGTCCATAGGCTGCGGTGACCGCTTACCATCCGACGGGCCGCACGCTTGTTTTCCACCGACGTGGTATAAAAAAAGAATTATTACTGCTATATCAGTCTTTTGTAACGTGGACGTATTTTCGCAATCGGCCTGCTCCAATAAAGGTGAGATGACATTACGTTATATGTCCTACCTCTCTCATAAAGTGCTCATGCTTATTGAGTTACTCTTCAATGTTATTAAGATATTATCCCAACATTAAAACACCACGTAATCGACGTAGATTAGCAAAAGCAAGCTGGATTTTAATGGCGATGGGTAGAAAATTACGAAGCCGCCTTAGATAAGCCAATACAGAAATGATCTTGCTACTGACTTCGCCTATTTGTAGTGTCCAGAGTACACTGCGTTCCCTGAGCATGTTCACCTGTTTAGAGAAAGGAATCTAAGTACCATCGAAATGTATAGGATGGAAATTTATAGTCAGTCAGAGATCGGGATTTGGAGCTACAATCAGGGGGTCTATGATGGTCCCGTTTATTGTCGATAAACGACAAGATAAACCATCTGTTACTTTCAGATACGACTAAATAGAAAGTGAGAGATGCTTTATCTTGTCGTTTATCACGCGATAATTGCGACCATAATACGGTGCCAGGTTTTACTGGGGGGTAACTTTCAATTGTTAGGACGTACGTAAGCGTTTGGAATCAATATAAACCAAAAATGGTGCTTACTGTGTAGTTGGAAATGGAGACAGGAAGCTCCGCCTCGGTGAGGTCCATGCCGTAGATGTACTGAGCGAGTAACAGCAGCACGGCGTAGATCACAAGCACGGGGCTCGTCTTCAGCATGAAGGAGCGCTGGTCCTGGCACAGCCACACGATGTTGGCCCACATCAGGAACACGAACGTGAGCCACGAGTGGAACATTATGCTCCATGCCATCATTGTGATCGTTGTTGCTACGTACGACGATCTGGGGAAATATATAGGTGAGCGCTTAGGAAACGTTCAGATCAGCGAGGTAAGTACAGTACCAGGTGATAAAATTGCACACCGTCTAACTTTCTAGGCCAGGCAACGAAAACATATAGAGGGAAATGCTTGGAACACAATTTTTGGCTTCGTAACTGTTTGGACTAGTTAGGAGGTGAGCATATTAAAAGTCCCCGCCCATTAGCCCTTGAGCCGGTTTCCATTTTCGGTTTTTCGTAAATAACTCTTAAACCGTGGCGCATAGTAGAAAATGTTCTTAGACATAAGTAATTTACATAAAATTTTGTACAAAAAAAGTTCTATCTACTTTTTGGCTAGGATAAATACATAATGAGATTTTAAAGGGGGACAATTAATTCTAATAAATTATAAGTTGCTTTTTAATCCTTTGTTTTTCAATATTTTTAAAAACTAAAAATACAGTATTTATGCACTCAAAGAGTTCTAATCAACGATACCCCACACTCGATAGGGTAGGCCAATTTTTTGCCTTTAGTTGTATGGGAGCTTTGAAACCAAAAGATAAACGATAATGATGTTACCTTTTTAAAAGGCAGCTTGCTTTACACACATAATAGTCACCTCAACTTAATTAAGGTTTTAAAGATTTAGATTTTGTTTCTTTACCTGATAACCACTTGGAAGAAATCTACTATAGCGGCTAATATATCATCCGTTAGAGTAGGCTCTGCGTATTCCGTTTGCGAATCTGTAAATATATATATATATTGCTGAAATAAGTATTAAGTAATAAAAACACATCATTCGGGAAGTACACTAATGGGGTTTCAGGTTAGAGTAGAACTACTCAGACTGAGGGTTCTTTATACGCAAAAATAACTTGAAAAGACAAGAATATGCAGTATCCAGTACCTTGTGCCGATATAAAGACACGCGGCCGCCTATAATTAAAATAAAATGCAAACTTGTTTTTTATCGCCTTTGAACAGTAGAAAGAAGCTGGAAATTACAAGAGGTGATTCCCATATGTTGCATTCTAGGCTTGGCTCTGAAAAAAATATTCTTATTATAGGGCAAGTAGGAAGTGACGACAGAGGAGATCGAAGTGTGGGAGAGGATAAGCGCATGCCGCCCAGTGCCCTTTGTTATCTCCCTCCGCACCCCTGCCTCGGCGTAGGCGCCGTCTTAGTCAAACTACAAAAGTCGTCGACCTATAAATAGCTTACATACTCGTAGATCAAATGAAAAATTAGTAGTAGTAGTGTAAAATTACCGTCATCTCCCACGATGACTGACCCTGAGGGATCCTGCTGCAGCCTCCTTATTGTGGAGCGCGACCGTCCGGACGACCACCGCTTGCTCGGGCTCATGTTGCGAATGAGCTATACCCGTGTAACATAAAGTTAGATCAATACACAAATGAAAAAGTACCTACTAAAAATCGCCATTTTTTTTCAATGATAATTAGAGTTTAAAAAAATTTAGATGACGGTTTTATTTACTTTTTGCTAGCAGTGGACTGGGCATCGCAATAGGTAAGACTCACAATATAAAGTAGATAGATACATCAGTGAAAGGCTAAGCTGCTGTGATTTTTCACAATAATAAAATACGAATAATCAGTATATTCTTAAGTAGGGTACTATCATACTATGACAAAGTTTCCCCTGGTTTATAAACATAAATATGAACATCGATATTTAATCACTATAGACATTGTAAGTTGTGAGGTAACTAAATCTATAATTTGCATTAGCAGCGTTACTGCTACCAAATTTGTGAATCGGACAAGTCATCTCGTCTATGAGACCGAGAGGATTAAAACTACACGCGTACAACTATTACAGTTAAACAAATTTTACTACAAACAGGACACACATATCAACATATAAAGCAAACAATGAAACTTCAGTCAAAAAGGTGCATGAGTCACATTATGTAAAATACGACTAAGCATTATTACGATGCATGGACATCGATTGAATGAATGATAATAGGTTATAGATAATAAAGTTCCCATTAGTATTTGCTCGCAAAGACCTCATCGTATGAGAGTGAGATCCCCATTTTACGCGCCAAATCGAACCACTTGGTGATATAATAAAATGAAAACTGTTGTGATAGCGGCAAAAACCTGCCTTAATTGCTGTAATATTTAAGTATTTTGATTATCTTACCAAACAATGTATGAACTGTACTCGAATACGCTGAGGTCATTATTTGTATGTAAATATAAATTTTGATGCAGAATTGTCTTAAGAACTCTTTGTAATATGGGTTTACAACATTCCAGGCCCCGTAAAAATAAATAAAAATGATACCTACGGGAGTGTTTTCACTGGGACTCCCTCGAAGCGTATCATAATCTATGTAGGAATATGCAACCTATAAAAGAATGAAAGCAAATTGCAAAAAAGTGATCAAATCAGTCAAGGTTCAAGAAGAAAAGGAAAACAAACAAGTGTCAATGTCGATTGCCCATTTGTAAGGAGTTAAAGAAGCGTTCATGCTTAAGTTCTAACCCGATATCTATGGTTAGGGGATCTATCAACTACAGAGTATCTACACTACAGCATGCTAGAGTACAGTTAGTAATGTGCAAATATGGTGACTAATTCTACTTTTACCTACATATCTACATGTAATTTACATAATGTACTGGAGGTGCTAGCTTTTTATATAGCGTTCTACAGTGGAAGCGTGCCTCCGCACTCGTGCGCTTACTCGAACGGTCTTAGTAGCGTTCATCCACTTTTCCTTAGGGTTGAGAGGGCCGCCGCGGTGGAACGACACTCCCCGCACAAGCGAGCCATTCAGCTTGCCCGCCTCTACTCCGGTCAGGGCACTCTTTTTTTTCCCCTACAATCCCATTCGACAGCATAGAACATAAATAAAATGCTCCAAATAAAAACTATACATATTATTAAGTACAGAAAATGACATCAGTCCCCATCCGAAGAGAGTCGAGACTCAATACCCTGGCGTGAACAGGCAGGCAGTTTTACTTAAGGCACAATTCTCTACCAAACGATTTTATCACTGGACAAAGCATTCTGTTAATAGCCTTAGGATTAGTCAATAAAAAAACTGATGACATCATTCAGAATCAATAGCATTATAAAGGTAATATGCACACATACCTTTGGTTTGAACAGTTCTCTTGTCTCTATTGCTAGCACGAAGTAAGTGAAGAGTATAACTAATGGACTAGCCATCGTGGCCCACGAGTACTTGCTCGCCGTTTCGTATGAAAAACTCGAGGGTATGGTTTCATTAAGGTTCACCAATCTAGTTAGGCCAAAATACCTGCAATTAAGAATGATATACTTATATGAGCTCCGCAGAAAGAGTGTTTTCAATTGTACAAACTGGAGCACGACTACACACAGTCCACAAATTTATGTAAAAAAATGATCTTGGTGGCTGCATATTAGGTAGACGTTTGATTAACATTGACTCCGTAGATCTCACTATCCTTGCACATACTTCAATCAATCCTATAATTGATTTACCTGGCTAAATTCATGTCGGGCGGGTAGAGATCGAGCAACCAGGTGCACTGATAAGCGAGCAGCACCATAATGTGCACCCCCATGATTGCCATGAGACAGCGGCCGACCACCGCGAACCCGCGCTCTAGCGGCTGGCCCAGCGACCACGCCGTCGCCGCGCCGATGAACACCAGGAAGTAGATCCCCGATGTGACGCTCGGCAGCATGATCCCGGAGAACATTATCAGGAACAGGCACAGGTACTTGCCTGGAATTACGGAGAAACTTAGCCTTGTTATTAACATTCATAGGATACCTCCGACATGGCTTATTATATGTAAATATATACAATACCGGCAGTAGTGAGCAGCGGATACTTTTGGTGTTTCGAATCTGGCTTTTCTTCAGGACGGTTTCCACCAGAGATTAATTTTTTCACCAACGCGTATACCACTATCGACACTAAAGTCATCACTAGCTGGAAAACATAAATCACAATTAAACATCACAGTTCACAGTTGATCACCTCAAAAGAATTGTCTTCAAAAATGTATACATACTTCTGGTGCCAAATAATGCACCGCCATGGTTGGTTCTATCCAATCGAAAGACACAAGACCCAAATTCCGGCCGATCTTTTCGACGAGTTCGTTTTCTTTTAGTAGTGACCCGTAGGGCGGGAACGCAGCCAGTACTATGTGCCATGATATGTGTACTACCAGTAGTAAAATAGAAACCACGAGGGTTAAAGAAATAAACTTTCCGGGCCAGCCTGTAATTCAATTTTTACATTATATACATGAAGAGAAAATAATCAAAAACCTAAATATTTGAAGCAGTATAAATAATTCTACCAATTCATAACAGTTTTATTGTTGCAAGGTAATTCAGACGGACGACTAAAAAAGCTTGCGAAGCCTTTTCGAGAGAATATTCAAACAACGTTCTAGGATTTATTGTAAACACTTACGATAGTTAAGTAGAATTAAAAGATTTATGCGCTCACAAATCTCTAGAAAAGCTTCATTTTGCTTATGTAATTGGAGTAATTTAGCTTAAAATAGATTTAATACCAGCTGCGTGTTGCATTGAGATAAAATAATCCAGTTGCTTACCGTGTATCGTTTGCGACGATGGCACATGTGTTAGAGGTGCTATTAAGTATAGAAGAAGGTATATAAATGATAATCCGAACGGGCGTAGTGCTATACCTGAAAAAAAAACATTAATTAATTAATAATTAGTAGGTGCACCAACATATTCAGGCCTGTGTTCCCAATCTCAAAAGAGGTCCTACTCTCCATATATTAAATAGTAAATGAAAAAATACCTGTAATTAATCACAAGACTAGTTAAAGTTGTATGTAATAAATGGTATGGGGATGATATCGCGATCATAACAACTATTCCATGATTAAAAAAATAATACCATGAAAGAACAATATAAAAACAATAGAGAATAGACCGGCAAAGAAGAAAATGGTCATAAATCGAAATGAATAAAAAGCCCGAATGACATGACAAATCGCCAAAAGCCGCCGTCAAGTGAAGTCCCGCAGAAGTCCGAGTACCTATATCTGAGGATTCTTTTACGATGTGCTTCTTTCTCATCAGAGGGCTGTCGAAAATCGAATTATGGCGTTTTAAGTAAGGTATATTTTCGTAGAAAAATCATTATAAAAATAAGCACTTAGATAAATAGTTGATCGCACTTCAGAAGGTAGCTGATACAAAAGTTGTTAGTTGTTATCGAGCAGTTTCGGACGAAAATAGCTTAAAATATGGGTTTGTAAACATACTCACAGTAAGTAGGTAGTAGTATTTTGTGATACCTATGTTAACTGTTTAATGAGTAACCGTTCTAATCTAATACATTTAAATAAAGTGAGAATAATTATATTATGTATTTAAGAGGGTTCTCCAATGGGTGCATTTATGTAAAATGTAACATCAAACGCAGCGTGCAAATGAGTTCCGTCAACACATTTTTAATCCAACATCAGTTCGTTTACCTGTGCCAGAGATATCGTAAATTCATTTCTACGTACTTTACTAGAATACTTTAATGCCAGCATGATAATTATTTGAAATAACGAAATAATAGCTAGTATTATTTAGGAACATAACGCAGCCGCAGGTAAGTATGTATATCAAGAAAATACAATTGGCGTGGCCACAAAATGTCACTGTAACATTTAGCGGGAATGTTCCACTCTGTTTTATATTTCGCCCCATTTCTCGCGGCCCAGACGTCCCAGGTCCGACATCGCTGGTTCATTTTTGCCGCAGTAAAAGCATAATCTTGTCTTAATATTACTAACTGAGTTTTTTAGACGAAAGAAAGTAGGGCATCATTTTAAATATCACGACTAGCGAATGGTGTCATGAAACGATAAAAACGGCACAAGGAATTATAAAATGCAGATGTGCTATAGAGACAGTGAATGTTTGGTACAGATAATATACCGTAACACAGAAAAGTCAATACTTTTTTTTTCATACTTCTCACAATCGTTAAACTTTATACACCCGATATCCTTATTTTCATTCGTTTTACATTATTAAAAACACATTAAAGGACGAAAAAAAAAAAAAGAAATTCGAAACGGTCCCAAACCTGGTTGCATTTTGCGAGTATTGGCACCACAATTTTTTATCTCTACACCTGGCTGTTTTTAAAGAATCAACTTGTAATATTTGACTCAAAGCTTTAAAATCGTAAAAGCTTTATTATATTTTCCACCGCATGTGTGTTTATAATCAAGTGAATAGCGATGGGTAATTTATGAAACATTACACATATTGCCTTAACTGTGACATTTCAACTTTTGAAAGTTACTTAATTGACAAGAAACATTTCTGACAGTACTCGTAATGTTGCCGAATAAATTACAATTAAATTTCACGTCACAGCTCCGCTACTTCTGACTACGAAATTCGAGACTATAATGTATGTCAGTGGCCGCTTGCCCTAGGGGTATCAGTTCTAAGTTGCTATACGAAGGACGGAAGTTAAGAAGTGCCTTCTTTTTTTTTCTTTTTAAGTTGGGCATTTTGATAGCCGAATTTCTTTTCACAATATTTACAGTAATAAACTCTTTTGTTTACCACTTGTGAAACTCGAAAACAGTTTTAAATAACACCTTTCGGTTTCATTTACAGTTTCTACGACAATCATGAATCAAATATGATTATGACATTGACGATTGTATGAAAAACTCTTGGAAGGAATCATGCTAAAATGGTTGGTGTGATAACTAATAAGAATGTTGTTGTTTATCGTGGAGTACAAAATTTCACACAAATAATTTAGACCTGAAAACTACAGATTCTTAACAATTTTTTTCCATTTGAAACTTCAATTTCGTAACTTACAAGTGAAGAAGTGTGAAATATCAGACTATTGGCGATAAAACGGCAAATATAATTTACTATCAATTGTATGCTATCGATTAGATTACAAACACAAAAATAAAACATAACAAACAGCACGAACACCAGTTTACGCGAGTTTGTATCGCAGGTTAGGGTAAAACCTTGCCCGTATGTTACAAGTAAGGCAAATAATTCGACACCCTTGATGGTCTAAAGGGCTGAGGTAAAGACAAATAATATTATTTAACTAGTGTTTCTAAAGCACTAAGAGTCTTAGCACGCCTAAGCGGTCTAGTAGTGGGCGTGATAGCGTGAAGAAAGATTAAAATTAATAAGTACTTATAGAAAATGACAATGGAGACAACACGCCACCCGGCGGAAGGTCGGCCAGCGTGTTACAGTAAGAAAAACGGAGATCATCCACCTCATTCGCTGCCAGCGACCTTTAAATAGCTACGAAACAAGTCAATTACCGCAGAATATATGTTAAGACAGCATAAAACCCTAGGTAGAATGTAGTAAACAGAATTAAACGCATTGCATTACTAAAATCCAGCAGCATCAATACTGTCATCTACCGATCCTAATATCCTCGCCCGGATATCATCAGTAATTTTATCGAGTGCGGTTGCCGTACTAACGCCAGAATGTGGTCAGGCCCTGTACTCCGAACCTTGAAATCCGAACTTCTTATCGTGAGTGAAAGGGACAGCACGATACGAAGTTTGGAGTAGTCCCTCAGAACGGAAGCCAGATTGAAACGAGGAGAAAATTGTTAAGGTAAGATGTAAGCTGTTCGTGTACGAGGCGTCCAAATATTTTATATAGTTAAGGCAGAATTGAAATGGGACGGTATTCCGAGAGGGTTTAGGCTTTTAGGAATAGGAATGATAAACGTATCTCTGCAAATGCAGCTAAGAACAATCCCATTTAAAAAATATATGTATAAGATTAAGAGAAATTATAATGGGAATGCACGAATGATAAATGTATTTCTGCAGATGCAGCTAAGAGCAATCCCATAAAAAATATATGTATAAGGTTAATTGAAATTACAGGAACAAGAAGGTCGAGGAGACGAAGGATCATGTTATGTTATGGCTAGCGCAATCTATTCCTATGGGATGGGACGCTATGGATAAGACGCTCTTCGTCGGTAAAAGGAACGAGATCAAAAGGAGAGTCAGGAGTTGAAAGTGATGAAAGATATTAATGGGTTTCAACCTTGGCGGGCATTGGAAAAATCTAAATTAAGGCTGTGCAACGAAAAATAGTTCTTATAGTGTTCTTTGAAATGTTGTTTTGCCCAGACGAGGAAACTATAAGGATTTAATTTCAGGTACATGATTTTGACTATATGACTATGTTTCTGACGATAGCCGAAACGCAATTGCTAAAAATTTTCTAGGAAAGAAAAAAAAAATCTAAGTTGAGTCTTCATTTTCCTTTTTTTACTCAGACAACTAAAACAATGCATTATTAAACGACACAATTAAGTTAAAATGATGGTATTTTGCCTCATCGAAACTCTGTCAAGAGGACATTTAATAAAACTGCTCACAGTCAGATATTTAACAAGATTTGTCTAAAAACCCATTCTCGAAGAGTGTTGCATCCCGTTTTGTCGTGCAAGAAAAACATAAGCGTGTTTCTTTCACGAGGGGCGTGGCTGACCGAATCGAGGCATCCCCTAATAGGCATCCCCCAAGGATATTATAATGCTTTCAAACTCCAAGTGAACTAAGAGATAAATTTTCCCACTTTCACAGGGGGCCGTTGACCCCCTGTCACCTGTTTCGATGGACTGGAATACGAGTAAGTAAAGCTATATTTTTGTGTATCAATACGTATTATTTTTCAATGTGTATCAATCATGAAGTAAGGATAAGACAGGAGCCGGCAATACAACATACAAAATTGTGCGAATGGGATGAAAGCATAGACACCGACACACGTCGGAACGAGATACAATGTGTCATCTCCTGTCCCTCAACGCATATTATTTGTCACCGGCCTGTATCACCGAAACGTCATCAATGTATTCAAGCTTATTGGCTTAATTTAAATGCGGCGCCAATGTACAGCACGACTATTATGAGATGTCATAATTATGCTACAGCTCAATTTAGTCAGCCTATCATAAGTCCATAACCGTTGGTGATTCGCTAATCCTAGTTCTATCTAATCCTCTTTACGGTGTCAATAATATAAGGAGCGTGATAATCGTAAAGCAATGAGAGAGTGAGAAACATCATACAAAACTGGCTAAAGCTTGCATAAAATACGACTATTATGACTACGTACTATAAATTACTATTTACAAACACCTGCATGTATTTACATACCCATTAGTTTTGCTTAACTGGTCATGACCAAACTAATAATTACCATGATGTTATAATGTAGATAACCTACTATTGATGTCATTGAACGATAAAATCCATTCATTAGATTATTTTATTATAATTCTAGTCATAGTATATAAACGTTATGTGTATACAGTATATATAGTACTTCCTGCACATATAAATATTAAATATATAATTCAGATTGAATGAACTAAATAACATTTTGTGACTTGGCAATCACATACTTTTAGGTATGCAAAAATTAATGAATGTGGTAAACTTGTAACGTGTGATTGTCAAGTCTTAAAATTGGATTTAGTAAGCAAATAAAGATTAATGACAATGCCTGACTTGGCTCTACGTAATATCTCACAACTTTTTACGGTTAAAGAGTTTCGAGACTTGTCCTATTTTTACATGGAACGTTTTTTATGGGATTTCTATTTCTCAAAATGTGCCTTGTTTCAAAAAACCTGTAATTAAATCAGTAGTAAATTCAACGCAACTACATTACACAGATTAAGTAATACATATTATACAAACACTTTGCCTTGACCAAGACGCGCGCACTCACAACGTGTGAGTTTAAATAAGTACATACTCTGACTAATTGCTAAATACCCAGACAATGAACACACCTACAGCCGTCAAGGATGGCTACCATGCCATTGTAAGTACTTTATCTATTTAATTAAAACTATTAAAAATTACTTAACGTAGAAAATGTGCCATGCAACAATGTAAATATCTATATATAAACATGCAATCTTATGTTATCCATAAAAGTAGTAGAAGTGCCTGCTTATGCATAGAAATAACTCCAAAATACCTGTCAATACAAGTGGCTGTTGTGCTAATTCTGTGTGTTAGCTTACACGTCTATGATAATTGAATCAATGGATAATTTAACCGATAGATAGTGTAAACGTAAGCCAGATCGAACAAGAAAATAATGAAATTTCAAATG
The DNA here is from genome assembly GCA_963556455.1 of Epiblema foenella. Lineage (NCBI taxonomy): Eukaryota > Metazoa > Arthropoda > Insecta > Lepidoptera > Tortricidae > Epiblema > Epiblema foenella. The sequence goes on along the minus strand of OY747101.1, from coordinate 7,909,586 downwards.
ATAATATTTGCTTATCTATTATCGATTGTGAATCTAGAACTCTACTAAAGATTATGCTTAAGTACTGCAACCTATTATTTACCTCCCTGATGCATACTGATAAACCTACATAATCTACATATATTACTTCCAATTTTATTAACTATCTCCTAAAAGATTTACCATCGTATCAAAAAATATATAAAGCAATACAATGGCTAATCGTCATGAGGCTGGCCTCACAAAGTCTGAATTCTAATGTTATTTCACAATTTCAATTCATAATCTGAATTCCGGAGCCTTATCTCACACATGTCTTAAAAATTAGTGGCTCTGTGAGCTGTAGACCTCGTGAGTGAGTTTTTTTATCATTACCAAAATCTGACATTATAAAAAAGATCAATTATAAATATCGAACCTGCTAACAAACGAGAGGAGATTATTATTATTTCCAATACCTTATTCGACAAAAAAAAACTGTATATTTATCCAACCTGCTCACAAAATTTCACGAGAATCGTTTGAGAAATGGGATCTGTAGAGGAGAACAAATCGAAATTCGTCCGCAGAAACTTACAAAATCATTGATAAAAAAATTGTGTTTGGAAATTTCCAAAAACCGTCTCGACAAAAAAAATCTATATAACTATCGAACCTGCTCACGAAATTTCAAGAGAATCGGTTGAGAATTGCGACCTGTAGACGAGAACAAACGGAAATCCGGACATACGAAAGCATTTTTGTCAAAGCTGAAGCAGAGACCTTCGTTTCACTCGGTCAATTAAGATTTACCAGTGGTCCGGTGACGATCGCCTTGCGAACGTCTTTAAGTATGTAACCTCACGAAAGAGGAATTAACACTAAAAATACGTGCATAAATACTGGATTTACCCTGTTAACTAAACAAAACGATGCGATGCTAGTACCGCTTAAAGGCAGAAGAATTGCATCTCTGTCTTTACAAACGTATGGCTTACCTACTTCAGAATATCAGTAGCACCATTTGATTAGTTACTTTGACTTTGTTTCTTAAAAATATTTACAATTACCCAACAAATTAGTAGTCTGATTCCGGTACATTTGTGGTCGAAAATGTATCGAAAAAGGTGCGTTAGGAATTCATAATGTTAAATTGTCTTATACTCTGAATTCATAACGCATGTTCATATCATTCTGGCAGATAACTCTGAGAGATTCATAATCTAAAAAATTAAGAATATGTGTGCGGAACGGTTTAATTGTATTTTATGCAATTCCGTGGTAACTGAATTAAAAATATGAATTCAAATTATGAATTAAGATTAGAATTCAGACTGTGTGAGTCTTCCAAACATAGCTAAGTACCATATCGACAGACATGTTAAATCTTTAACACCCTTCGTTTGCGTCGGGGTTAAAACATGCAGGTTCTTTTTAATGGAAACTCCGTTACCTACAAGCCTAAAACATGACTGCATATAGTCTGCTAAACAACATGGGCATTCGATCAGTTACTATTCAGATTACAGTTCGTTGGCATTTCACACAAATGCCATAATTTCGTTATAGCACAATTCACCTAGAATTCCTGATAACCACATTACGCGCATGCGCTAAATGATAGCAGAATAAATGGGCTTGAGCGTTTCTACGCAGTATACAAGTGATGAAAGAATGAGCCTAAAAATGCAAAAATCCATCATCATGGTGCGGTAACGATGACTTATTGATAGGCATACATTTTCCTGTTTAGCAATGTCTACTGACCTTAACAAAGACAGGAAGGCCAGAGGTGATGTTATTATACAGGGAAATACCTATACCTGACGAAATCTGGGAGACCTGGGAGGTGTTATGAGTGTTATGACTGTCGTCTGACAAACCGTGCGCTGCCGCTGACACGAATATGGGTTACCTATAAATATACTGGAATCTGAAAAGCGGGAATCATTCTAAACATGTATTTGGCTCTCTTTAGGTGGGTAAGAATGAATACAATACAACATATATTCGATTCTCCTTTTATCGGGATGCCGCGGGCATATGAATAAAATGAATGGAAGCGTTTATTATTAATGAATTATGTGAAAAAATGTTAAAACAGATATTAAGTAAATTTCTAGATACGACCTGCCTGACCCTGGTGTGACCAGTTCTACAACATAATCATTCCTTTATTTTAAGAATAAGCATGGTTTGGTTAAAGTACATAAAGTTATACATTAACTTAGGTGAGTAAATGTACTCATTCCGTTTCTAGATAAACAGTGTCAGATTAAGTTAGGACTGAAATAATAATGAAATAGACAAAAACTGAAAATATATATAAATCCCAAGACAAATAGAAATAAGCTCTATTAAATTTAGGATTTGTATATACTTAGTTAATTATGTATTCGTTTTCAGAGCTAAAGGTTAAATAAATTTTTGTTACATTTACAAGATAAATTAAATTCGACAGATGGAGGAGGAGCTTACGTGCAATGATGAGATCATTGTTATAATGTAGGTTGCCGCTACCCGGTTAAAATGTGAGTGACCTTGTGAATCACTCCGATAAGGTAATGCGCGCCGAATGAGTTGAAACGGCCACTGACAGCCGAACATACTAATGATACACACGATACTAATACAGTTTCCATTCCTATTCGCTTCTTATTGAACAATGTAGACATACCTGTTATAATTTTTAAAGCCGGGGTGCCATCCAAAGAAATTGTCTAAAGTTGACGAAATGGCACCGACTACAAAAAATACGATAGGTACGTCTAAACTGTTCAACAAGAAGCGCAAAGTCTCATGTTAGAAGTAAGGCAATTATTTTTTAATTTTTAGTGTTTTTTGGAGTCGGTGTTATTTTTTTATTAAAAAAATTATTTATTTCACACTTTTTAGTAAATCATCACCAGTGTGCATATCATAACGATTCCAATATGCTTAAACACGGATAAGCTACACTTTTTTATTACGGAGTTCCGTTACCTACCTTCCGGCTTCAATTACCAGAACAAGTTGATGGTGACATTACATCTGGACCATTTAAATTGACTTCGTCATAGTCGCTTCCTTATCTTGATTGAAATATCTTAATACCACCCATGAAACACTAGGAGTTTTGGATGACCATCCGTGGTCTTCTTCATCAGTTCTCGTTCACCAAATGCTATTTTCTGAATGCAAATGCTTGATTTATTACCGGAAATACAAAAATCGCTATATGTTTCCCTTGAATTTTTGAGGAGTTCCCTCAATTCCTCATGGATCTCATCGTCAGAACTAGATTCTGGTAACAACGGGACCAACCTAGAAGCATGTGCTTTCAAACAAAGAAAAAAAAAATCATATTGGTTCATATACGATGGAGTTCTGAGGTAACACACATTAAAAAATTGAGATGAAAAATAAAAAGAACATACAACCGAATTGAGATCCTCCTCCTTTTTTGAAGTCGGTTAAAAATTGATGTGAAATTGTGAACCACACCTAATGAGTAGATAGATGTCAGCCATACTATAGGCACTAATGCACAATGTATACTCACACGACACAACTTAGGTAATCCATACTAATATTATAAATTCAAAAGTGTGTGTCTTTCTGTCTGTCCGTTACCTCTTCACGCTTAAACCGCTGAACCGATTGTGATGAAATTTGGTATGGAGATAGTTTATAAGAAGAATAGAATAGGGAAGAATATAAGATACTTTCTACCCTGGAAAATCATCCCTTAAGTTTGTATGAAAGAGCGATGACTAGGTGCTTACCTAGTACTAGCCTGATAGAATTAAATATCAATTAAATTATATAGTGATGGACGAACGCAGACGAATTTGCGGGCAAAAGCTAGTTTATTATATGTATAACCGACCAGCAGAACGAATCATTTGTATAAGTAATAATTAAATTGGAGAAAAACGTGTTAGCGTAATTGAAATTCAAATCGACTTCAACGTATTAACGCGCTGAATGTGACCTTCGGTAAAGATTTTATTGTATTTCCCGGAATAGATTGTGGGTTTTATTTTAATATACTTAAGTGGCGAGTTCGTGTAGTGTAATTAAGCGGCGGATTATATGGGGCTGGGCAGTGCGATGCGTGAGCGTAACGATTACTTCGCGAGGGAGTGTTTGCGAATATCCTAATGTATTATAGGTAACAACCTGTCCCGATTTTGGGGGGATGTTGTCATAAAACATAGCGCCAAAGTTGTAGCGCGAAAACTGATCCCTGATGCGGAGATGGTAGTATGTATGTTCTTTTCTTCTTAGTTGATTAGACTAAAATTTCTACTAGGATTGAGCACATTGAAAAAACAACTCAAGACGTCGTATGATACAGCACCATGACAGCATTATCATGGTGCGATACTGCACCATGATAATGCTGTCATGCTCGCACACCGCCCGCCAAACAAAGACGTTTTTGAGCAGTCAAAATGTTAGATCACCCGCCTTACATCCCTGACTTGAGCCCTAACGATTCTTTTACGTTTCCTAAAATTAAGCAAAGTCTTCGTCTTTAGAAGGAGCCGTTGACGCATACAAATCCCCCACTTCGGAGTGGATGGAATAAATGTTTAAAAAACTGGTTCGAACGGATGGAAAAGTGTATTAAAATATCGCGGAGAATTCTTTGAAAAACAATAAATGGTAATATTTTAATAGATTGTCTATACTTATTTCAAACGACACAACTTAAAAGACAGCCCTCGTAAATGAGTGATATAATTTAACAGTGAAGGAAACAAGTATATCAATATTTTCTTTTTGGTGACACATTTTGCGCATGATATTAGCCAAAACGGCTTCCATATTTCTTAAATACCCTGCCCGAAGACGTTCGACACGAGCCCTAGATAAGAGTGTGTACACGAGCCAAATAAGGCTAAATTTCGAGAAAGCTCTTAAAAAGTATTTACTGCAGAACCTTAAGTGAAAGTCACTTAAATGATGAGCTGATTTACACGACTTCTGCACAAATTTTATAGTATAATAGTAAGTTTATTTATATTACATAGACTCGTACCTGCAGCCAAACGGTTAAAGCCGTTTTGCAGGAAAATGCATATAGATTAATAGTTCTGTACTTGTATAAGAAAAATAAATTAAAAAAAACATCTCATGATACCAAGAGTAGGAGTAAATGAAGAAGCAGCGTCAGAGAGAACACAATTCCACGACTCGTTGGGATACTCAGGATATTCATTCAGCTATTGTGACGTCGCAGGAGTCCATGCATTGGTAGATATGATATGACATATAGAAGTATATAATATAGGTATTTGTTCGTGTGCCAAAATCGCCATTAGCAATGCATCGCATTAGGGAATGGAATAGATAACAATTTTATTCGAAACTCAAACTATTCTTGAAGCATTTAAAAGAATTAGTTTTTCTTCATGACAATCATCGGCCACATCGGGACAAAAAAGGTTTAATTGAAGGCTTTCGGTAAGCGGGGTGCGGTGCGGCCCATTAGTTCGGCAAACACATCGCTTATATACACAAAGCTGTATCGTACGTATTTTGTAAAGTTGGTAGTCAGTACTCGATAAAAGTCATTCTGGTTCGTGTTACATTTGCCGTAATTGCATCCCATAGCGTATGTTGAGGTGCAGAGCAAAGGTGAGGCGAGGTCGGCGACTGGCCGCGTTACGATTACGACCGCTCGCGGCCGACACCCGCCACCCGTCGACGAACCACACATATCCAACACAGTTGTATGCTCATGAAAACTATACATATAGGTACCTACGATAAACTGTGATATCATAGACAACCAATAATAAAATAAATAAAAAGCTATCTTTATTTATTACTTCGAAACCGATTTCAGTAACAATAATAGTGAAGTTACACGTATCAAACAAGTGTTCATTAATCTCTGTCTGTACAGCGCTAAGGACCAATGGAAACCATCTCGGCATGAGCACTTGCTAATCTGGGCATTTCCTCCTGTACATAAAATTATAAGTAGTCCAGTCCAATGAGCACCGGTTCAAAGGAACACAGAGCCATTAGTATTTTATAAAAGGAGTCGTAAAATTAAAATAGAAAAATATTGGTTTTATGTGGACGGCTAAGTTAAGAGTAATTAATATTATTCTGTAACATAAATGTTTAAAGCCGATTCCAGTAAATCTTCGAATGTAGCAGAATATAGCTAGCGCAGGAATAAACAGAGGGTTCGGCATGTGGAAGTGTTCTCAATCGTCGGATTTATGAGCCACGTGGGAAATCGGGTCACGCAGGATTTACCTCCTTTACGAGTGTGGCACTCACTCGTTTGACCTACTCATTTTCATGATCTAAAGCTATAAAAAGGTCACGTGAATGCCGTGTGGATATCGCTATGGTTGAACGCTATTCTCATTACGCACTGAAAGCATGACTCAGATTTCAGAACGCTAGACTGTAGTCCGTGTGAAGTTCACTCATGTGGGGATAGGTGGTATGACTCATCTAATAATTCATCTTCAGCTCGCTTAAAGTCACACTTTGTTAGTTTAGGTGCTAATTATCAAAGGAGTTTCTCACATTTTTGTATCATTCGTGCTACAATTTCGGATGGGAGGACAAACATGGGAAGAGTAACAAAAGTAGTTACGCAGTTGGAGTGAAATCAGACGCTAGGGGTAGCGTTGCGTGTCGTAAATGGCTTGCAAATTTTGTGATTTGGAAGGGCTCGTGGGCAAGGCCACTGAAGTCGGTCACCGGGGGAGAGAACTGGCAGCCCAGCCCTGAAACCAGGCGCGCCCAGCGGAGGTCCTCTCCGCAATGCGACGACACATGCACAGACAGACATGTATCACTTTTTTTAATTGACGGTGATCGGTATGTCACTATGCAGTATTCGCAGTGCGGATGCACGGTGCGTGAAATTCTGGACTTCGTCGTTTCTTTCGCTCATATAAATATTACGTTTATTAACTATTAGATCTAGTCGAAAAAAAAGTTTGGAATACTATTCACTGTATGTACACTGAAAATGGAACCAATTTAATAATGAGTAGACTTTGTCAGAACGAACTTACTCAAATTAGTCTGGGGATGTGGACAGCATGGGTGTCTAAATAAACATCCACTATCTTTATTTTTAGCACCAATGTAGGTTTATGAACTGTTATAAAATGTAACGTTTATCCCAGAACGAATAAGCTAGTGACAACATTTTTTCAGTGTTTCATATTTTTATACCTAGTTAACTTTTATCTATGTTATTATTAATTTTTAACATAAAAAATACGTATTTTGTGATTAATGCAATGGATCAATATAGTTGTTTTTATTTATTTAAAATTGGATTGCTTTTGGACAGAATCTATCCAGGCTGCAAAGATGCGGCCGACGGCGAAGCTCGCTCACCCAGGTGCCTATTCCGTCTTCACTCGTGCCGAAACGTGCCTTAAATGATCTAAGTTATATGAACTCGGAAATACAGATGCCTGCAGGGAATTCCAAGCCTTAGCACTTATTGTTTGATGATATCTAATTTTGGGCGCAATGGACCAATGGCGCGATTATTACGAATCTGTGGTGGATATTCACAAAAAATGTAGACTGAATGGAAGAATGAAATCCGTCCACGAGATCGATGAAATTGCCCTTCCATTAAACAAACAATGCTGACAAGCAATGTTTTCGACTGATTGGGGTTCGCAGACCTTTATTATAGGAAAGAAAATAAAAAATCTAAACCAGATGAATTAGCGAAGTTAGCATGTGAGGAAAAGGAAAATATCTGGTTAATGAACTAGGTACATATTAATTGAAATTGAAGTACTTAGTTGCATCAATTTAGTACTGTATGCAGTAATGCTTGGTAATTATATTTATATATGAAGAGGCTTCTTTGTCCCTGCAGGTGTTTCATTCAGCAGTAGAAGTATATACCTACGCAGAATAATAGAACAAAATCTATATCCTCATGTCAATATAGTCGTGCACTCCGAAGAGTATTCCGTATACGGTGAACTCTAGGTACGTGTCGAGTAATGTAAATATATATGATATGACATTGAATAGGCCGGTTTTATTTTTATTTTTCTGTTGTGCGTTTACAACTGTGTGCTCGTCACCCTACTCCACAGAACACCTCCCACTAGAAACCTAATGTTAGTCACCTTATTTGCAACGCGATTCACCACTCGTAGGTCTTATAGGGCTTATATAATCCGCGGTCGCCCGCCTGCCTTTCAGTTGCGTCCAAGTCAACGACCTGTGCACAGTGTGCGTGTCTCTTTTAAAAATATATAGAAAATTGGATTCTCGTGGCTGGACATGGGATTTTGTAGTGTGGGGTGGTATGGGAAGCCTTCAAATACTTCTAATTACAAAAAAGATGGAATTATATTCCACAGATAACTCAAATTAATTATTTCTTTGAAAATATTTATAGCCAGCGGAGGCCATTTTATACTGGTCGCTGCGAATACTTCGGTACAAACACACTATGTCTATCCCTTTTCATCAAGTTGAAAATGCAATATGCTATTCCTTTCTTATGAAAACACATCACGACTAGTGATGTGCCGATGATGTTATGGTCAAGTACCGATTCCACGTGCTTTTGTTCGTACCAATATTAAAAGATATACAAAAAAACAAAGATTTCACGTTTGTTTTATTTTAGTTTGATTAGTTACTAGTTATTCTGTAGAATATTATTTTTGTTTAGTTGTTAGCTTTTTAAAGTAAATTAAATAGTACGATAATATGTTGTGTGGACTTTTTAGAATCCTCTTGATGAGCAGTTGGGTCCAGTGTCACAAGATGGGCCTGATGATGAACTTCGAGGAAGAGCGAGGGAACTTGGAGTTGGTTTGAGATAGATATATGTTTTGTGGGCTTTTTAGAATCCTCTTGATGAGCAGTTGGGTTACGACCTCCTGACGACCGGCATCTTATACTTACATAGTACATAGGCCCCAAAAAAGTTTTGACTCTGTGTCAATTTGACAGAGTAACATTTATTCTGCCAAGTTTTGATACCTAGTCGTCAGGAGGCTAGTATCACATGATGGATTTGATGATGAACTTCGAGGAAGTGCGAGGGAGTTCGGAGTTGGTTTGAAGTTTGAAATAGATATATGTTTTGTGGGCTTTTTAGAATCGTCTTTCTCCTTTCGGCAATGATACAGATTAAAGGGATATATAAGAACTATAAAATATTTGTTGTTTAATTTTTAGAACCAATTAATGATAGATCGTTTTGTTACCAATTTAGTATACAGTAAATACCTACCTTTACTTTACCAATAACAAATTACGGTACCAGTTTGTAGTGAACATGACTGTCCCATCACTACGCGATCTGCGTGCCAGCTCATCGACCAATCGCAACGCTGGTAGCACCCGCCCTTCCCTTCACCGCTTCCTCATACTTTGGTGACTCGCGTCGCAAACAAAGTGACTAACATTAGGTTTCTAGTGGGAGGTGTTCTGTGCCCTACTCCGTCCGTAGGCTATGGCGCCTCTTGTTAGGGCGGTAGCCAGGGCGGCGTGGGCGTGGCCACGGGGAGGGCGCCCCGCGGCGCGCTCTGTACTTAATTTTTAAGTTTAGTTTTTAAGGCTGTTTTATGGTGGTCCATTTATCCACCGTTTCGTTAGGGCAATTAATAAAAGTCCCTTTCGGGGACCAACTTGATAAGTCTGGTTAGAAAGAAAAAAAACTGGTCAAGTGCGAGGAGGACTCGCGCACCGAGGGTTCCGTATACAGATTGTACTGCTAGGAAAATCTCAACAACATGCATGGTGTGGAAATTGGACGCCATCGGCGACTTTTGTTACAAACTTGTACGGCCGAATAACTTAGTATGTATGGTGGTGTTTCCAGGATAAATTCTTTATCACGTGAACCGTTTTCATTTCAATTTTTTTTCTTTATTTGAAATAAGGTACTTTCAGCATAATCTCGTAGGAATTAATAAAACAAAAATACATGCAAAGGTGATTAAATTAGAAACTTAGTATAGAAATGTTATTGGACGATAAAAAAAAAGAAAAACTAGATAGAGCTACAGTTATATTTTTCCTGTAAAATATACATTGATATCAATGTTATGTAATAATTTTCCTTGGCAAACTTCGGACATAAGGGGGGGGGGGGCGGTTTTTTTTAGATTTTCCATCATAAAACAAAAACGACTCAACGTAAAAAAAAATTAAAAAAATATATTTAAATAAACTCATGTTCTATATATGTAGGTAAGCCTTCTTCATAACTATTCCAAATTTCAAGTCGATAGCATAAGTAGTTCTTGAGATATTTAGCGATGTGACAGACAGACAGACAAAGTGAAACCATAAAGGTTCCTTTTTTACCATTTTGGTACGGCACCCTAAAAATGAATAGGCCGGTGAGGATGTACTTAATTAATGACAGCAGACTGCGTCATTATATTCACAAAATCCAATATCGTGATATCTAAATCGCAAAAAAGCCTCAAGTCGATGATGTAATAGTGACTTTTGCCAGTACCTACGCATAACAACATAATAGTAGCGGCCGCCGGCCGGTTCCGCCGGTAAAAAATATAGCCACCTAACCAGTATTTTAAGAGTTTCCCGGAAGCTTGCGATATTAATGTACATGTTCTACATACCTATACATACCTATACATACCTTACACCGTACCTAGATTCCATTTCCAACTCTAATTAGACATTGAAATGTATACCATGTAAGTACGGTACGACCAATACCTATTCTAGATTTTTTTACAAAAGCGACCCCCTTTTGCTATCCTATAAATTAGGTTTATATAGGTAGGTGCCATTCGTAAGCGCTCGATCACATACTCGATGTAGCACAGAGCCATTGTGCTTGAGCACCGTCCCACTAAAGCATGATCATGCCGTTCTCGTCACATAAATGTGTAGGTATGTTATTTTTACATTAAACTATTGCTTTATACCTACGACATGTCGGAACAATAGTAGACGTCGCATTAGTCGCGTCTATGCCAGAATTTTATTTTTGTTGAGTAAATAAGACTCTATGAGCCACGTTTCCGATCAATTCATCCTTCATCCATGTCTGACTGAAACGACGCAACTCGTGAGCAATTGAGTTTACTGTTTGCGCCAGGTTACCTAGTTTAGGTAGGTACCTACTAAAAATATGGAAACACATAACCCTTAGACACCTAAAACGAGTCTCCGAATAGGCACACGTGAATGGAGGCGCCGATAAGCGCCGTCAATGCTATGTTGAAAAAGGTATGAGTTGCCGAATGCATACTGCAGCAGCAGACTACTCAAGCACTACGGATCTGCAGTCGGCCTCCATGACGTCTGCTGCTCAACAGCATGTCGTACACGAAGGTTATTCCGTACAAGTACCAGTATTGTCGCTGCGACATGCAGTCTGCTGCTGCTGTATGCAGTCGGCTGCGAACTTTGCACGAATTTCCTTAAGAATGATTTTTGTGCTCTATCTATAGATACTACATATTTTATATATATGTATGTTATATATTTTGTATTTTTTTAGAATTACGAGCACATTTCCTCCATACGCCGGTTTTATTGAGTGGTCAAAATACTGTTTTATATTTTTTTGTCTGAATGTGTTCATGTTGCGTCATCATGGCATGTTGATACCACGACATTAAATTAATAGGTGACAGTTAATTTGCACTTACGACAGCACCCATTTAATGCGGGCCACTTTCAAAGGTCGGAACAAAATGTGAAATAAATTTAAAAAATTGGCACTTTTGGTCATTTAGGGCATTAGGGCAGACAATCCTAATTGGGAGTGAAGTTTAGTATAATTATCACTAAAAATGTCAAATGCAAAAAAAAAAGAAATTATCAACAGCGTGTTTACAGGTAACTGCATGATCACAGAAGTTCGTACATTTGTCATCGTATCTAGGAATATTTGGTAACGTACGGGAAGGGACGGTTGAAACGCTGCGTGGCCATACCCATTAACAAGACAGACAAGATTAAAGGAAAAGTAAACAGAATCGAAATCTTAAGTGGTCATCTACCACTGTCATATCTAAATTTTCAAGGAGGGTTTGCACATAAATGTATGATAGTAGCTCTCATGAGTATATAAGTATGTGACTACTACACTAACATAACATAACTTGATAACCTTTACATGTTAAAAAGATAATCCATGTTCATAATATTAATGCGAATATGTGTCTGTGTGTTACCTCTTCATTCTTAAACCGCTGAACCGATTTAGATGGAATTTAGTATGGAGATAGGTTGAATCCGGAAAAGACATAGGATACTTTTATCCTGTAAATCATCCTTTGAGCCATTGTCTCCCGGCGAAAAAAGTAAACAGTAGCATTCTTCTGTTATGATCCCGGGGATCCCAGGGACCGGTAGATGATGGGTTATGGAGGTGAAATTTTGGAGGAAGGAGCAATGACTAGGTAGGTGCCTGATATAAAAAAATAAGAATTAAATTCTAACACAGACAAAGTTGAGGGCAAAAGCTATTATATCCATATTTAATTTTATAAATGTGAAGATAACTGTCTGTCTGTTACCTCTTCACACTTAAACCGCTTAACAGATTTTGATGAAATTTGGCATGGAGACAGTTTGTTTCTATCCCAAGTAAGGGTAGAGAATAGTTTTTACATGGGTGAAGAGCTAGTAACATAAATTCTTATAATGCTATGGGAGTCTGACAAGAAATGTATGGCTAAACAGTTACCTACCAAATATTAACTAATCCGTCCTCAATCGATGAGAAACATGAACAATAGTATTCTTTTGTTATATGCCCGGAGATCTCCAGGATGGGTAGACAATGGCTTAATAATTGGAATAAGTGACTTACTGACTAGTAGCCCACATGGCAGCACTACTCGCACCAAGAGAGCTGCTAGATGAAGCTTGGCCATGTTGTTAACTGTAAAAACATAATTAGGCCTGAAGAAAAATAAAGAATAACTACTGACTGTATCAATATTAGTATCTTAGAAGAGGATACTGCTAATTCCACTAAAAACTTTAAAAAACTAAATTTGACTCGCCCGAGATACATGTAAATCATGGGACACTAATACTTAAACCAAATCCGTTAGATAATCTGTAATAGGTAGTGTCATCAATAGGTTTTATGACAAAATAAAAGTATTCAGGTACATACTTCATTCCATTTAGCTATGTACCATGAAATAATGTAATATATAAATAAATGAAAATAAACATGTAGTATGAAATATTGACACAATTATTTTTATAAGTCGCGTAGAAGCGCAGCTGTTCCTCCTTTGCAAAAGTAGTTCTAAAAATAACATTATTTATAAACAATGTTTCTACTCCCACACTCAATCAAAGCGAGCACAAAATACAGTCTAAAAATGCGTCTATATAATTGTTATTCCTGATTTAATTCAATTTACGATAAGAATACTTTAGAAATCCATAAAACAAACCTTAAATAAAAATCCTGATTGACGTAAACAAATAATTTACGTAACTTCAGCAGTACACAACCACTTTAAACTTAAAGTTATAATAAGTAAGTCTTTGATAAGAGAAATTAGGATAAATTTCGCACATTTTGCGACATTACTACATTTTTGAATAACAACACTACCGACTACCGACACCCAACACACCATCCAATTCACGCCCGAGATGACACTTGAGTGACTCAAATGCAATATTGCCAGATACATTGGTTAAAATCTACTAAAATGTAGAAAACTACCGTAATCCTCTTTTCCGTGCTCGGTTTTATAGAGATCCGTTAGACCTTATGTCGGTTTGTTATGTAAAAAAATGTACTGGGTTACTGAAATTTGATCTGACATTTGGTCTAAGGGATCTTTATAAAACCCGGCCTTAACAGACTACATAAAACATATACAATTAAGTTTTTACATCGATCCAAACATTATCGTGCTACTTTGATTTGTCTCATCAAGCCACAAATAAATAAAGTATTACTGACTGATAGGGTCGGATCTCGAGGTCAACAAAACCCTGCAATTCTTTGAGTTTGCAGGCAGGGCTCGGAAACCGGTTAATTTTTCAAACCGTTCTCATGTACTTGCCACAAAACCTTTTTATTTCGGTTTAGGTACAATAACCGTTATTTTTAAACCGGTTTACGGAGGAGCTTTACATAAAGGTTTTTTCGAATTAACCAGTTTAGAACGATAAAAACCGGTTAATACGGGCGCACGATTAGGTGGTAGGTACCTATCGGGTAAATGAAAGCCATTTATATATAGCTGCTTAGTTTTGTGTTTCTGAATAATATTTAAAGAACTTCTCTTTCGGAACGTTTGATGTTTATAACATTGCATCAATGAGCGCCTCTCCAGATATTCAATAAATTCTTATAGGTAAGTTTAATATACAAGTTTTTTGGTGAAAATAAATAGGTAATGCAGTTAAAAAAAAATCCTGATTATATTATTACAATGATAGATTCCCAAACCGCTGGCTCTAGAG